>VWZX01011114.1:1143400-1199319 GCA_013399015.1 Galbula dea
CCCCCCTCCCTAGCCGCCCCCACGCTGGCCTGGGGGGGGGGCTGCGACCCCTTTAGAGGCTCCCACGACCCTCCCTCCATCAAGCCCAGGGTGATTCGGGGGTGCTTTGCCTTGGTGGGGGTGTCCGTGGTCATCCAGGGGACAGGGACTGGACATTGTGTCTCCCTAGCCCCGTCAGCTGTGGGGATCAGGACCTCCCCCCTGCCCCGGACACAGGAAATCCCTCCTGATGAATAGGCCCCCCCCGCCCCCTCCCCAGCACCAGGGCCCCCCGCACCCAGGCAGTCGCTCGCCCGCCTAATCCCTGCCCCGGCGCGGGGGGATTTGCAGCGCCCCGGCCCCATGAATGATTCACCACAGCGGATTAAGGGGCCTCAGGGCCCCCCCGAGAGGGCTGGGGGGCAGCAGATCCCCAGCCCATCCCCACCATGGCAACACCTCAGTGTCCCTAGGGGCTTTTCACCCCACTCCTGAGCCATGCTGGGCTCCGTGTCTGTGGGGTGCTGGGGGGGGGGGGGAAAGCACCCACTCCCCATCCTCCCGTTGCCATGGCGATGGCTGGCAGCAGCCCTGGGGTATTTTTAGATGCTGGTAACACATGGGGTGTGGGGAGCTCAGCCCCACGGCTGCATGTGTGCACACACGTGTCTGCAGCACCCTCGTGTGTGTGCATGTATCCCCCCCCGTGCACAGGTCCCTGGGGCACACCCACCTGCAGGAGTCTGGGTCTGCATGCACACACGTGTGACAGTACACACACAGAGCTGGGACTGCATGCACACACCCGTGTGGGTACACACACATGCCTCTGCATCTCCACACACGCGTGTGCACACATGTGCAGACACCCACAGGTGTGCACACACGGTCCTGAGCGCACCCCCACACGACTGAGCGCACCTGCACTCAGATGTGTACACACGTGTCCATCTGAGCACACATCCACACCCTTCTGTGTGCACATGCATTCCATCTGCATGCATGTTTGCACGCCCTCATGCTCACGTCCCTATGCTCACTCTCCCGTGTCAGCAGCCCCCTGCATTCATACGCTCGTGCATTAGCACACTCACACCTCTGCACACTCATGCCTAGGCACCCCCTTGTATTTCCCTGCTCCAGCAGGGGCACCCACAGCAGCTTGCCCAGGGTCACCTCCAGCTGCCTTGGCAATCTCTCCACACAAGGAGACTCCACAGCCTCTCTGGGCAGCCTGGGCCAGGGCTCCAACACCCTCACACCAAACAAGCTTCTCCTCCTGCTCAGCTGGAACCTCCTGGCTTCCAGTTGGTGCCCAGTGCCCCTTGGCCTGTCTCTGGGCACCACTGAGCAGAGTCTGGCCCCAGCCTCTTGCCCCCACCCTTTAGCTCTTGCTCAACACTGACCAGATCCCCTCTTGCTGAGCATTGAGCAGCTCCCCTCTGGGGCTGCTCTTCTCCAGGCTAAGCAGCCCCAGGGCTCTCAGCCTTTCCTCCTGCCAGAGATGCTTCAGTGCCCTCAGCATCTTCCTGTGCTTTGCTGGACTCTCTCCAGTAGTTCCTTGTCTCTCTTGAACTGGAGAACCCAGACCCGGACCCAGGACTCCAGCAGTGGCTTCACTAGAGCAGAGTAGAGGTGGAGGAGAACCTCCCTTGACCTGTTGACCACTCTCAGTACCTCCCAGGAGACAATTAGCTTTCTTGGCTACCACTTCTGGCCCACAGGTAACTCGTTGCCTACCAGCGCTCCCAAATCCTTCTCCGAGGAGCTGCTTTCCAGCACTTTACCCCGTCCCAACTCCCCACCCCACAGTCACACACTCACACTCCTACCCCTCCATTTTAACCCCCACAACTACACTTCCCAGCAGCCCTTGCGGCACCAGCGTCCAATCAGCGCTCGCCTTGTTGCTGGGTGCCAACATGGCGCTACCCAGGCGTTGGGTGAGGCTTTAAGCGGTCGTCGCAGTACCGGGGGAAGGTGAGGGATGGCAGAAACTTGCGGGGGGTGAAGGTGGTTTTGGGGTTTGTCTCTACACTCGGAGGTTGGGGGTACAGGCTCCGGAACCGCCCTTTCCCCCCGCCCCGGGGTAGGTCTAGGCCTAGCCGCGGCCTCCTTTTCCCCTCAGGAGCGATCACCTCTAACCCCCGGAGTCCTAACACCCAAATCCCTCAGCCTTTCTTGGGACTTGGGGGGCAGTTGGTCAGCTCTTCTCTTGACTTCTGCCTCCTGTCCGCAGAGCCATGAAGGTGGTGAACCTGAAGCAGGCCATCTTGCAGGCCTGGAAGGAGCGATGGAGCGACTATCAGTGGGCCATCAACATGAAGAGGTTCTTCCCCCGTGGGGCTACCTGGGATATCCTCAACCTGGCAGGTCTGAGGGGGAAATACGGCAACGGAGAATGTTATAGGGTGATGTGGGGTTAGGGGTACTGCAAAGGGGGCTGGAATAGGGTGGATGGGGTCATAGAATGGTTTGGATGGGAAGGGAACTTAATGACCATCTAATTCCAACCCCTCTGCTATGGGTAGGGACACCTTCCTCCAGACCAGGTTGCTCAAAGCTTTGTCCAACCTGGCTTTGAACACTTCCAGAACATCCACAACCTCTCTGGGCAACTTATTTTAGTGTTTCACCATCCTCATAGTAAAAAAAATATTCCTAATATCTAAATTTACCCTCTTTCAGTTTCAAATCATCACCCCTCGTCCTATCACCACACTCCCTGGTAAAGTTGCTCCCCAGGTTTCCTGTAGCCCCCTTTAAGTACTGAAAGGCTGCCCTCAGGTATCCCTGGAGCCTTCTCATCTCTGGGCTGAACAACCCCAACTCTCTCATCCTGTCCTTGCTTTGCTGCATCCATAGAGCAGCTGCACACAGGTTCCCTCAGCTGCCTCAGTTTCCCCCCACTGGGAGGGCATCATGCCCTTGTCTGTCTCAGTGTGTGTAAGCCAAGGGAATGAGAAGCTCTGTGAAGGAGCCAGGTGCTGCTTCCCTCTCCCACGTCCTGTTCAAGGGCGTTGGGCACGACCCCTGCCAAACACTGGGACCTGCTGGGCTCCATGGCTTAAAGATTTGCCAGGCTTTTATGCCAATTATAGAAACCTGTTGCTAGGTTTAGTTTGGGTTTGGTGGTGGGTTTTTTTTTCTTGCCCTTCCCCTGTGCAGCAAGCATGTTGTTTGCAAGCCCTGGATAAATAAACAGAGGAGGGGTTGGAAAGGAAACAGCCTGAGTGCAGGCAGCAGCACTACTAGTCCCACTGAGGCAGGGACCTTTCCCTGCTGGGTCTCTTTTTCTCTCCCTCCATCCTAACAGGGTTTTTCTGGCCCATGGTGGTGGGTTTTGCCAAACCACAGCCTCAGACTGCCTTTGTCTCCCTCCCACTGCAGCCTGTGGTGGTGTCAGTGTGTGGATATGCCTGGTCCCGTGGCGGTGTGGGGCTAGAGGAGCCACGCTGGATCTGTGGGCCTTGGCTGTGGGGTGACAGATTGTGGGGGCTGGCTGTGTTGGTGAGGTGACAGATTTACTCAAAGAGGCTGCAAAAGGGAGCTCGATAGGGAGGATGCTGACAGCGATGCCTTTCTGGGCAGCGCAGGCATTGTTGTGGGCACGCAGGGAGGCTGTTCCTGAGGCCCTGCTGGCTGTGACAGCCACTGCCTCCCTCGCCTCAGCCCCTGAGCCATCCTTTCCCGAGCTCGTGCCTTTCAGGTTTGAAGTACAAAGGAGCAGGAGCTGGCACGAGCTGCCAGGATCACGGCGGTGCCCAGCAAATCTATGCTGACACGTCTGCAGTGGGTAACAGCATGTGGCTGGCTCGTGTTGACACTCCCTGAGTAGATGGGGAGGGGAAGGCTGCCGTTAGCCTTCTGTCCTCGAGCTGAGATGCTTTTGGCTGAGTTCTGAGCCTTTGAGCGAGACCCAGGGAGTCTCTGGCTCCTGTGCTCGGGCTCTGGTGACGGCTGTTCCTCCTCCTCCTCCTCCTCCTCGTGGGGGTGACAACTTCCTAAACCCCTCCTGCCCCTTCTTGCATTTGGATGCTTTGACCTACTTAAAGCCCGTGCTGCAGCCCGGGGCCTGCTTTCAGGAGGTGGTTCCTGCACTCTGCCATAGTTCAAATGGTCAATTAAAGGCTTGACTGAGCAGATAGGGCGAGCAGAGCCCCTCCAGCATCCACGGGCCCGGCGCTGGCAGGCAGCCGGCGGCAGAGAGGGCCAGACGCGCAGGGCTGGGCCCGGCTGAGAGGGGACTGTCTGCTTCCAGTTCAGCCCCAGGTGCCGGAGCAAAAGTCACTCGGTGGAGGATGCGAGAGCCTCCTGGGCAGGACGTGGGAGGGAGGGGAACGTGTTTGGAGAGCAGCAGGCACCGCTTTGGGGCCAGGGTGCCCAGGGAGAGCTGAGTTAGCAGGAGGCTGCTCAACACTGCCTGAATTATTTACTGGCTTTTGCTGCCGGGGATTAGGAAGTTGTGGGATTCAGTTAATGCCACAGAAGAGCAGTGCGGAGCCGCTGCGCTTAGCACAATTTGGCCTTGCCACCTTTCCTGGGGGATGAGGGCAGAGCCTGTGTCTGCGTGGCCCTGCACCCTGCACATGCTGACCTGGGACCTCCTGGCCCCTCTCCTTTGCTTGCAGAGGCTCTCCTGGAGCAGGCCATGATCGGGCCATCGCCAAACCCACTCATCTTGTCCTACCTGAAATACGCTATCAGCTCCCAGGTAACGACGCTCCCTGCGTGCTGCCTCCCTGCCGATGCTGCTGGGTGTCTCCTCGCAGACCCAGGGAGCAGGTGGGCGAAGAAACTGGGGTGCAGAGCCCCCAGATATCTCATCCATGCCTCTGCTGGGCTTGGGAGGGCTCAGCACGTGCCCGAGGCAGAGATGGTTCTGTCCATAGCCTCTTGCCATCGCCTGGCTGCACGTGGGGTGGAAATCCTCGCCCTCCGAGAGGCCTCTGCGCTCGCTGGAAGCTCTGGGGCTTCCTTAGCGCGGCGTTGGAATATCGGCTAAAGTTTGTGTGAAACAAATCAGGGCTCACCTCAAAATGTCTGTTTGGATTTGTGCTGGGTCAGTGCCCCCAGCCAGCCCTGTCTGTGGTGACAGGCAGCGGGGCCGTGCCCTGACCTTGCCGTTCCTCAGCAACCAGCCCCGCGCCGGCATGCGCCGCCGCCCGCTAACCACCCCGCTCACCGCCTCTCCTTGGCTTCTGTGTCTTCTTCTAGATGGTGTCATACTCCACGGTCCTGATGGCCATCAGCAAGGTATGGCTCCAGCAGGTGCTGCTGGAGGTTTTTCTCTTTGACTCCCTGTATCCCTTTCCTGTGCCCACAACTCTCACCAAATATAGGTCAAGTGGAAAATGACATCCTCTGCTGAGTCAGCAGCGGTCAGGCAGCACAGATTAGTGCCCAAGCCCTTCCGTGTCCCGCTGGGGACAGGCTGCTGCCGCGTCCCACTCTGCTTTTGGGGGTGGCCACGGGTGTGAAAGCCTTGTCTCCACATTGTGTGGGGTCTGGAAGGCTCCTGCCCCCCAGCACCCTGTGTGTAAAACCACACCTCAGCTACTGGAAACCACATCCCTCTGGAGCCGTGGGGATCTGGAGCTGGTGATGGTAAAAACCAGTGCTGCTCCTGACAGGGGAGGGCTGCCAGCACCCCAGTCACACAGCAACGGCCACCTGCCTGGCTTGGCCAGCTGGCTTCCCACAGGAGCTCAGTGTCCCCATGACGCTTCAGTGGGGACAAGCCCTCTGCAGCTGCCCCTGCTTGGTGTGTCAGGCTGCTCCGTGGGGAGTGATAGATCCTTGCAGGCTGCCTCAGGCCCTTCAGCCTCCCTGGACACTAGCCTTGTCAGGTCAACCTCTGATCTGAAGGAAGGATAGTTTAAGGGGGAATAGTTTCTTTTCTTTCAGCTCCTCTGGGTTCCTGGGGGATGGGAAGGGAAAGGCACTGGCAGCCTCATGATGCTGGTGGTGTTCTGGGATGCAGGTCAGAGCTGTGCTGTAAATGTACCACAAAGCCTCGGTGAGGATGGAGCCCTCTCCTCGGGGTTCAGCACCAATCCAGGCTGCTGGCTGTGCTCCCCAGGCTGGGTAGAGCCAGCGTACGGCCTCCTGACACCGAAGAGAGTGGCAGCTCTGCTCTGAACGGCACAGCTCGTTGCCGTTTTCTCCTGGTTGTGCATGGCTGCCTGTTCCGGCAGGCTGGGCAGAGAGCTGACCTTGACAGCCGAGGCTTCCTCCTTCAGAGCAGCATGGGCTGAGAGCAGAGCTGCGGGCTAGCTCCGGCCCGGCAGGGTGGCCCCATCTGCTCTGCAAGGAGGCGGGGAGCTGTGCTTCTGCTGCCCACTGTCCTCCCGGCCCCGCGGCCAGCCGGGCTCTTGGCACGTGCTGCCGGCCCCGCCACGCCGGGGACGGGCACGCGGGCTGGCGTCGAGCCACCGCCGCCGCGACAAGGCTCAGGCCTCTGCCGCCGTCTCGGGGAGGCTGTGGAGAAAACCCACCCTTGACCGCGCTGCTGTGGCCTGCTTGCCTCCCACTGTCCCACGGAGGGCATGACCCAGACCTCAGACAGCCTTGACCTAGTTCTTGTTTGAGTGGCTGCAGGGCAGCTGCCAGGGCGAGTGTTCTGTGGCTGGCAGTGCCCGGCCCAGCCAGTGGTTGAGTTTGGTTGTGGAGCCACTGTAACCCAGCACACCCCCTCTAAAATCCCTCCTTCTGTTCCTGCTCTAGTTTGATGACTTCTCCCGGGATCTGTGTGTGCAGTCACTCTTGGAGATCATGGACATGTTCTGTGACCGCCTCAGGTACGGTGTGGCCCTTCCAGCCCTGCCACCTTGGCCCCAGGCTGTGCTGTGGGGCAGTACTGGGAGCTGGTGGGGCCTGGCACAGCCCAGGGCGCTCACCTGGGCAGAGAGGGGCAGGTTCCTCTTCCAGCTCCTCATCCATTCTCGAGCTGCTGTCCCACTCTGGCTGCCACACGAGTGCCAGCGTGAGGAGAGCAGAGGGAGTCCAAAGCCCCACCAGCTTTGTGGAGGCTGCGAGAAACCCACCTTTTGTGGGGTAAATATCTCTGCCCTGATATTCCTGCCTGGTGCAGGTAGATAGGGGTGGGCATAAGCCCTGTGGTCTGAGGACGTCTGTCCCCTCAGAGTGTTTGGTTTCTCTTGTGTGGCCTCTGCAGCTTCCCAGGGCCTTGGCTACGTGTCCCTGTCTTGTAGTGCTGCCTGTGCAGCCCCAGGCAGCTGCCTTGTTTTGCTTAGTGCTCTTCCGCTAGTGTTGCAGGACCCAGGGGAGTCCAGACAATTCAGGCCACAAAAACTTTTTTAGAAAGCTCAGAAATCTTCCTGTTAACCCCTGAGAGCCTCTTCTGGGAGGCTGGAGCAGAGAGCATGTGGTGGAGGGTTGCAGGAGGAGGAGGAGGAAGGCTGAAGGTAGCAGCTCTTCAATTACATGAAATGAAGCAGCAGCAATGAATATGCATCAGTCACAGATGTTGACAAGGAGCTGTTGCTGGCCAACTGCAGAGCCAGGCACTTAATCCAGTCCCTGCCTAATCTGATCCTCTGCTTAATTTGATCAAAACTTCTGGCCCTGATGATTTGTGCATCAGGAGGGGAAAGCGTTCACCTCTCGCAGCGCGTTGATCGATGCTGAGCCTCTCTTGGCAAGATAATTTGATTAGAGGCTTGGAAAGTTTCCCTGTAGTAGAGTGGCCAGAGAGGAGGCTGTGCTGGGGAGACACTCTTTCCCCTGGCACAGCAGGGATGCTCATGGGCTGAGCTGGTTAGGATCTGCAGCAGAGGAGCCGCTGGGCTGGGCTGGAACGTGAGGTCGGGTTCGTTGGGTGCAGTAGCTCAGGCCAGGGTCAGCCTCCTCCTGTTTCTCTCCCCTTCCCAGCTGCCAGAGCAAGGCAGAGGAGTGCATCGGCCTCTGCCGGGCGCTGATGAGTGCCCTCAACTGGCTCCTGCGCTGCGCTGCCTTCTACACCGAGAAGCTGAAGGAGGCGCTGGAGCAGGCGGCGGCCGAGAGCCAGCTGAAGATGTGCCTGGAGCGGCTGGAGAAGCTGCTCAGCAGCACCAAGAACCGTGCCCTGATCCACATCGCCAAGCTGGAGGAGATGTGTATGTCCCTGCCTCTGCCCTGCCCCGGGGCACCCTCTGCCCCTGCCTGCTGCCAGGGTTTCCTCCGGGTCGCTGCTGGCCCTGGGGAGCTGTCGCTGCCACCTCTCCCTTCCCCCTGCCCGGCTCCTGCCGCATTGTCCCTGCGGCTCCAAGCCCATCCATCTTCCAGCCCTGTTGCTGTAACAGTCTCCTCCCTGGCTCCGTGCCACTCTCTGCCCCCTCCCCTCCCTCCATGCTGCCCTTGGAAGAGGAGCAGAATTAATGTGAAGGCTGCAGGAGCTGTTCCTGGGGGTGTGGCAGGACCTGTGCTCCACTAGTGTGCCTGGCACAGCCCTGCCCCTTAGATTGGTGCCAGCATCTGGCCGAGAGGCTGTGCCAGGCCAGGCCTGAAGCAGGAGCCTGCTGGGTGGCACAGAGACCCTTGGCTTGGCTTCACAGAGGTGCACTGACTTCTGCTCACCACAGGGCCCGATGGGGAGCCCCAGCCTTGGCAGGTCCCTTGTGCTGCCATGGGCCTTGGAGCCGACCTGCCCAGCTTCTCAGTGTGTCACTGAGTGCCTGTCCTCCCTCCTCAGCCTCCTGGAACATCGTGGAGCAGTCCCTTGTCAAACTGGGAGACAGCCTGAACAGCCTCAACAGCTCCCCACTGCGAAGCCAGGCTGATGACTGCATCTCCCTCATCAAGAGGTAGCTTTGTGCTGCTGTCTTCACGGGCTCAGAGAGTAGAATGTGTCTGAGCCCTGCTCTGGGTGTCTTGAGAGCCTCCTGCCTGGATCCCTGCTCTCCTTTCCCTTCCCAGCTCAGACCTCTGCACTGGCAGTGTGCTGGGGCTGGCAGGAGCCTCTGGAGCAGGTCTGGGGACAGGGCTGATGGTGCCTTGCTGTGGTGGAGTCTTACCCAGGGCTTGTTCCTCTGGTGCCCTTGCAGCCCCTTGCCATCCCTTGGCTGCTCTGGCTGTACCAGAGCTGCTGTCTCTGCTTTGGGTCCCCACAGAGCTGCTCCCAGATCCTGGGCTGTAGTACTTAGCTGTGCCCAGGGGCTCCTCTGCAGGGCACAGGAGCTACAGGTGACAGCAAGGGTCAGGGGCTTGGTTAGACAAGGAGGGTGGGGAAGAAGGAGAAGTCAGGATCCATCCCTAGAAGGCTCCAGTGAGCCTGTGCTGTCCTCTCCCACTCAGCATCCCCACCATGCTCTCGGTCCACTGCGAGCAGCTGAACAAGACTGGCTTCCCCACTGTGCATGCTGTGGTGCTGCTGGAGGGGACCATGAACCTCACTGGAGAGACCCAGCCACTGGTGGAGCAGCTGATGATGGTGAAGAGGATGCAGGTACAGCAGTGGCATCTTGTTCTTCTACTTGGGATGGGCTTGTGAGACCTCCCTGCAGCTCTGAGCTGTGGACCTCCCAGAGCTGATCCTGGTCCAGGGCTATGGGCACAGCTGCAGTGAGCAGCATGAGCCCATCAACACCTTTGCAGGGGGTTCAGGGCTTGACTGGGGTGGGGTTGGGGGAGACACTTGGTTGCTTTGCCAGCACTGGGAGGGTTTTCCTTTGTGCCCTGCAGCGCATCCCCACCCCCCTCTTTGTGCTGGAGATCTGGAAGGCCTGTTTTGTGGGCCTCATCGAGTCCCCAGAGGGCACAGAGGAGCTGAAGTGGACAGCCTTCACCTTCCTGAAGGTAGGAGCCAGCCCTGCTGCCAGTGCTGTGCTCTGAGCCCTGGGCCTGCTGCTGCCTTTTCCCTGCACACCCAGCCCCTGCTGCGCTCCGAGCCCTGGCACAGCAATTTGTTCTCCTCTCCTGTCCCCCCAGGCCCTGGCTCTCCTGAAACCTGCTGAGCATCAGCTTTGCTGTCCAGGGGCCTCTCTTCAGCCCAGCCCCACTTTGTTGTGCAGAGTGGCTTTTCCCGGGGTGCTGTGGGGGAATTGGTGGCCTTGAAAAGGTGCCACAGCAGCCTTGGAGCCTGCGCTCCCACAGCTCGGCAGTGAGCAGCCCCTGGGGCAGTTTGCTTCACCTCCTTCCTTTGATCCAAAGGGATCTGTCTGATTTCAGGCCTGACGTGTAGTCTGGCCTCTGCTGGGCTCCTCAGGCCTTTGTGGGAGGAGGCTGTGCCCCATGGCTCCCTGTGATGGTGGAAGGACCCTGTAGAGGGGAGACAGGGCCACAAAATCCCACAGGCTGCTCCAGAAATGCTCCTGTCCTTGGGCTGGGAGAAATCATGGAATCCTGTGTGGTTGGAAGAGATCTTTAAGGTCATTTGAGTCCAGTCACTAACCTAACCCTGCCAGGTCCCCACTAAACCATGTCCCTCAGCACCACATCCACATGTTTTTTGAACCCCTCCAGGGATGGTGACTCCACCACTGCCCTGGGCAGCCTGGGCCAGGCCTTGATGACTCTTTTGGGGGAGAAATTGTTCCTAATATCCAACCTAAACCTCCCCTGGTGCAGCTTGAGGCTCTTTCCTTTTGTTCTGTCACTAGTCACCTGGGAGAAGAGCCCAAGCCCCACCTGTCTCCAGCCTCCTCTCAGGGAGTTGTAGAGAGTGAGAAGGTCTCCCCTGAGCCTCCTCTTTTCCAGGCTAACCAAGCCCAGTTCCCTCAGCTGCTCCTCACCACACTTGTGCTCTAGACCCTTCCCCAGCTTTGCTTGTCTTTGGACATGCTCCAGCACCTCAGTGTCCTTCTTGGAGTGAGAGGCCCAAAACTGATCCCAGTCTGCAAGTTGACTGAGGGTGCCCTTGATTTCCTGGTTCATATTAGTAAAGCTATTAGACAGGACTAGCCCCAAAGCTGAGCCTTGGGAGCCCCACTAGTGACTAGCCCCTGAGTGGAGTTAGCTCCATTCACCATCAGCTGTTTGGCAGCTGCTTGCAGACCTGTTTTTGGGGTGGGGGGATGTCTGCCTCAGCCAGTCACTCTTGTGCCCTGTGTTTTTCAGATCCCCCAGGTCCTGGTTAAACTCAAGAAGTATCCTCAAGGGGAGAAGGTGAGTCTGGAGGGCTGCCTGCTGGGGCTGTTTGCTGCGTGGGGTGCCCCAGTGAGCTGTGTTTGTCATGGTACTGGGGCTGGCTGGGGTTGGGGAACTGTCTGTGTCCCAGTGACCTTCCTCTGATGGGCATGGCAGTGTGGGGAGGAGGAGGAGGAGAGCTTGTGCTGGCTGTGAGCTGAGTGCTTGGCTTTGTGCACAGCAGGATTTCACTGAGGATGTGAACTGTGCCTTCGAGTACCTGCTGAAGCTGACCCCCCTGCTGGACAAGGTCGATCAGCGGTGCAAGTGAGTGCTCCCCGTGGCCAGGGCTGACCTGCAGCACTGGGGCCAGCCTGGGCCACACCAACCTGGTCTTCTCTGCAAGGAGCAACAGTACAGGGTGCTGGGCCAGCTCCTAGCAAGGCTGATTTAGTTTCTGATCCACCTCCTCCTTCCTGAGGACTCTGTGCTGCCAGAGGAGCAAGGCAGTGAGTGTCTGGTGGTTGGTTGATGTGGTGGTGATGCTGTGTGGTATCTGGAGCTGCTTTTGGCCCTGCAGCATCCTTGGAGGGGTGGGAACAAGGCTGAGAGGGTAACCCAGGAGTCCCCCTGCCCTGGGGCACTGCCTGGGGCAACAGCAGTGCTGTCCCTCTGGCCAACACTCTCCTCTCTCTTTCAGCTGCAACTGTGTGAATCAGCTCCTGCAGGAGTGCAACAAGCAGGGGCTGCTTTCAGAGGCCAACATGGGCAACCTGACTGCCAAAAGGTATGGGTAGCCAGGTGGGGCTGGAGCACCTCATCTTGCTTGTCCTTCTTGGGGTGGGGAGAGGTGAAGGACCAGCTGTGATGCCACTGGCTGTCCTGTGCCTGGGACATCATGGCCTGGAGGGACAAGGCTTTGCTTTCAGTGACAGATTGAGCACAGTCCAAGTCTCTCCTCTTGGAGTGGCAGCTGGTGGTGACCTGAGGTGGTGGCCTTCCCTCAGGAGAGCTGATGGTGGAGGTGGGTGGGAGGTGGCTGAGGATGGGGATGAGGGAGGCAGGGTGACAGCTGCTTGCTCACTGGCCCTTCTTTGTGGATCCCTCAGGGATGCAGACAGAGAACATGCTCCACACTTGAAATCAGCAGAGAACACCAACATCCAGCCAAACCCAGGGCTCATCCTGAGGGCTGAGCCAACTGTCACCAACATCCTGAAGGTGAGTCCCCTCCTGCATCCATTCTGGGCAGGCCAGTCACAGCCCCAGAGCCTATTTCCAGCAGCACCAGTCTCACTAGGCAGCCAGGGTGGTTGGGAAGTGCCTGATCTGTCTCCTGTGCTGGTATGGAGGAATGAAGGCATCACTCCCACCCTTGCTCTTCTGCTGTGGAGACCAGGAGCTCCCCTCCTCCTCCTTTCCAGCAAGCCAGAGGAGCTGTCAGGTGGCATGTTGATGTCAGTGCCAGCAGCCTGAGCCCAGCCAGCTCTCCCCATCCTGCTTTCAGCCACTTCCCCACGTGCATCCCCCCCAGTCCCCAGGGACTCTTCCTGCACCTCCATCCCTGTGCCATTCTGCTTGCTTCAGGAGAATGTTTTGCTGCTGGTTGTGCTGCCTCAGTGTGCTGTGACTCTGCTCTGCACCACACCCTGTGGTGCCACTGCCACCCCCCTGAGCCCTGGGGTCCCTGGGAGGGCTCCATCACCACCTCCCCAAGTCCTGCAGCTCCCTGCTCACTGAGGCCTCCCAGGACAGCTCTGGCAGCTGATCAGCTCTGCCCCTCTGACTTCTCTTTCCTCTCTGTTTCTGTAGACCATGGATGCAGATCACTCCAAGTCCCCTGATGGCTTGCTGGGGGTCTTGGGCCACATGCTGTCTGGGAAGAGCCTGGACTTGCTGCTGGCAGCAGCAGCAGCAACAGGGAAGCTGAAATCCTTTGCTCGGAAGTTCATCAAGTGAGTGTGCCCCTGGGTGGTGCTGTCCCTGGGGGCCAGCAGGCCTGGGGTGGGCAGGCAGCCCCACAAGCTCTTCCCAAGATGGGGCTGGATGTGCCTCTGGTCCAGTGTCTGTGCAGCACTGGATCCAGCAGACACCTGAGAGGGCTTGGGGGTTGGTCAGCCTGGAGAAGAGAAGGTTCTAGAGAGACCTTCTTGGGGCCTTTCAGTGCTAGAGGAAAGATGGGCACAGAGTTTTTGGCAGGACCTGTTGTGACAGGACAAGGGGGAATGGTTTTCAGCTAGAAGAGGGAGATTGACTGGGTATGGAAGGTGTTTTTCCCACTGAGGGTGCTGAAGCACTGGCCCAGGTTGCCCAGAGAGGTGGGAGATGTCCCATCCCTGGAACCAGCCCAGGTCAGGTTGGTTAGCAGCTCTGAGCAGCCTGCCCTAGATGATGTCCCTGCTGACTGCAGTGAGGCTGGAGTAGGTGACCTTGAAAGGTCCCTTCCAGCCCAAACCAGTGGATGATTCTGGGAGGCTGCACCCTGCAGCACCTCATCTCCTTGGCTTCTGGGTGAACAGGGCAGAGAACCAAAGCCAGGTTGGTTGAAGGGTGTGAAGAGGACTGAAAGCACCAGCACAGCCTCAGATCCAGGGTGCTGGCTGTGTGTGTGCGCCTCTGGTCCCCAGCCACCCGTGTCCTGCTTGGGGCACAAGCTCCAGCACACGTGGGGCTCTGGGATGTGCTTCCTGAGGCAGCCTGAACCACACTGAGCATGGTCCTGCTCTGCTAGCTCTGTCTGGAGGTTCTGGCTGCAGCAGAAGAGAGAGGCTGTGCTCAGAGGTCCCCACACAGCCAGGCTGAGCCGGATCTGGAGAGAGGGTGGGGAGAGGCAGCGTTGCTGGACCTGTTTTGCTGCAGGGGAGCAGAGGCAGGGGGAGGAGGCAGCACTGTGCCCGAGGGTGTCTGCAGAGCTGGGCCCTGCTTCAGACCCTGCCCACTGGGTTGGGGTGCAGGCAGGGGGGCAGGGGCAGCCCCCACCCATCTCAGTGATGGGAAGGGGCTATTTCATCTTGTGCTAATGCTTCCCTCTGGCTCTCTCTGCTCCCTCTAGCCTGAACGAGTTCACAAAGAACATCGGTGGAGAAAGCTGTAAGTGTGTGTGTGTGTGTGTCCCTGTAGGGGTGGTGCTACCCCTGCTGCTGGGTGCTGCTGGGTGCTGAGTGGCCAGGCTGGGTTAAACTGGGCCTAGCTGTGCTGCCAGAGTGAGCCAAGCTGTTGCTGGGCCTGTCTGCTGGCAGGGAGGTTGGCACAGGGGCACGTGGCTGGGTGCCAGCAGGGGTCTGGGCTCCTGGGGACCCTCTGCCCTCACACGTGGCCCATGCCTCTCCATCCTGAATGTGGGGTGTTCCCTGTGTGCAGGGGATGAGCTCCTTCTCCCTGGGCCAGGCTGTGGGGCCCCTTGGGCCAGCCCTGCCCCAGCTCCCTCCCTGGAAGGGGTGATGTGTCAGCACAGGGCCCCAGATAAGGACTCTGACTGCGTTTGCATGTGATGAAACAGTGCTCTGACCTTCCGTGGTGTGGGGGGAGCTCAGGGGTGGGCTGGGGCTACTGGAGGGGGAGCCCAAGTGTTTTGGGGGCTCCAGTGGAGGCAGACAGGCTGGAGGAGAGGCATTTAGCATGTCCCCTCCTTCACACAGAAGAACTGGGGGTTAGAGAAGCTGCCTGGAGGAAGCAGGCTCCTAGTCCCTGAGTTCACAGGGCTCCTGCCTGCCTCCTTGTGCCGAGGCTGTGGATGTACTTAGGGACTTGGGTTTAGATGACAGTGATGGGTTGATGGTTGGACTTGGTGATCTTAGAGGTCTCTTCCACCCGTGGTAACTCTGTGTGATTCTCTGAGGCTGGAGATCCCCAAGGTCTTTGTTTCTCTTCCCTCAGCCAAATCTGCCTCTGTTCGAGCTCTGCTCTTCGACATCTCCTTCCTCATGCTGTGCCATGTGGCCCAGACCTACGGCTCCGAGGTAAGGGATGGGGCTCTGAGCAGTGCACTGCAGCCTGCCAGCCTCCTCTAGTGGCCAGCCTGCACTGTCCCGTGTCCCCTCATCCCCACCGTCCCTGCCACCACCTCACTGGGTGGGGCAAAAGCACTTGGTCCTCTCCAGAACAGAATCCATCCTGAAATCCAGCCCTGCAGGGGCTGTCAGTGCCGGGTGATGGAGCAGGGGTGGCTGCAGCCTTCCTTCCAGGTTCAGTTGGGCTCCCTTCATGGCACTTCCTTTAGGAAAAATTACTTCACCAGGAGGGTTATTGAGCTTTGGAACAGGCTGCCCAGGGAAGTGATGGAATCTGTTGCTGGAAGTGTCCAAAACCCGTGTGGATGTGGTGCCTGGGGCCATGGTTTAGGGGTGAGCATGGCAGGGTTAGGTTAAGGGTTGGACTGGGTGATCTCAGAGGTCTTGTCCAATCATATTCTATGATTATACCCTGGTAGCAGTGGCAGTGCTGCCTCCAGCACCCTCTGCGGTCTGGCTCTGATCTCACTGGGCTTTTCCCAGCGTTGTCCCTCTGGGTTGGTTTTGGGGAGATCCCATGTGGCCAGGCTGAGTGTCAGCCCTCCCCCAGCAGAGGAGGAGCTTGCAGCCCCACTCAGGAAACAGCACTTGGGTTGCATGAGAAAACTTTCCAGGTTTCAACATCTCTCTGTGTGTGTTGGGAGGAGAAATGATAGGAGAACATTGGGAGCAGTGATAGGGAAGCACTGGGGAGGCAGGTGGGAGGGGGCCTGCCCAGCCAGCCCTGGGGAATGGGGAGGGGAGTCCTGGCTGGAGGCAGCTTGGAGCGGACGTGCCTGGGGCTGGCTGCTGAGCTCTCATCCCCCCAGCCCGGCCCAGAGAGACTTTCCTGACCAGCTGCTGCTGAACAGATGTGTGAAATAGTGATGGTGATGGTGCTGTGGGTTTGGGTTTTTTTTCCTGGATGAAAATAGTGTCCCCTGGGTGACATCGGGAAGCAGCCTGCAGGGTTCCCAGCTCCTATCCACCCTGGGAGCTCTCCTAGCTGGCTGCCAGCTGAGCTCTGCACCCCCAGCCCAGAGTGTGCCCCCCAGCTCCACAGAGCCGTGGGCCAGCTGGTGCTGGGGACCCTGAGCACGGCTCAGTGGCTAGGGAACAAGTGGCCCTTTCTAGGCGGGACACAGTGACCTCATTGCTGTGCTTGCAGCTCCTTGGGATGGGTCCTGGCCTGGCGTCTCCCCAGGGGAAAGTGCTCTGCGAGGGGCCACCAGGGTCCCCCCGGGGAGCCTGCTGCTAGAGGGGGAAAAACCACAGCCCCCAGGCTGGAAACCAGTGCCTTAGTGGGGGCTGAGCAGTGCCTGCGTCCCCTTGCAGGCCACGAGGCGGCGCTGTTCCCCTGGCCATAGGCTCCCCGAGGTGGGGAGCAGACCCCAAGGCCGGGGTTCCCCCAGCAGGCTCCCAGTGGGACGCTGGCTGTGTGGCAGCCCCTGCGGCCCTTCCCTCCCAGGTGATCCTGTCGGAGTCGAGCCCACCGGGGGAGGTGCCCTTCTTTGAGACCTGGATGCTGACCTGCATGCCCGAGGAGGGGAAGATCCTGAACCCCGACCACCCCTGCTTCCGCCCCGACTCCACCAAGGTGGAGTCCCTGGTCGCCCTCCTCAACAACTCCTCCGAGATGAAGCTGGTGTAAGGGCTCAGCCTGCACAGCCACCCTGCTGGGCTGGGGCAGAGCGGGAGGGGAGCACCCACCCCATCTTCCCTGGCCCCTTGGCTGCTCTGAACAAATGCCTGAGCCTCCCCCTGTCGCCTCTCTCTTCCCTGGCAGGCAGATGAAATGGCATGAGGTCTGTCTGAGCATCTCAGCTGCCATCCTGGAGATCCTCAATGCCTGGGAGAATGGTGTCCTCACCTTTGAGTCCATCCAGGTGGGCCTGGTGGGAGGATGGTGTGGGGCGGTGCAGGGACACCGGCACTGCTCTGTGTCCTGAGGAGGGGCCAAGGTGCCCTGTTCTCCTGCCCTGAGTGCTCCTGCAGCCCCTTTATGGCTTCAGTGAGGAGCTGATGGCTTCAGCCCCTCGATGCTGCCCTGAACCACCTCCTTGGTGGCAGTGGGGCTTGCAGGGACAGGTTCACCCCATGGAGGAGAGAAGGGCTTTGAGCCTGCAGTCAGGGCCCGCAGTCCTGGGAAGTGATGCCGAGGCGAAGCCTGTGCATCCACACATCTGTGCTGATCCACCCCCTCTCCTAGAAAATCACAGACAACATCAAGGGGAAGGTGTGCAGCATGGCTGTGTGTGCAGTGGCCTGGCTGGTGGCCCACGTCCGCATGCTGGGCTTGGACGAGCGGGAGAAGTCTCTGCAGATGATCCGGCAGCTGGGCACCCCCCTGTACAGCGAGAACACCCTGCAGTTCTACAACGAGCGGTGAGCTCCAGCACACCAGGGCCTGTGCTCTGCTGTCTCCTGCCCTTCTGCCTCTTCCCAGGGCCTGTGTGACCCTGTCTCTCTCTCTCTCTTTCACAGCGTGGTGATCATGAGCTCCATCCTGGAGCACATGTGTGCGGACGTCCTGCAGCAGACGGCCACGCAGATCAAGTTTCCCTCCACAGGCGTGGACACCATCCCCTACTGGAACGTGCTGCCCCCCAAGAAGCCCATCAAGGAGGTGCTGATCAGTGTCTTCACCAAGGTGCTGGAGAAGGGCTGGGTGGACAGTCGCTCCATCCACATCTTCGACACCCTGCTCCACATGGGAGGTGTCTATTGGTTCTGCAACAACCTGGTCAAGGTACGGGGTGGAGGGGGGAGGTGGCTGGCTGTTGAGGGTAGAACTGAAAGTCCAGTGCTCCTGGTGCCCAGGGGTCCTGGCTGTGGCTGGACTGTGACAGTCCTGGGTGCTGGAGGTGAGCAGTGCAGGCCCAGCCATGCTTGTGCCTCCCTCATCCCTGTGCTCTGCCTCGCAGGAGCTGCTGAAGGAGACACGGAAGGAGCACACCCTGCGGGCTGTGGAGCTGCTCTATGCCATCTTCTGCCTGGACATGCAGCAGCTGACACTGACTCTGCTGGGCCACATCCTGCCCAACCTCCTGACAGACTCCTCCAAGTGGCACACCCTCATGGACCCACCAGGAAAGGCCCTGGCCAAGTAAGACCCCAGACTCGGGGGTGTTGTCCCCTTGGGGGTCGGTGGGCCTGTTTGTGGAGATGGGGAGATGCTCTGTGCTGGGATGGGGATCCCACTGGTCCCAGTTCCCACTCTGGCCCTGTCACAGCACCAACAGGAGCAGATATGCTGGTGTCCTGGGCCTGTTTCCTGCTGCCTCTCACCAAGGAGGGACCTGCTTTGTCCCCTCCTGGTGTGTGCTCTGGGCTCTGCTATCTTCCCTTGCTCACATGCTGTCATCCAGCTGGGCTGGCAGCACCTGGCAGTGTCCCTGCTCTGTCCCCAGGCTCTCTGTCTGGTGTGCCCTGAGCTCCTACTCCTCCCACAACAAGGCCCAGGCATCTGCCAGGCAGAAGAAGAGGCACCGGGAGGACATTGAGGTGTGTCTGGAGTAGAGAGGGGTTTCGTTGGAGGCTCTCTGGGTGGTGATGGTGGCAGGAGGAGTGGGTAGCTGAGATCTGGCTTCTCTGGGCTGTCTGGGGGCTTTTGACCTTAAAAGATAGAGTTTTCCCTTTTCTTTTCTGGTTTGGGGACCTGTAATGGGATGATCCCTATGTGGTTGTCCCAGGCTGAGATGCTGTGGGTGAATGGAGATCATAGTCCTGGGCTGTGGGGCTGTGCAGAGTCCAGGGGGGGTCATCAGCCCTGGGGAAGGGGGCCAGGATCCCCCCCAGAGAGAGGTCAGTGGGGCTGAACCCCCTTTGCCCCCCCAGGATTACATCAGCCTGTTCCCGCTGGACGACACGCAGCCCTCCAAGCTCATGCGCCTGCTGAGCTCCAACGAGGAGGATGCCAACATCCTCTCCAGCCCCAGTAAGTGTGAGCAGGGAGGGCACCTCCTGGGCAAGGCCCTGTTGTAAGGGTGAGCAGGGAGGGCACCTCCTGGGCAAGACCCTCTTGTAAGTGTGAGCAGGGAGGGCACCTCCTGGGCAAGGCACTGTTGTGTCTTGCCACTCGTTCTGGGGTCTGAAATGTTTGTTGGCACAAAACCCCTTCCCATCCCTAACTGGTTAGGTGAAGGTTTCAGATGTGCTTTGCTGAGTTCCCCTCCAGCTTTTGTGCTTAAAAAAGGTCAAGCTCTTTGTTTGCCTGATCAGAACAAGTTAGGAAGGGGATGAGGTGACCCCTTCCCTCCGTGATGTTCCCACCCAAGCCAGGGCACCACACACGAGGAGCTCCGGGAGGTTTCCTAGAGCCTTGTGGCTTAGGCAGCATGGGACTGAGGAGCCAGCATGCAGGGACCAGAGTGGCAGGAGATGACCTTCCTGATGTCTGTGGCTAAATCCTGACATTCCACTGCTGTGAGCCAAGCAGTGAGCAGAGCTGAGGAGCCCCTGCAGCCGGGTCCCTGCAGCGCGGGGCCGGAGGTTGCGACAGCTCCGGCAGGACATGCTGGGTGGGTTCTGAGCCCTCCTGCTGCAGCAGATGCTGTCACAGCACCCACTTGGGTCATCAGGACTCCTAAGCAGTGAGTCAGGATGTTCCTAGGTCATTATTTCTCCTGAGGGCCCCTATCCTAAGTTACTCTTCAGTTTGCAGCCCATCCATCAACCTGTGGTTTCTGTTGCTTTTCCTCCTGTTGAAATTCAGGGTTTTCCCTTTATTTCACGATCTTTTTTTAACTTCTGAGGCAGTTCCACCTCTTTCCAGTGACATTCAGGACTTTTTTTGGGCTGTATGCTTCAGTCATGTGGAAATGCTGCTTCCTGCAGCAGCCACGTAGCTCATGTGATTCCATGAGAACAGTGTGGGAGGGCGCTTGGCTTTTTCTGGTGAGCATCCTCAGAGCAGCACAAGGTGGCTCCTGCTGCTTTGGGAAGGAGCTCTAAGGCACCATGGGGTCTGCAGGAGAGCCCTTCCCAGGAGAGTCCTGTCCTCTTGCACTGGAGATGACCCAGTTCCTCTCCTGCAGTGCCTCAGAGTTTGGGTCGCTTCATCTCCATGGTCTGTCCCAAGAGTGCTGCTTGTCTGCTGGATGTGCCTCAGCTCTGGTAGCTAGGTTGTACCCTGAGAGGGAGGTTGGAGTGTGTTCTGCAGCTGTTGAACATCTGGCTGGCTTGGCCCAGCCAGCTGTGCTGTAGGCAGTGTGAGCAGCATGTTTTGGAGTGTCCCTGAGTGCTGCTCTTCTCCTCTCCTGGGCATGACATCGCTCCTGCCCTCACAGAGCATCAGGGAGCAGTCATGGCTGCAGTTGAAAGGGAGCAGGGAGCAGCAGGGAGGCCCACTCCTGGCCTCCCTCACGCTCTGGAGATGTCATTAAACTTGGTCAGACTCAGAATAGATCTGGCTTGTGCAAGAGCCAAGTGTCACACCCCGAGAGCAGCAGTGGCAGCGTGTGGAGCCCTCCCCAGGCTCAGTCATGCCTGGGGCAGGGCCTGGGCTGTCTGCCAGGGCAGCAGCAGACACTGACCGAGGCAGAGGCCTGGTGCCTGCTGTGTGTCACTGCTGTGCCTGAGCAGCAAAGACTCTGCTTGGCCGCACGGGGAGGGTGCCAAGGACCATGGAATGGCCAGGGTGGGCACACTGGCATGGCCCAGGGACCCTTTGGGTGTCACCCCCAGCCTGACTCCTCTTCTTCTCCGCAACAGATCGCTCCATGAGCAGCTCCCTCTCTGCTTCCCAGCTTCACAGTGTCAGCATGAGGGACCCTCTGAACAGGGTGCTAGGTAATGGTGGGACACTGGTGGTGGGGCCAGGCCCTGGGGTCAGATCCAACCACACTGAGATGCTGGTGGGGAAGCTTGGGCACCCCCTGCCTCCCTGAACTGGGCTAGCTTTTGGGATTTCCTTCTCTCCACAGCAAACCTCTTCCTGCTCATCTCCTCCATCCTGGGGGCCAAGACTGCTGGTACCCACACCCAGTTTGTTCAGTGGTTCATGGAGGAGTGTGTGGACTGCCTGGAGCAGGGCAGCCGTGGCAGCATTCTCCAGTTCATGCCCTTCACCATGGTGAGTCCCTTAGCCCTGGCTCCCTTCTCTCTGGCTGCAGGGTGCTCTGGGGTACAGGTGCCACAGGACAGGCACATCCAAGGGACTCCTGCTCCAGTGCTGTTGGGAGTCAGCTCTGTTTCTCCTCTCTCTCTCCACAGGTTTCAGAGCTGGTGAAAGGCTCCACCATGTCCAGTCCTAAAATTGTCCTGGCCATCACAGATCTCAGCTTGCCCCTGGGCCGCCGTGTTGCTGCCAAGGCCATTGCCGCGCTCTGAGTGAGACACCTTCCTCCTGCTGTGCAGGAGAAGACTGAAATCCTGGAAAACCTGGGATTGGGATGCCTGGGACAGCCTGGAACAGCCTTGCTGTCACTGTGGGCTCAGCCTGGTCCTACCCAGGGGTTGCTTTGGCCTCCCAGAAGCATCCCCTCCCTGCCTCATGATGAGCTTTCAGAGATGGGCAAACGCTCTGCTCTGTTTTCTATAATGAATTCAGTCCTTTTGTAGAACTGGGTTTTGCTTCATCATTCTTTGGTTTCCTGACTGCAGCACAGGGTGCTGGGGCTCCCCAGAACCCTCATCTCAGGGCATGGTTGGTGATGGAGATGAGGGGAGAGTAAGTGGCCAAGACCTGTGCTGGCCAGGGGACTGAAGTCACCCTCACTCTGTCCCAAACCCAGGTGCCCTGACCCTGGAGAAGCCCAGGAGGGCTGTCTGCTGTCCATGATACTCCCAGTAGGAGCAGGAGCCTGCAGCTGGATGGTGTGGAGATATTCTCCTGCCGTGCTGTAAGCCAGGAGCAAATCCTTGTTGGAAATTCCTCCATGTGAGCCTGAGCTCACTCTGTGCCCCAGCACTCAAGAGTTGTGGCCTGGCCAGCACCCCACTGGCCTGCTGCTGGCAGAGGCTCCTCTCTGGGGCTGTCCCACATCCCTCAGCTGCTTTGGTGGTGAATCCTCCTGAAACTGTCCCAAAACCCCAGCCCTGAGGGGGTGAGGGAGCAGGGTTTGATGCCTTTGCCTCTGCTCCTTTCTGTTTTCTGCTTGATTCAGGAGCAAGGGGGGAGTGGTGCCTCCTGGGGGTCCCGCAGCCAGCTGGCCCCTGGCTGGCACACTCTGGGCCTGGACCCCAGTAGGGAGGGCAGCCTGGGAGCAGGTCCCAGGGCTGGGCAAGGGCTGCTGGAGGGCTTGGTGCCCAGGTGTGCCAGGGCCAGTGCTACTCCTACCAGGTTCGAGTCCTTTGCCCAGGGGTGGCTCTTTACCGTTAGCTCGGAGCAAAGAGCAGGACCCAGCGCTCTTGGCCTTCCCAGCTCTGTCAATATTTGCTGGTGGCAGCCCTGAGCTTGGCTCCCAGCACTTCACCTTCCAGGAAGGGGCTGGAGAGGGAGAAGGGGTTTGCTGTAAGTGCCGATAAGCTGGGGGAGGAAGCAGGGATGGCTCTCGGTGGTTGCTTTCCCTGGGAGCTGCTACAGGGAGGATGTGTGGCCAGGGAAGTGTCTGTAGTGGCAGTGGGGCTCCAGCCTTTGCCTCCAGCTTCCCGGGGTTGGGAACTTGGGAAGAAGGCAGGAACAGGGACTCCCTGCAACCCGCTGGAGCTTGGCCAGGTCTCTGCTGTGACCAGGCTGACTGTGGCATGGGGATGCTGGTGGTCATGGGATGTGACCACGGGGCTGGTGGGTGGAAAGAGGGCTGGTGCAAGCCTGGGAGCACGGGGACAGCCCAGGGTGGCTGAACACCCGCGGGGGAGGGGGAAGAGGCCATGGGATGGCTGTGGGGCTTGCCGTGGCAGGGGGGAGATGCCCAGATCTCCTAACTCTACCAGTTTCCATCAGGTGCAGCCTGGAAGTCTTGTCCCATTGTAGTGGCTCCAGGAGGGCTCCAGGCATGTCCCTAGGCAGCTCTGGGGCAGATTCCCCTTGCAGCAGCAGCAGCAGCAGCAGCAGCAGCACACCTGTCCCCCGCCCCCAGCAGCCAGGTCACCTCTGCTCCTGCAGAGCCCTGAGCACTCTACAGCTGTGCTCACCCTCCGGCACTCCCTGCACGGGGCAGGGATGCTCTGTGCTGCTAGGGTGGGGGCGAGCCCCTCCCCTCTTACCCCCCACCAACTGCCGGGGTCCCGGATCAGTGCCGAGGTCAGGTCTGCTCCCCTTGGCTCAGGGCTCTCAGCCCAGGCAAGCTCCGGAGCTTTCTAGGAATCAGCTCTTGCCCAAGCGATGCTGTCGGATGTGGGAGGAAGCTGCTACCCCCGGAAAGCCACACCCGGACACCCCATGGGTGCTTCCCAGCCCTTGGCAGGACTTGTGCTGCAGGGCAGGAAGGAGGAGGGTGCTGGTTTCCACTGGGCACCACTGACCAGAGGCCAGCATCAAATGAGCCCATTCTCCTGTGCCACATCTCTGTGTCCCCATGCCCTCCTCCCTCCCAACGCAGACAACCTGGGCTCTGGAGCCAAAAATAGAGTTTATTTCCATTTTTAAGACATATATTACTCATGTATAAAAACCAGCGTGTGATGCTCTGGGGCTCACCCAGCTGCAGCAATAAATACAGTACAAAACACAGCACAAAGAGAAGTGTGGGCTGGGGAGGGTGCTGATGGCACAGCCACAGGACCAGGGGCTGTGCTGAGCAGAATTGTGCCCTTCCAGGTCCTGCTTGCTAGGGCAGTGCCTAGCTGCTCCCCCAGGCCAGAAAATAGGTGCAAATAAGTTAAACTGCAATAAATACAGAGTTTAGCAGGAAAAGGTAGATGGGTGCTGGCAAACTCCCCCCAGAGGGGCTAGAAAAGCCTCATCCTGGGAGGCTGCTGCATCCTTACAGCACCTCCATCCTTCCCTGCCTCCCTCTTACCTAATGGCTAATAAATAGTAATTAATGTAACTGTACCTAACAGAAGTGCCACCCATGGGGTCTGTTCCTGCAGGCTGCAGCCCTGGCAGGGAGATGCTGCTCTGGTCACCCATGGATGAAGGGAGTTTCCCCATGGCCAGGGAGAGGTTCCCACAGCTCCTCCTGCCAGCCATGGGGAAACTGAGGCACAAATACATGGTGCCCACGAGGGCTCAGTCCAGCTCCCAAACCTCCTAGCAGAGATACTCTTTTGTTTAAATATTAAACAAGGGTGATGCTGTGCACGGACACTCGTGCGTGGATGCCACTGCAGGGTTGCCAGCCCTGCCTGGGGTGTGGGGGAGTGAGGGGGAGGGAGCAGCCCCAGGCAGATAAATATTAAATAGCCATAAATATTAAATAAGCAGAGGATCCAGATGCTCCTGGGGAGGGTCACTCAGGCTGGGACACAAATAAATAGGGTCTGGTGGTGCAGGGCTGGGCATCAGAGGCGAGCGAGGTGCCGCAGTGCCCGGTATGCTGTCTCCAGGAACCGCTGGAAGTTGGCCAGGATGAAAAAGCCACCAACTTGGTGGTGGAAGTGGGAGGAGAAGGTGGGGAGAGGACTCTGGTCCTCCGTGGGGTATGTCACCGTGGCCAGGCCCAGGTCTTCCATCTGCAGAAGAGCAGAGGCAGTGGATCAGCTCTGGACCCTGAGATGCTCCAGGAGGGTGGTAGCATCCCAGTGGGTGCAAACCCTGTGTGCCCTCTTCATCTCCCCATGGATAGAGAGCCCCGTGCCTCCCTGTGTCCTCCTCATCTCCCCATGGATAGAGAGCCCCGTGCCCCCATGTGCCCTCCCCATCTCCCCAGGGATGCAGACCCTGCGCCTGCCCACACTGTCTCCCCCAAGCCCCATTCCCCCCTCACCTGCTGCTGGATGTTGGAGGAGAGGTTGGCAGCATCCAGCTGCAGGGTCTCCACCAGGGCAGCGTGCCTGGGCAGCAGCTCCAGGACGGCAGCGAGGGAGCTGTGGTAGGCACGGAGCCCGTCACGGATCTGGCTGAAGCAGGCTTCCTGTAGGTGGGCACAGCATGGTCAGTGAGGCTGGGCACAGCCTGGTCGCCGAGCTGTGGTGAGCTTTGGGCTGCTCTGGCAGGGCTGACACTGGCCAGCTCATGGCAGGGCTGGACTGTGGCACTCACCGCCTGGAAGCTGCGACTGTGGCACTGCTCCAGCGGTGCCTGCTCAATGCCCAGGTGCTGCCGCACCAGCAGCAGCTCTTCCTCCTTGCACAGCTGGAAGGTGTCACACTGTGGTTGAGAGGGATGGGGTCAGCGTGGCTGGAGGACCCTCCTGTCCCCTGACACCCCACTGCGGAAGGGTAGGAGCCTCCCCAGCCCACCCAGGAGAAGGGAGGGGATGGAGAGGACCTGCCACTTGGTGACACGGGGACTGGACAAGAGCCAGCACTGCATGGCTGCTCTGGCCGGAGCATGCCCCGAGGAGGTCCCTGAGCATCCCCAAGGTACATGTGTGCCGTCACAGCCCCTATGGGTGCCCCAGGACCCCAGAGCTGAGCAGCACAGCAGGAAGCTGAGGCTTAGGGGACACTTCTGGCTCCTGGCCTTGCAGTGCCGATAAGGACAGGAAGGGGAAGGTCACCTTATCTGCGACTCTGCAGCACCCATGGCCACCATCTCCCCCCACCACGGCACCCAGGACTCACCACCACACGCTGCAGCGCGGCCACATCCCCTTTGATCTTGCGAGTGAACTCCAGGTTCTTGTCCAGGAAGAGCTGGAAGTCCTGGTCCCCCGAGAGCTCAGCCAGCGGTGCACCATGCAGCACCCGCCACGGTGCCCACAGCAGTGTGGCCAGCAGCAGAGACAGCACACCTGTGGGGACAGCGGCTCAGTGCCTAGCCTAGGGACGCCCACCCCCCAGTCACCAAACCAGCACCAGGGTCAGGCCTCAGCAACCACCAGGGATGGCAGAATGAGGACAGAGACATAGGGCACAAGGGAAGGGGCAGGGACCCCTAAATAGTGGGGAGGGACTGGGTGCTCCCTGCGTCCCACCAGCCCCAGGGTGCCAGGGTTGGTGGTACTGGTGCTGGGGTGCAGCTGGTGCTACAGGTAAGAGTGGATTCTATGGGTGCTGTGAGGGCAGTGGGTGTAATAGGTGCTCTGGGTGCTGGGGCTGTAGATACTCACGGGTGAGGCAGCACATGGTCGGTGGTTCCTCCTCTGGAGAAGCGTTGGCCCAACCCAACACAGCTCCCTCCTGCCCCGGCTCTGCTCGGCTTCATCGATCAGGGCATTTATAGCTGGCCCTGGGGATTCACACCGATGTGGCAATTGTTCTGATTGCCTCATTGTCTTAATCACCAACGTACAAAGCCTGGGAGCTGGATCTCCGGCCACTGCCCACACCTCACTGCCCGCGGGGCTTTCCCCGGTGCCTGGCCAGCAGCAGTGCCCCTTGGTGCGGGTTGCAGGCTTCCAGCGGAGCCCTGGCACCACAGTGGGTGCTGGGCTGGGTGCTGGTGGTGACTTGGTGACTCATTAACTCGCTCGCTGGCCAGTGCCCAGCAGGGTCACTGACAGGTGACCGGGTGAGGGATGGTGACCTTTCACAGCTGATGTCCCTCTGGGACTGTCACTGTCCCCAGCCTGTGTGGGCATCGCCTGCGCCGGCCACCCGAGCCCCTCACCCTGGTGTCAGGGAGGGCACCAGGCCTGTGACCTTCACCATGGTGACACCAGCTGGAAGAGAACAAGGTGAGACCCTGTCTAGGCACCTACCCAAGGCCACAGCACCCTGGGGCCAGCTCCTGCCACGCTGGCTGCCAAGGGCCAGGCTGTGCTCAGCATCCCTCTCTACGGTGCTGAGCACCTGGATGCATTGGGGCCCCGACCCCTTCCTTGGCAAGGGGCCATCCCCTCCTGCTCCTTTCGGGGAAGCGGCTGCCAGGAGAGCCCCGGGCGTGGGGCCGGCTGCTCCCTGTCCTGCCAAGGCTCCAATCAGCTGACGTGGGAATTTTGGCTCGTGCCGGTTCCCGCAAATGCTTCCAGGATAATCTGCTGGGCTGGTGCCAGCTGGGCCAGGTCCTGCCCGGCACGGGCCAGCCGAGGCAGAGGAAGGCTCAGCCCACAGCCCCAGGGCCTGGGGGGTGTTTGCTGGGGGGGGACAGACACGACAGGTCTGGGCAGGGCAACCCCAAGGCAGTGGTGAGCCGGGGCGAGGGGGAGGGGGGGGGGGCGGTGTCTCCCTGCACCACTGACCCCTGGCCTAGGGCTCACCACTGCCCTCCTGCAGGACATGGGGACAAGGGTGGGGAGAGGGACCCCCGTCCTTGCACACCACAGACCTTGGCACCTACTTAGGGCAGGCTGCACACCCAGCATGGTACAGCCCCTGGGGTGCAAACAGTTGAACTGCCCTAGGTCCCAGGAGATGCTCCAAGCCTCAAGAGCTGCTTCTACCTCCAGCTGGGTTAATGAACCCTCCCAGCAGCTGCAGTCAATCTATGAGCACCACACAGGGCCTCCCCCACCTCCCCATGAGACAGGTGTTAACTCTGAAACCTAATGATGACTTCCTCTTCCAGGACCCACCAGCATTAAGTGTTCTACTGCTATCAGCCTGATAGAGAGGGGTTTTGTAGTGGAGCCTGTTCATAGGCTTTCCTGAGAGAAACCCTTCCCTGGCTCTGCCTGGCCTGTCCTCAGAGCCAAGAGAAGCCTTCTAGAGCGTGTGGCCATCGAGAGGGCTCGCTGTGGTATGCCCAAGTTCCAATCACCCTGCTTCCTAGAGCGGAGCTGCCACCTCAGCAGGTCAGTGCTCCCAGGAATCGGGGTGGGGGGACGTGAATCAGCGCCTGCTGGGGCCTAAAGCCCCTGTCAGCTTTCCAAGGAAGGAAGTGGTGACCGGATCCGAAACCCTGTGGGTGGCAGAGCTGGCCCAGCACAACCTGTGGACTGTCCCCAGCACCCACTCTGCTGTGGTTCTGCCTTGTGGTCACCCTTCCTCTCTGTGAGGCCTGACTGGGCAGCCTTGGCCCCTTCCTGGCATCTTTCAACAAGTGAAAGCTTCCAGGGTATCTCTGTGAGCCCAGTGCTGGATCCAGCACCCCTGGCACCAGCTGGGCTCTCACCTTCCCTGCTGCACTCCAGGGATGCCCCTGGGGGGGGTGGGACATCACACGACAGGCTGCATCCATCAGCATGGAGCAGCCCCATGCTTGACCCTTGGCCCCCGCCTGCCAGCCGGGAAGGGGTGTGCTGGGACATTCCCAGATTTCCCCAGAGAAGGAGCCCAGCTGGTCCCAGATGCTGGTGGGACCCACACAGAGTGCCTGCCGTGTTTCTTGTCCCCATCACTCCCCACCGCTGGTGTGGGGGAGGTTGGGGAGGGGGTGGTGCGGTACAAGGAGGGCCCAGCTTGACTCCAGTGCCTGTCCCTGCAGCGTCGAGGGGCTCAGCCCTTTTGCCTCCCTGTGCTGGTCCCAGTAATCCTGCCTCTGGCCTTTGTCTGCAGCTGCAGGACAAAGTGAGTTTTGGGAAGGAGGCTCTACAGCTGGACTGGGCACTTCCTGCCTGGCCCCGAGGCTGCTGCCTCCCAGTCTGAGTGCCCCAGAGCTGCCCCACAGGTCCTAGAGCCCCCAGCATCCCACCCCTGAGCTGCCAGGGGCAGTCCCAGCACCGCTGGGATGTCAGCTCCAGCCCAGGGAGGGGCTTTGGGCCAGAGCTAGTCCCCCTCCAGCCCCAAGGAGGGAAGCAGGTAACAGAATTAACCCCCCGCAGGCCCTCCCCAGTCACAGCAGACTCACAGCACCTGGCTGGTGTTTTTCCAACTTTTATTTTAAAAGTCTTAATTGAAGCTTTAACAAAATGTGACCCCGTTACTGTTGCAAGAGGTGGTGGACGTGCTGTCCCTGGGGAGCTGTGCTCCTGCTCCCCCCCTGCCCTTGGCCCTGCTTTCCCAGGAGCCCCCAGTTCATGGGCTCATCCCCCCCCAACCTCGCCTCCACCAGGCTCAGCAACTGTGACCACAAGTAACCTTAAAAGAACGTTTGGTGATGGGGGCAGGGGCCCAGGAGAGCAGAGCTGGTGGCTCTGGGCCCAGGGAACCCCCAGGTTCCCCTCCCGCGGCGTAGACATGCAGGTATTTATAAAAGGAAGGCAGATGGGGAGGGGCTGGGGCTGTGCTGGGGGAGCTCTGCTCAGACACCATCTTCCCTAGGGACAAATAAAAAAGTACAGGCAGGGCAGAGGGTCAGGGAAAGCCATCATCATCATCCTCTGCCATCTCCTTCGCGAACTCCAGGTCCTGCTGCTCGCGCTCCCGGCGCTCCTGGAAGGCAAAGCTCGGAGGTTGGTGGCAGTGGGGAACAGGAGCCACCCCCTGTCCGTGGCCACTAGGCCCCAGACTCAAGAGGAGACCTCACCTCTGCAGATTCCAAGTCCTTGTTGTAAGATTTAGGTGGGAACCTCATGGCCTGGAAAAACAAAAAAAGAAGGGAGAGGAGAAGCTCTGAGCTGAGAAACACCTCAGGTCTGCCCTGCTGGAGGCCCCTCTGGGGGAGAGCTGCCCACCCTCACCTTGACAGACATGTTGTGGATGTCGAGGCAGAAGGAGATGCGCTGGTGGAAGGCCAGCTGGGGCTCCCGGGTCGAGTAGATGTCGATGGTCTCCTTGGACTGGACGTAGCCCTTCTCGTGGTTAATGCTGGCCTCGATCACGCCGTCCCGGATGGCCTGCAAGCCGAGGGCACGTGGTCAGGGCAGCCGCTGGCTCCGAGGGCTGAGGCAGCAGTTTAGAGTGGAGGGAGGAGCTGGCTGCTGCGACAGGAGCGGTGGGCTCAGGGCACAGCGCACTGAGAGGGGGCTCGGAGCCCCAAGCATCTCCGGCGGCCCCTGGAGGGGACCTCAGCCTAACGCCAGCGACTGCCGCAGGGGCAGGGCAGATGCAGCCCGGCAGGAGAGAACCAGGGGCTGGTGGGCAGCCCAGGACCCAGAGGGACAGCTCTTCATCTGCAGCTACCTTGGCAACGATGAACTCAGCATCCTCCGGACTGTCCAGCTGCAGCTTCTGGGCGATATCGGCCAGGGAGATGCGGGAGTAGGAGAGGCTGATCATACGGACACCTGGGGGAGGAGGAAGCGTGGAGCTCCCTGGGCCAGGCAGCCCTGGGCCTGCCAGGCTCACAGCAGCAGCCCTGAGAGGGTCCCCAGGCAGTGACAGTTCTACCTGTCTTGATGACGTTGTGCCTCAGACGGATGATCAGGGTGTAGGTGCCATCGGCCTGGAACTTGTCCCCAAACTGATCAAGGACTTGGTTGAACTTGGCCAGGTTTCCAGTCCTGACAGCTGGAGGAGAGAAAGTGACCATTAGTTCTGCTCTAGCTCAAGCCAGCACGTGGGGGAAGGAGCAAAGACCAGATGTGGTGGAGAATGCAAGGCAGGGCTGACTCCCAGGCTCCTTTCAGGACCTGCCTCCTCTTTCTCCTCCTCCCCAAGTGGAGTCTGCAGCCGAGTCCCATCGAGGGCAAGGAGAGAAACCCCCACTGCTCCTCCCCCAGGGCTTCCTTCTCCCCCAGAGCACAGGATGCTGCTGTGGAGGCTGAGCACAGGAGGGAGCAGCTGGTCCTACCCTGAGTCAGGAGGAAGTAGGGCATCAGCGACCGCTTGAGAGAGGGCTGTCGGAACTGGAGCCTGTCTGGGATCTCCCCGAGCAGCAGTTCCACCACAATGAGCAGCTTGTGCACCTTGAGCAGAAAGAGACTGTGAGTCCCTGCAGGGCCCAGCCCTAAGGACCTTCCCTGGGGAGCTGGGAGGTACTGAACCCCACAAGGTCCCTGTCCTTGCTCACTGTCTGCTTGAAGCCGACAGCCGTGTGCTGCGGTGCCTTCCGCAGGGCGTTTGTCATGGTCCTCCGTGCCTCCGAGTACTCCAGCTGGATGGCCTTGATGCGCCCTGCAAGGCATGCAGAAAAGCCACTGAGTGACTCCAACCAGACCCACCCAGCTGAGCCTTCAAATCCTGCCTGAAAGCCCCATCTCCAGCTGCTCATGGGGACTCAGAGCCCTCAGATCTAGGGTGCAGCCCAGGCTGCCGGTGCCGTGTGGGCTCCTCCACAGCTCACCTGTGTAATAGAGGTACCGAGCCCACTCGTTGTTGTTGGCCTGCTCGGGAAACACAGACTTGGAGACAAGCTTTTCTGCTTGGTCATAGAGGTTGTAGTGAAGGTAGTTCCTCAGCAGCAGGTTCAGGAGGGTGGCCTGCCCGTCCGCATCGTGCCGCAGCGTGGCTGTCCGTAGCCGGGCGTGCAGGAAGCTGCCAGGAAGGGAGAGAGAGGGTTAAGGAGGAGGGAGGAAACAGCTCTGCTCACCGGGGCACACAGGATTGAGCTCAGGGAGAGCCCCTGTGGCAAGTCCCATCCTACCTCCTGACCACATCGAGTTTGTTCAGGAACTCATAGATTCGGGAGTGGTAGTAGTAACACTTTGCCACCACCAGGTCAAGGGCTCGGCGGTTTTGGGAGCTGATCTTCTGCATCAGGTCATCAGACACTTTCTGAGCCTGCAAGAGAGGAAGAGAGCTCAGGTCCTGGGAAGAGCAGAGAGACTGGCAGAGCTGTGGGACTGAGCCTGGGGGCTACGTCCAAACACAACTGAAACAAAGGGGAACATGGAGGGCAGCAGACAGGCAGCTCCCTAGGACTCAGAAGCACCACATGAAGAGCTTCAGAGCTGGCAGCTCAGGCAGTCTCACCTCTGGGTATCTCTTGCTGTTCATCAGGTAGATGACAAGGAGCAGTTGGAGGTAGGCCTCCACTTCTGGCAAGAGAGGGGCTGAGGCTGCCTTCCCTGTCCGCGGGCGAAACTGCAGCTCAGCTTCTGTGTCCATGGACTGGGGGGAGAGAGATGTGCTGGGTACTTGTCCCTCCTGACCTCTGCCTCCAGCAACTCCTCAGCCTATCTCCAGTGACAGCTCTGCTTGAGGTGTGACAAGAGAGCCAGGCCAGGCTGTTGGCACTACAGTCCCAGCCCTGCCAAGAGCTGCAGTGACCCATCTCATCCCACACGTGCTCCTGAGCAGTTGGGCTGTGTCCTTAAACCCTTGCTGTTCCCAGTGCCCTCCCAGCCTGCACAGCAGCACCCTGGAGTCTCCTCAGTGTGGGACAAGTGTTCCCTCAGCAGCCAGCTGCCTCTCCCCATCCCCTGCCACTGTACCTCCTCCAGGAAGCCGAGCAGGAAATCCCGCACGGTGCTGTTGGAGGTGAAGAAGCCATTGATGGCTTTGTGCAGCACGTTGGAGTTGAGCCGGCGGGAGGTGGAGGGCAGAGCCCGCAGGGCACGCAGGACATAGCGTGGCTCCTTCCCTGACACTGCCTTCTCCAGCTGCTTCACATGCTCTTTGATATCTGTGGGAGCACGAGAAATGTGCCATCAGGACACACCTCCCAAAGGACGAACTGGAGCAGCACGGGGATCTCTCCAACACAAGATGCCCTGCCCTGCTGCTCTTGGGGCCCTCTGTTGGCTCATGGCTGTGTGGCCTCAATGTCCCAAGCGACCTGACCTGCCCCCGTGGCTGTCCCTGCTCAGAGAAAGAGGCTAAAGAAGATCTCACCAGAGGTCCCTTCTCCCTCAGTCTTCCTCTGCAGCCCTGTAGGGTCCCACCACTGCGTTTCTGCAGCTCCTCCTGCCCCTCACAGGGATCCTCTAGGCGCTCCCCCCAAAACACACCTCCCTTTCCCTCACAGCCTCCCATAACTCCCTGTTCCCAAAGTGACCCCCATTTCCCCTCCTCTGATACCCTTCCCAGTACTGCACACTCCCCATCCTCTACAAGGATCGCCCCCACACTCCTCAGCCCTTCCCCGCCTCCCTCTCTTACAGGGATCCCTCATAAAGGCTCCTCCAAGCCCCCCCCCAACCCTCACCCTCCAACGTGATGGCGTCAAGCTCTCGCTGCGGTTGCCTCTCCCCGGCCGTTTCGGGGGCCGCCGTCGTCGCTGCTGTCTCCTCCTGCATCTCCACGTCGGGGGGAGCCGGCGGCGGCCCGTCTGGGGGGGCCTTGGCCTTGTCGCCGCGGCGGCGGGACGCACCCTCCTGCTTCATGGCCGGTGGCGGCGGCCCGGCCGTGACACTGCAACAACCGCGGGGCACGCCGGGAGCCGCCAGGCACGGCCAGCCGCGCTGGCCCGAACGTCAGGCGTAAGCAATCGAGAACCGAGCTAACCGCACCGCTGGGCTCCTTCCGCCGCTCCCGCTCGGCTGTTCCCGCCACGCTCTCGGCTCTTTCCGACAAGCGCTCGGCTGTTTCCGTCACGGCCTCGGGGGATCTCCTCCGCGTTCCCGCCGCTCTGGCGGCGCGCGCGCAGGCCGGACTCAGGCGAAGTGCGAGGCTCTTGAGGAGCAACCGCTGACACCCTCCCTCAGGGGCCTGGGGTGGCTCCGCTGCCTGGGGTTGTGCTCCCCTCAGCAGCAGTGTAGAGCAGCGACAGGTCCCTTCTGCTTGGCAGGGCCTCCAGAGGCGTTGGTGACTGCTCAGGTGAGCTGTGTTGTTCTTTGCTGAGGGCACCCCCTTCCCTCAGAGCCTGAGGGGAGCTGGGCCCGGAGTCCCCAGAGAGCCTGGGGGGAGATGGGCCCGGAGCCCCCAGAGAGCCTGAGGGCAGGTGGGCCTGGAGCCCCCAGAGAGCCTGGTGGGAGCCCAAGGGGAACTGGAACCTGGCTGGAGCCAGGCCTCCAAGCAGGCAGCATTGTTGGGTGACTGAAAATAGCAGCAGATTAAAAACAAAGTTGTCTCTAAGAACATAGAGTTACTCAGTAAGAAATGATTCTCTTTATTTCTAAAGCAGTTATCAAAGTGTTTGTAAGGCCATTCTGGAATGTGGCAGTAGGTTCCTTGCCGGTGGGGTGTGGAGTGTGTGGTGGAGGTGCAGTTTTAGCACCTGTGCATCACTAACACCCTCAGAGGCCCCTAAGCTGTCTAACATTAGCACCTTCCCAAGTCCATATGAATCACAGCTGCAACCAAGGCAAGGGGTTATTGCTGATTAATTCCTTGTGCTTCAGTGATCATGAGTGGCTGTACGGTAGCAAAAGTAGCATCACGGAGTGGAACTGACAGGCTTGTTCTTTGGCCTAGTGGATTTTTCATTTGGCTCTCTTGAGTTTGTGTAGGGAGAAAGAAAAATCAGTTTTGGTTTCTGGCTTCTGTCAGGTTTCTTTGCCTTAATTCTGTTTTTCCTGCTAGTTTCAAAGTGGTGCAGCATTAATAAGGAAAGCCTTAACTCTGAAGGGGTAAAGCTTGGAGAGAGAAGCTGTTTGGCAGCATGAGACTTTCACAGACATTGGGATGATTTGAAAGGAACCACTGGACATGTGGAACCTAATCCAAGTTACTCAGAAGATTGAGGATGTAGAGAGACACATACAGAGCTGCTATGGCTGAGAAGGAGTCTTCTGTACAGACAGCAGCTCCACCTTTCTGGAGCCTCACTCCACTCATCTCAACCAGGGCCATAGTTAACTCTCCTTCCTCCTCTCGGGAGAAGCAGAGCAAGCTGGTGTCCACCCTGAAAGGCTGCTCCATGTGCTCAAGGTCGTGTTCCAGGATGCTTGCAACCTTCACAGCAAGAAGAACAAAAAGCCAAAATCAGCATTGTAATGCTCCTACCTGTGGAAGTCATTAAGTGAGTGATCTCTTTGCCTTGTGAGGTGCTTTCCTGTCTTACAGGTGCACTAAATAATCCACATTTATAGATGAGATGTTTCACACTGAAGCTTGGGTATTCAGTTCCTAGTTTCTTGTGAACTTGTTATGTCCAAGGAATTAAAATTGTAGTGTCTTTTTGGGGTGGTGGTTTTAAATCTGGAGCCAGAGAGGCCAGAAAACTCTTCACTGCTGTTTCAAGAAACCTGGTAGTCAGCTGTGTCCAACTTTGGGTTTATCATCAGCAAAACAGTTGTTAGAAATCTTAGGTCTTGATGTTTTGGGTTGATTTCTCCCAAAGGGACTAAATAGATCTCTGTCAAGTGTGAAGCAATTATTCCTTCCCTTCTAACCAGTGTAAGTTTGATACTGGTCCCTTTAGCATCATCCAAACCTTGCTTGGCTTGAAATACCCCTCCCCTGCCCCTTGCCTTTGAGCCAACCATGATGTGTGTTCTCTCACCAGCTCAAGCTGCTGGGACACAATCTTCTCTTCCAAGGACTCCAGCAGGAGCAGCAGCTGATCCTCCTGTAGCTCTGCAGAATTAAACCAAATTTGTACCCAAAAAGCCCCACCAGTGTTCCAGGGACAACTGGTGGGATGTGAAGGGAGCCTGTTGCCTGTCCTGCAGGGAATGACAGCTGGGCCAGAAGTTCTTCAGATGGGCCAGTGGGGAGACCAGGGCCCTGAGGGCTGCTTCAGGCTGTATCTTGGGGCAGCCTTGGGGAAAAGAACCCTGGAATCTGTGCTGCCCTTTCTGTAAGGTGATCTTGCTACCTCTCCCCACATTTTCAGTCTGATTTCAACCCCTCTTTTCCAGGACCCCCTTGTGGAGGCAGTTCCTGGGCCAGGAGGCACTTCACTCTCATGCTCCTGGCAGTTCTCCCTGGCCTGCAGCTGTCACTGAAGAGCAGCTGCTGTGGACAGGTCTGTGCTCACAGAATCCCCCATCCCAGCATGCTGAGGGTTAGAAGGGACCTCTGGGGATCATCCAGTCCAACCCCCTGCTAAAGCAGAGTCACCCAGAGCAGACTGCCCAGGATCATGTCCAAGGCCCTGCCCTTGCCCCTGCTGAACTTCTCCCCAGCTCTCAGCCTCTCAGGTGTCCCTGAGTGGCAGCACAGCCTGGCAGGAGGTCACCACTCCTCCCAGCGTGTATCAGCAGCAGACTCCACTCTGTCCCTTCATCCAGCTCACTGGTGAAGATGTGGAAAGCTGGAGCCAGCCCTGACCTCTGGGGAACACAAATCCCCTTCCTGTGTAAATCCTCAGCAGTTCCCTCATGCTCTGTCAGGTTTCTGGAGCCTTCTAGCCATGTTGGTGGGAATGCTTCTGGCCTAGTCTGGTGCTGCTGGAGCTCTCTGTTCCAGGGCCCAACCAGCCTTACCATCTAATGCATCTAGGGTGTAAGTGATTGCTCTTGCCAGCAGCAGGAGATGAGTTTCTTCAGAACACTCTAAGCTGCTCAACAGCTCTTCTAAGTCTGGGCTCTCTGTTTTCAGCTCATAGCTCCCATTTTCATCAAGAACTGCACCCATCTAGGGGGAGAAGAAAAAGAAAGGTCAGGATTTCAGAGCAGAGGCTGCTGATAGTCCCTTCAAGCCATGGGGTATGTCTGCCCTTCCTAAGCTGTTTGAGGCTTTCAGGGAGGCTTTAGCTTCCAGACTGGCTCCAGTTAAAGACAGAACATGAAATGTGAATGGTTTGATTCCTTTAGGTACATCTGCTAGGCTGTGTTCAGGACACAGTCCAGCAGCTGGCTCTGTCCTGAGCACCTTCTTTCTGTGTGTGGTGATGGAGACCAGGCAGATGTGCTGAGGGAAGGGTTTTTGGTTGACAGTTGTGGTGCAGGAGGGGGGACTCCTGGGGCAAGAGGTGTGATCAGGGATGTCTCTGTCTTACCAAGCCTGGCAGGAAGAAGAACTTGGCTTACTTTGTGGGTCAGCTCTTCAAAGAGGTTCCTGTCTGTCATCACAGCTTTGATGGCTTTTAGAAATACAACAGACAGATCAGGAGACAGGTTGGTGAGAATCTGACAGTTCTTCTTCAGTTCTCCCTCCAGTGCTTTTAATTTCCCTTGTGCAGAGCCTGCAAACCAGAAAGAGGCCAAACATGTCACTGCTAAACTGGCTGATCCCACAGGAAGCTCCCTCAGGTTAGGATGGGAAACACTTCTGTGGCTATTTCCAAAAGCTGTGCCCAGGCTTGAGTGGTCTGAGTGTCACATCTGAGGTAACAGGCAGTGCTGTACAGCAAACACATCCCTTTGGGGCTTTGTCTTTACCCTGAGAGCCTTCATCTTACCCAAAGCAGGCAGGAGCAGTGCAAGTGAAGGTAACAAAATGCATTGCTTACTGTCAGATACGAATGTTGAGACCCTTGCTTGTAGGAAGTACTCAAGATCTGCAACAGGATGAAAAGGACATTGCTGATTTAGAAAGAGACCTAAAGCTGGATGGGTGTTGTTTTTACCAGGGTGGTTGTTTTTCATGCTGGAGCTGTTGGTATCCCAGGGCTGAAATCCCACGGAGCTCCCACTGGTGCTTGTGCTTTTCTCCAGTGCATCTGTTTTCCACTGAAAACTCCCAATTCCTAGACCTCCTTCCCTGCTGCCACATGTGTTAGGGTCTGCATCAGCCAGTAAGTGTGTTCAAACAGCAGTAAATCAAACCAGCAGCTTATGCTTAATCAGACCCAGGCAGGTGTGGGAAGCAAACCCACTTCCTGTCCTGACCAAGCCCTCCCAAACCTGCATCTCCTTCCCCAGGAGCTCTTTTAACTTACATCCAGTCTCTTCCCAGGTGATCTTTGTCACTCACTGCATGTGTCCATGGCCTTGCAGGTGAGCTAAGGGTGGCTGAGTGATTTCTTTTCCCCTTCTGTGTTTCCTGAGAGGAGGAGCTGGTGGTTCCTGGCAGATACTTACCCCACACTCCATCAGCGATGGCCAGCTGGATTGCCCTGAAGGCCAGGGTGCAGCCCTTGGGTATTGTTATGCTTTGCTTGCTCTCTCGAGGCCTGGATGATGGAAACACTCTGTTACCAGGTCTGGCTGGCATGCAGGTAGCCCTGAACCTGAGAAGAAACCAGACCTTGGCACAAAACTTGGCATAAAACTTGGCCATGAAGCTCCCTTCTGCCTGGGTGGATTCCTCATAGCTGGCCTCCTCCAAGGTTTCTATGGTCTCATGAACCACATATAAGTTCTGCCCTCTTTTCTGTAGCTGCTGGATGAAGGAGTGATTCACATTCATTTTTCTGGAAGAGAAGAGGATGCAGTGTCCTGGCTGTTTGTCCTTGAGCTCTGACAGAAGAACTGCAGTCTGCTTGGAGCCAGAGGCCTCCTGCCTGTGTCCTTTTTCATGGGAGGTGAGTACATGGAAGCACCACAGTGGCAGGGGCTTCTAGGGGGAAAACAGTGCCAGAAAATGGGCTGTGGTTCTTGTGTCCTCAGTGTGTTCCCCTTCTATGTCTGGGGCAAAGGGGGCAGTGAGGCCCTGGGAGAAGAGACCAACCCCCAGCTGGCTGCAGCCTCCTCTCAGGGAGCTGCAGAGAGCCAGAAGGTCTCCCCTGAGCCTCCTCTTCTCCAGCCTAACCAAGCCCAGTTCCCTCAGCTGCTCCTCACAGAACTTGTCCACTAGACCCTTCCCCATGCTGAGATGTTCTCACTCTTTGAATTACAAAGCAATCTGTCAGCGTGACAGAGCTGTGTGGGGAATCTTTCTGCCTCTCCTTTCTGTCCTCCAGAACAGGCATGGTTGGGAGGATGTTGTGCTCTTGGGTCTTAGTTTTGGGTTTTGGCTATTGAGAAACCATTGCCTGAGCTGGGAGAGGGAAGGGGAAAGGGAAGGTGCTGGGTGGGTGCCCTCCCTGCTGTGTCTGCCTTACCTTTCTGCTGCCAGTGCCCCCAGCTGGGGTACTGGGATGTGGTTCTTCTGCAGCTTGATGGCCCAGCCTTTGGACAAGGAGGCAGATCCTTCCAGCTCCACACTTGTGGAGTCAATGCACAGGTTTAGGCTCCCACCACTGCTGTCACTGGTGCTTTTTGTGACTGTGAATTGCCTTGAATCTTGAACAACGCTGCAGGGACAGAGGGGCCCTGGAATGAGGCAGTGGGTTAGCTCAAGGGTGCTTACAGACTCCATGCCACAACCCAAGAGAGAGGAAACATGGCAGAGCTCAGGCACAAGTGACCTGAGTGCTTTCTGGATGGAAACTGAGGCTTTACCTGTGCTGTTTTTATCATCTGCCCCAGGCAGCAGCAGATCATCCAGTCTGTACCAGGTCTGTTTGTAGCTGGGAGATGGCTGGAACATGGCTGCTTTCTTCTTCCTCACTAGACAAAGGGGTTGGAAGTGCTCATGGTCTATGATGCTGTGAACTGGGACCAGGTCTCCTTCTGGATCCAGCTGATGGGCTGTGGATCTGGTGACTTTCTTAAACATTCTGCTGTGGCTGGAGGAGTTTGGGAACCAAAGCAAAAGGTCCTGGTGCCTTGGGAGAGAGGGGAGGTGAGTTAGAGCAAAATGACTGGAGAAAGGATCACAGAATCATGAAGGTTGGAAAAGATCTAGGATCATGGAGTCCAACTGTGAACCTAACACTGCCAGGTCACCACTAACCCATGGCCCTCAGCACCACTGCTGCATGGCTCTTAAACCTCTCCAGGGATGGGGACTCCACCACTGCCCTGGGCAGCCTGGGCCAATCCCTAACCACTCTGGCAGGGAAGAAATTGTGCTAGGATACATTCCCCTGGCACAACTTGAGGCCATTTCCTCTTGTCCTATCACTGTTACCTTAGAGAAGAGACCAACCCCCACCTGGCTCCAGCCTCCTCTCAGGTCTCCCCTGAGCCTGCTGTTCTCCAGGCTAACCAACCCCAGCTCCCTCAGCTGCTCCTCACAACACTTGTGCTCTAGACCCTTCCCCAGCTTCCCTGCCCTTCTCAGGACATCAAGCAGAAGGTTGGAACAAAACATGTCACTTTAATTATTAAGACCTCTCCAAAATAGACCCTAACCCCCAAAAGCCCATGTTAGTACAAGGAGACAACTTCCCCAAGAGAAGCATTTGGACAGGGAGGCCTGTGAGCCATGGCTGGCTCATGAGGGGTGCTGGGCCTCATCCTCCTTTGCTGATGAGCTTCAGGTTGTTGTGTGGATGGAGAACACAGCCAGCAGTGTTTGAGGGCTCTTGGGCAGCATGGGAGTCACTGCTGTGCTTTCCACAAGAGGAGTTTGTTGCATTCACCAGTACATACCATAATGATTTTCATCCCTAGACTTTGCTCCTTACCCTAGGCTCTCTCCTGGTCCTAAATGCTTTAATCTGTAATTAGCACAGTGTCCTGATGTAAGCTGAAACCCAGACAGCTTAAGGAGTTTCTTGCTGGGTTTTTTTTTGCTGCCACAGTGCTTCCCCTGCCTCCTGTTCCTGGCAGGCAGGGAGGTTTGGGCTTGTTTTGAAACAGAGCATTGCAAAAATGGGTTTGTTAAAGTCTTATTGCAAGGAAGTGAAAGTGCCTAGAGGAGGATAGTGGCTTGAGGGAGGAAGTAGGAAAGCTATGGCAAACCTCCCCCAAAACCCCACCCCAGCATGGCTCTGTGGGAACCTCCTGGTGCTCTCTGCCTGTGTCCCCCCAGAGGAGAGCAGGCTCTTGGTGAGGCAAAACCAATACTGCTCTTGGTTTGTTGGTTTCCTCTTGGGTCTTGTTTTTACTCTCAAATTTCTTGCTGTATGCTAAGAGGTGATGATGAAGAACTTTGATCTACAGACAGAAAACCTTCCTGTACTTCCTGAGGAGAAGAAAAGCCTGAGGGTCTCCTGCTCCAGAGGTGCTGATCCCCAGTTACAGCTCAGGTGAGCAGGTAGAGCCTTATCTCCCCTCTCCCTGATGTCCCTCAGGGGTCTGGAAAAAAGAGACTGATGTAGTTTGATCCTTCCAGAAAGCAGGAAGAGTCCCTCCCAAGGGATGCTGTGTTGTACACCATGGAGCTGGGGAGGGGAAATACTCCTGTGGCTCTGGCAGTGCCCCCAGGGCTCCTGCCCTTGGGAGACTCAGACAGGGATAAGCACTAAGCAAGAGCTCCTCACAGCTTGCTCCACCTCTCCCTGCTGAAGCTCTTCAGAAGGTACTTGCCTGTCTGTGGAGTCAATGGCTTCTCCTCCAGCGCTGGTGGGCAGGAACAGGGCAGTTGCTGTGCTCCCAAAGCAGTGTGGCTTCTCAGAACAGCAGGGCTGGGAGGTGCCCTCTCTGCTCAGAGATCCGGAAGCATCTGCTGGATGAGGGCACAGAGCCTGGGGCTTGTGCAGCTCTTCCTCCCAGAAGTGTCAGTCTGACCTCAGCCTGTTCCAGTAACCTGAACTTCTGCAGCTGGATTGTCCCTCTAAGCTTGCTTCATTTCTAGCATGCTTCTGGTTTCATTTCAGCTCTCTCAGGGTGAGGTGCAGAGTGTTCTGGCTTAGGAGCATCTCCCTAAAGCTCTGAGCACTAACTCATGAGGTGTGGGGTAGTCAAGGAGACAGCATGATGTCTCTGGAGGCACTTTTGTGACCTTTGTACTGCCCAGTGACTCCCAGAGGTCTCTGTCCTCTATGGCCTGGTGTTGGTAGCAGAGGTTTGTGACTCAGCAGTGCAGTGCCTGCAGAGGGATCTGTGCCTGGGCTGCAGGCTCCCTGCTCTGCTGCACTCCATCACTGATGGGCTCAGAACTGCTGTACAGAATCCACTGCCATGCCTGCTGGAAAGCAAAACCTGGCCCTGTCAGAAGGAGGGAATCCAAGACCAGTTTCTACATGAATACTTACTTTATTAGTTTCTCTTAGAGTTACTGTACAAAGGAGTCATAAAAATATTCACACTTTATCTTAGAAAGGTCTCTACAGGAGACTTCTGTATCCACAGCAAAAAGAAGGGCTACAGGGGGGAAAAAGACACCTAAAACTTTGTACAGTGTCAGAATATTCCATTAAAAAACCCCAAACCCAACTAACTGAGCTGACTGAAACTGATCCAAGGAGGAAACACACACAGACACTCACATGCTTCAGAGAGGTTCTAGGCAATGGCAGAGCAACTTAAATGGGTTAAGAATGGTAACCAGCTGCTGGCCTTTTCCAGGGCCAGGACCATGCTTCTAGTAACACAAAGAACAAATGAAACTGATTAGAAAACAAAACCCAAAGGAAAAGGTACTGAGGAATGAAGTAGCACTAGACCTTAGGCTTTTTCTTTGCTCCTTTGTCCTGCACAGGGCTGGCATCCTGTTGGCTACAGCAAAGGAATCAGAGCCAGGGGCCCTAATTCAAAGGCATCAGGTTGTCAGTACTTGATTGTGTCCTGGCTCTCCTGCCACACATCTGGCTTGACAGTGGCTTGGCAGAGGCTTTGCCCAGGACAAGGTGGGGCAGAGGGACAGCTTCTGCCAGTGCTTGTGATTCAAGAGGTGGTTTTCAGAAGCTTTTCTCCTTCAGCATTCGTGGCAGAACAAAAAAGAAAACCTCTTCAGTGCCTCCTTAGCCAGTAATTGTTTCTGAGTCCCAGAACAAAGCCCACCTGTAATTCTCTGCTGGCACTCCCCATGTCACCCTGCAGGAAGCCAGTACAAGTTTGAGAGGAAGAGCTGTCAAGTGTGATGTGATGAAAGTCCCATTTAAAATCAATACCAATCAAGTGTCTCCTTCACACAGGTACCTGGAGAGAACTCTGCAGTCTCAGAGAACAAATGGACAGCCTTTGCACTCAGGTTCTGCTTCTCCACACAGCAGGTAAGGTCACCCTTGGATGACTGCAGTTAGCTGCAGGTCCTCCTCTGAACCCCCTCATCCTGCCCACGCTGGCCTGAGGAGAGTCTGTGGACTGTGCTTCTGATCTCTGTGTGCCAGATCAGCCTTCCAGAGCTCAACTCCCTTCTGCATGGATTTAACAAACACAAATGAAGCTGAAGGAGTTCAGAGCAGAGTTCCAGGAGAGGCAACACACTCTGCTCCTTCCACACCACCACAGTGGCCATGGTCACCTGGAAACAGAGCCAGGAACACTCAGCCCCTGGGCCACCAGCTGGAAGGAGCCATGAACTCGAGTGTGACCAGCAGCACCCAAAACTCTGCCATCCAGAACTACCTCAGGTACTCCTAACGAGTAGCACTTGCAACCCTGCTTTAATTACAACTAAGGTTTCTCTTCTAGTTTTGATTAATTCTGCTATCTCCCCTTAAGACAGGATCTTAAGGCAGATACTGCCAGATGGGTAGTTGTTCAAGTGATTCTTAGTCTTATGGCAGCACTTAACACACCACAGGAAATGGCTAACACTCACAGGAAGTCTCTGCTCAACTCTCTCCTTTCCCTGCTTCTCCAGTTTTCATTTCTATTTCCCTTGACTGGATTAACTGAGTGAATCCAAGTTAACTTCTGCTATTCCATGGCCAAAAAGCCATCCTTGTCTTATGAAGAAGGGCAGCTGCCATGGAGCAGAGGTCTGTGCAATAGCTAGCTGTAATCACTTCAGTGGGAACAAGGTAAAGCAGAAAAGCTTAGCTGTTGTCATTAAGCCTTTGCCTAACCCAGTTTTAGACTCTAGGCTTCAGCACCTGCCCTTTGGAGAAGTTTATAATCCCAGCCTGGTCTACAGCTGATCTTTAATTTAACCAAAGAGGATCAGATGTCCATACTGTCAGTTAACAACATCAACAACATGGTGAAACCCTCAGCCCAGGCCTTCAAGGAGCCTGTGAAATGCTGCACTTGCTGGAGAAGAGCTGACCCTGACCTTCCACTTACACTTGTGCTAAGAGCAGCAAAGCTGCTTTGAGTGTGTGTGATGTGCATCCACTTGGGAAGAATCTCTGTATGTCTGTCTACATAGGAGTAATCTTTTGGAGCACAGAGCAGCTGTTTCTGTTGCAGGAAAGTTGATGTTTTTCCCCTTGTATTCCACCAAAATAAATAACAGTTTTCCTTCCTCTGGAGATTGACCACAGCCAGAGCTGCACCTCTGAGGGCAGCAGCCTAGGCACTGCCATTCTTGATTTCTTAGTCATTCCAAAGGTTCTTAGCTGATTGAGGAAACATCTCTGCTTTGAAAACAATCTCTGATTTTCTTTTGCCAAAGTCATTGTCTAGTAGCTTAAAGAGAACTTAAGCTTTAGGGTGTATAGTACCTGAACTGAAGCAGCAGTCCTTGTGTGGTGCTGGTAAAAGCCTTAACCCCCACCAAGCCAACTGCCTGTCTGTCAGAGTCCCTCACTGGAGAACAGCCCTTGGGGATCCAGCCAGACTCTTCTCTTTTCACCTTCTTCAAAACTTCCTCTCCACTTTTCACACCTTAGGTAATGATTCTCTAGGCATTCAGCAGCTCTCTGAGGTTCCCTTCTCTGCAGCAGCCCTGTAGGAAGTCTGAGATAGAGGAGTAAAGCAGCTCACCTAAATTACACATGGAATAGTACTAGATCTTCTACACAACCCTCAAGTTCCCCTACCCTTGTCCTATGCTCAGACCATCACTCAACTCAGCAATAGCCACTATGACCTCTAAAGCTAGACTTGGCTAATGCAGGAACAAAAATAGCATATTTAAAATGCCTATACAATTGTCAAAAGTGTGAGACAATATAAGCACTAAGACAACAAAGATCCAGGCTTTCATGAGCTCACAGGGGAGGTTTGAGGAGAAATAGTTCACCCAGCACACAACCCAAACAAAAAAAACCTGATTATTTTGGGCAGTAGAAAGCTGTCTCAGGCAGGAAATCTAAACCTGCAAACCTGCTTCATTCAGGTGGCAATTCTATGAGGAAAAAGGCTCAATTTTATTCCTGTACTAAGTAATCTGTTGCTGGTGACCAATTGCATCCTGCTGTTGGCCAGTTCAGCCTGCTGCTGGTGCTGCTCACTAGCACTGCTCACCTGCAGCTCCCTCACCAGGGATCACAGAGGTCTTGGGGCATGCTGCTGCAGCACTTGTGCATGGGGCTGAGCAACAGGCCTCCAGGTAAGCCAGAAACTGAACACTTGCTTGCCTGGAGTCAGAGCTAAGTCCCCTGGCAAATCCCTGGAGCATGTAGACAGACTTAAGTGACCAAGGAGCTGGACTGAGGAGAGAAATCTCAGTTAGTGACACTAACTGATGGCAGCAAGAGGCCACTTGTCTCTCTTTTGGCCTATGCCAATCAGCCTTCAGGTTCTCCCCCTGCTCCTGCTGTCTCCATGTACCAAGGAGCTCAGGGGTATTTGTTGTCCCTGCAGCCCAGCCCTTAACCCACGTACAGCACTGCCCCAGAGCTCAGAGCATGCTCCAAACCCAGCAGGTTGTGGTGGGGAGCAGAGTTACCCAAACATGTTCTGGTACCAGCTAAAAAGAAGAACTCTGACCTAGGATCTCTTTGACCTGCCTCCCAGAATGGTACCATCCAGAACTGAAAGCTCTGTCAGAAGTGCAGGTCCCTCCCTGTGCTGTCTCCAGTAAAAGAACTTCCTTCCTCAGTGCTGTAAAAGATTGCAAAATAAAAATCACTTGCCCCTCCCACTCCCCTGCCCCAGAATGGAACTCAAACCCCAAAACAATCCAGTTTGGGGCAAGTCTGGCTGCATCCCTTTGAGTTTCCCCCACGTCTCTCTCAAAGCACCTCGCTTCAGACAGGGAACTCTATTTTAAAGTGCATTTACCACAGCAATAGTACCAGCACTAAAAGCTTTTCCCCTCATCCTTATTCTCTTCACTCAGTGTCTGGGATAGATGACCCAGAATTCACCCTCATTGTACCTTGAAGTCTCAGTGTGTCTGCATCTATTAGGACCCCGGGAGAAGAGCAGTCCAGCGTCACGCAGCCTGCTCCGCACTAAACTCTACTCTGGAGCTGCGTTGGGTTTATTGGGCAGGAGGATCCAGCATGCAGAGTGTGTCTATTGGAGACTGCCTTCAACAGCTGCTGGGGGGTTCTGTCCCAGTGGGGGTGGGGGTTGAGGAACCAGGAGGGGACAGCAGGACCTTCCCCCTCCTCCCCTGTTCCTCTTCCATTCCCTCCAGCCACGCAGTTCAGTACTTGTTGATCCCAAAGATCCGGACGCCGTGGAGCTGAGGCAGTTTGGGGATCAGGACACTCATGAGGGAGATGGTGTTGATGACAAAGTGTATCCGGTCGTACTTGGTGTAAAAGCTGGTTAGGAAATACCTGGGAAGGAGGGGAACAGAGAGAGGAGGGAGCTCAGTTACAGCCCTTCTTGGTTTTCCCCTCCTAGGAGAAGACGTCGGCGCAGGCACGGGAGCTGCCCCCGGCTACTCACAGGACGATGGGCATGATGGTGAGGAACTTGCGCGAGGAGGTGAACTGCACGCCGTAGTCCATCTGCTCCCAGTGCGTCAGCAGCCGAGCCTTCCCCTGGTCTGGGGTCTCAAAAGGAGTTCCTTTCACCGTGTGGAGGAAGATGTACATGCTCTGAGGGGAAACAAACGTGAGTGAAGCACACAGAGCGTGCTCTGTGCTCCTTGCCACCAGAGAAGTGCAGTGAAGCTGGGGAAGGGTCTAGGGCACAGGTGTGGTGAGGAGCAGCTGAGGGAACTGGGCTTGGTTAGCCTGGAGAGGAGGAGGCTCAGGGGAGACCTTCTCACTCTCTCCAGCTCCCTGAAAGGAGGATGCAACCAGGCGGGAGCTGGTTTCTTCTCCCAGGGAGCAAGGGATAGGACAAGAGGAATCAGCCTCAAGGTGTGCCAGGGGAGGTTTAGGGTGGACATGAGGAACAATTTCTTCACTGACTGAGTGGTTAGGCATTGGCCTAGGCTGCCCAGGGCAGTGGTGGAGTCACCAGCCCTGGAGGGGTTCAAAAACCATGTAGATGTGGCATTGAGGGCCATGGGTTAGTGGTGACTTGGCAGTGCTAGGTTAACAGTTGGACCTGATGATCTTAGAGCTCTTTTCCAACCTTAATGACTCTATGATGCTATAAAACGTTCATCTCCAGCAGGAGCAGCCCCAGTGCAGGCGCCTGCACCAGCGCAGCGTTCCGCTAGAGGGACATGTCCCTGCTGGAGAAAGGCTGACAAAGCAGCCAGCGTTCGGGAGGAACTTAGGGAGGAAGGCTGCTAGACAGGGCTAGCTCAGCTTGGCTCTTACACGTGAGGCCTCTCCTGGGCGTAAGCCAAGAAGGTGGTTGGAAGATTACAGCACTGGGATCTCTGGGATCAGGAGATTAGCATGGGCTTGCTCTGCTGGGCAACAGCAACTCAAAATGCTTTCTAAACAAGCCCTGGTAGAGCCGTGGGCAGCCAGGGTCTGTTCCTGCTTTGATTAAGAGTTAACCTCCTGAAGTGGAACACAAGTCACAGATAAACAGCAGGTGTCTGGCTACATCCCATGTCTTAAGTATAGCTGTCACTGGCCTTTAAACTCCACTCTGTGCCCCAGACATCGTGGTTTGAGCTGCCAGAGAAAGGGAAGGAGCTGGATGGAAAGCAGGCAGCTTGAGCTGAGCCCTGAGCAGCTGTACTGGGTGGTTTTGTGGGTTTCTTCCCCCAGTAAGGCTGTCATTTTTGTCTCTGGAATATTCTCAGGATGAGATAATTATTTTAAATACAGGATACAACAGTGATCACAACATCTCTGAAGTATTTTGTTCCCAGTGCTTGAGGCTGCCCAAAGGTTTGTTCCTCAGCTGCAGGACACCAGTGTGCCAAGCCCTGTGCAGCAGTGTGGTGAAGGCACAGCACTCAGCAGTGAAATGCAGCAGCCCCTGCTGCCCAGGCCGTGTGTCTGCCTGCTGTGCTTACCTCTGCACCCTCACACAGTACCCAGACACCCTTCCACGTGGGTGCCTGATCCTTACAAGGGGAGGATCTCTTCCTGGACTAATCTTTTACTTTAAGCTGAACAAAATTTGTGGTTTAATCTTGAGGGTTTTTTTTTTACCTCTGAGGCCAATTCAGACTCTATCACCCGGGTGAAAGCTGCTGTGCCAGCTTCTGTGGCCTGTCACAGCTACTCCTCTCTTAAGGGGTACCTGACAAAGGGACCTACCTGCAGGCAAATGAATTTAGTGTCCCCTGAGCAGCCTCACCAGATGTTTGCTGTCTCATCAGGACCTAAACTGCATTTAAATGCATGACCTAGAGGCAAAGGTGCTCTCTGAGGGGTGGAGGTTGAGTAACTCACCCCACATCTTTGGAAATACCCAGAAAGGAATTGTTTCAAGGAGAACCTGACAAGATTGATGCTGAGATTACCTCTCCATGCCCCAGGAAGTCAAGCTAGCCCTTACCATGTTGTGAATGATGTTGGTCAGAGTCCAAACCACAGGGACACTGAAGAAGGGGATGCTGAGGAGCACGACGTGCAGCAGGCCAATCCCCAGGATGTAGGAGAGCCAGATGCCTCGGCTGTTCATCACCCGGGTGTTGGGGTTCACCTCGCTGTGTGCTGTTCCCACGTTCATGTTGGCTCCTGTGGCCCACCAGCAAGCCCTGAAACTAAAGCAGAGTTGGTCAGTGCTGGGAGCCCTCCCCCAAAATCCCTCAGGGGAGCACAGCAGGGAGTTGAGCTGTTAAGGAGACCTGCAATCTGTTGTTTGCTCTAAAAAGCAGGAGTCAGTTAATTTCTCTCTGTGCTTTGTTATTCCCAGTGGCAGAGCTGATGTTTCTGAGGGGAAGCTAACTCCAGGAGCAACTGAGATTTGGGAATAATGTGTGGGAAGCCTTGACTGTGACAGGAGCTGCTTGGGATCTGCTGAGACGTTTTTCTGGAGGCAGTGTGTCAAAAGTTCAATCTTGTGATTGCTTGACAAGTGTTCCTAAACCATCATCAGTGGTAACGGTGGAAGCCCTGGGCACAGGAAGCTCCTTACACCTTTCTGGGTTCAGCATCCCTTGAACTCAGAAAGGGAGCAGAAGGATTTGCAGAGTAAAGGCACAGCAGCTCTGTATCAACAGATCTCCTCATTAGCTCAACTCAGTTAAGAGGCTTCTGCACTGCTCTCAAGGCTTGCTCCTCTCCTGCTCTGGCTTACGTGTTCTGCCTTCCAATTGAAGACTTCCAGAGCAACAAAAGCATTCCCCCCCAGGGAAGGAATGAGATTCTTCTGGAGAAACTGAAGATAGAAAGCAAACAAGGAGAAGTGCACAGGGAGGCTATTTCAGGAGCTGCAGAAGAGGTGGCTCTTCCCCTACCTGTAAAGGAAAGCTGCCACGGAGGAGGAGGAGGAGAGGGAGATGTATTTCCTGAACAATACCAGGAAGGTGAGAGAGCAAGACAGCATCCTCCTCTCAGAGCAGGTCTGGAGTGGGGCCCTGCAGACAGTGCAGGTGTTGGGGTGAGTTTTTGGGCTGTCACACCGAGTGCCAGAAGGTCTTGGTCAGCTCTGAGGCTTTCTGGGAAGATGAGAGCTCTGGTTTACCAGTTTCCAGGGATTACAGGAAACAGCAGAAATCAGAATTGCTGTAAAGCTGAAAGTCTCTGTAGTGAGATCAGGCACAAAAAAAAAAGATGATGTAAAATCATCTCTGCTCTCGTCCCATGGAAGCCTAGTTTCATCAGCTAATGCTGCCTGACCTCCTTGGACAGAGGAGCCCAGAGCAAGGGCTGTTTCCTGATGTCTGGCCCTGTGGCTCCCACAGCTGGAAGACAGCACTGCTGTTCTCTCCAGCTCTCCCAGTCTTGGTCTCAGGAGGTGAGTTGGAGCCAGCTCTAACATCCCACTCTGCGTCTCACTGCCAGCTGTCCCGAGCTCCCTTGCTGAGTGCTGGGGCCTGGCTTGTTTCAGCAGCTGGCTCTCGTCCCTCTTCCTGCCCAGGGCCAGGACACAGAGCAAACCTCTGCAGCTCCTGGGGGGCTTAAGTAACTTCCAGACCTCGGGTAACTTCCAGGTCTCTTTCCACCCCCAAGCTGGCTGCTGCTGGATGTGCTGAGCAGATGCTATCCAGGGGCTTGTATCTGGAGGTTTTTGTTGCCAAAAAGAGAGGCTGCAGGTCCGTGGAGTGCTGGTGTTCTTGTCTCCTGGGTCAAAGGATATTGGCTACTGGGTACTCCAGAGAAATGCCTGGAGCTTGGTCTGGGAGCATGACTTGGGAGTCAGGGTTCAGCATTTCAGCCCTAGCAGGGGGAGCAGATCCATCCTTAAGCTGGTGCAATTCCAAAGGGTTTTCAGAAGGAAATGTGGGGGTTGTGGTGAAGCACAACATGAAGCAATAAAAGTCATATTGTTGCAACAACAACAACAACAAAACCAGCCCTGTGGAATGCATCAACAGGAGTGCTGCTTGCCAGACACCCGGAATAATGCTCCTCGATAGTGCTGAGGCTCTGGAGGAGCTGGAGGGAGGCCAGGGGAGAGCAGGGAGAATGAGCAGAGGTGTAGGAAAAACATGACCTGCAAGGACAGATTGAAGGAAATGGGTTTGTTTAGTCTAGAGAGTTCTGGAGAGAGGCTGAGGAATAGACCTCAAAGCCTGACCAGAGCTGCATGGAGGAGGGAGACACTGCCATGGAGTTAGCTGCAGGGCTGAGGCTGGGGGCGAGTGGACAATGCAAAAGGCCAAACTTAGAAGCCATCTGTGAAGCAGTTCTCCTCCCTGTGCCTCAGTTTCTCCTTGCTTCTAAAGACAAAGATGAGGAGGGTGAAATGCTGGAACATGCAAGAGTTTCAGCAGAGATGTCAAGCATTAGGTCCTGTGAGGAGAATTCTGTGCCCCTCCAGTTCTCTCCTTCCCCACCCTAAAACCACTTCATCTGCAAACCTTTCCTGTTCTGACCTGGTGTTCACAGCCCTTGCCCGAGCTCTGTGCCCACGTCAGATGGGCAAAAGTCTGGCCAAAGGAGCACAAATTCCCAGGGCTCTGATCCCTGCCCCCATCCCACATCCCATGTTGTTTGCTTTCTGATTTTCCACCAGGGATTTGTTCACCTGCAGGAAACACAACAGCAGGAGGAACTCCAGCTCCTCCCTGGCGTGTCTGGCTCTGAAGCTCTGCTTTCCCATTTGTGTAGCTGTTTTTTTGGGACAGAAAAGCTTTTGGTGTTTCACCAGACAAAGTGTGAAGGTCAGGACTGTGCTGATGCTGGATGGTGTCCATCCAAGGAGGGGAAAAGTCCTGACTGGTCAGAGGCAAAGAGCAGGCTGCGATGGCAGAGCTGAGCCCTTCCTCTGCTTGATCCTTCACGTCCTGTTCCTGACTCCCCCGTGCCAGCTCCCTGTCCATGGCTCTGCTGGGATAGACTCTGGTGCTCAGAGCGTTTGGCCTAGCAGCATCTTCAGAGGAAAGAGGAAACAAAACCACACGAGTAGTTTCCCATTCTCTTTATCACCCATCAGCTGTTGGAACACCCACAGCCTCTGACCAGAGCGCCATGCAACCAGCACCCCAAAGGGCAGCCCCTTTCCCACCATCTGTCCCTGTCCCCTCATGCTCCAGCAGTGCTCCAGCCCTGGCAATGACATTACTCTTCCCCTGGGTGCCACAGGATCACACCCCAGGCCCAGCACCTCGCTCTGCCTCGGGGCGTTTGGGTGCTTATCTCGGTCGATCTTCACAAGCCTTCCCAGCATGCAAGCGATTATGATCCGGTGGAGCCGCGGAGGAGCCGAGATCCCTATCTCAGGCACCACCAGCAATCACCAGCTCCCAAGTGAATAAATATTTTAAACCCTTCTTTACAAGGTGGTTTGAGCCAGAGCATCAGGTACATGTTGCCAGAGAGTGGCTGCGTTTAGAGGTGAGGGAGCTGAGCGAGAGGGTAGACCATGGCAGTGTGGCTTCATGTTATGGTTGTGCTTGGACATTCCTAGGTCTGAGCCCCAGAGCTGGTGGGTTCCTCCGTGGGGAGGCAGGAGGGACCCAGAGCTGGTGGGTTCTTCCCTGGAGAGCAAGGAAGGTCCCAGAGCTGCTGGAGCTGACAGGAGAGCAGTGAGCAGGCTTGGCCTTCAGGATTTTAACAGGTCTTTTCCAAACGGAACACTCCCAGGAGCGGACCGTGGGTGCTGCAGAGCTGCGGGACAGCCCCGAGCCACCGGACACGGGGAGCAGCTGCTGCTCGGCCTCCCCTTCCCCTTTTCCTGCTAAATTTCGAGGGGAAACTTTGGGAATACAACATGTTGGGGTTCTCCAGGTGCATGTAGGTGCTGGGGGGTCCCGGACCCCACTTCTCTCATCTCAAAACTGTGGGTACGACCCGCACCCAACCAGGCACCCCTCAGCCCTACCAGGACCCCTGCGGGGACCTCCCCAGCCCCGGAGCTTTCCGGCTCCATCCCGGCACCGGCTGTTCGGGTTTTAAGGGATGATTTTCTTCCGGGACAGCCGCACGCCAGGCCCCTAACCCCCGCAGGACCGGGGCTCGGCCTCCCTCCCTCCCTCCGTGCTCGGGGCTGGCCCCGCACGCCCGGGAGAGGCTGGAGAGTAGCCGCCGCCACAGGACCGCAACTCACCGCTGCTCTGTCCGGTCCTTGCCCGGCTCGGTCTCGGTCCCGGCTCGGCGGGGCCGGGGCTGGCTCGGTCGCGCTCCCCGCCGCCCCGGTGCGCTCCCGGCGGGCACCTCGGCACAGCCCTGCCCCACCACCGCGGCACGACGGGAGCTGTAGTCCCGGTAACACCGGGAGAGCCCGGCCCCGGGGCGGGGCCGGGAATGGGAATGGAGCCGCCTTAGGAATGGGTGGCTGTGAGCGCTAGGAGGGTCCTCTGTCCATCAGCTACTGCCCTGTGCTCGGGGCCAGTGGATCCTGTGGCCATGGCATCGCATCTCTACCAGCCCCGAGCTGTGGGCAAAGGCTCTGGGGGAGTCCTCGGGGGCTGTGGTCACCCCATGCTGCACCCCGGAGGACTCAGAGCCTGCTGGGTGCTTCCACCCTGTTTGGGTGCTGCGCTCTGGGTGGGGCTCAGACGCTGCAGGGTGCTTCATCCTGCTTGAGTGCTGCACCCTGGGGGGCTCAGATTCCACTGGTTGCTTCCGCCCTGCTCAGAGGCTGCATCTTGGGAAGCTCAGATCCCTCTGGGTGCTTCCAGCGGGAAAGGTCGGCTCTTCCCCGGGGAAAACCTCGGCAGCTAGCGTTGTGTGGACAGCCTGGGCAGGCCAACCGAGTGCTGCCGGGCCAGCAGGCCAAGGTCAGGGACTGGGAGCACAGGATTCCTGTGCTGGAGCGTGGGGGGAGACCATCTGGCATTGCTTTTGTTTGCACGACGATCAAAGCTAATAGCGTGGTGCTGCCACGGCCCTTCGGTGCGTACGGCCATCTGTGCGGGGCTCTGTGCCGGCAGCGGCAGCAGGTGCTGCTAGCACCGTGAAGCTGCTTTGTGCTGTGAACCCCCTCCCAGAGCTGCCTTGGGGTCCTGGGGCTGAGCAGAGACCCCAAATCCAGGTGTGGAGCCAGGTAGCATGGTGCTCCCTGGATGCCCATGCCGCAGCTCGGCCAATACCAGTTGTAGCCCTCAGCCCTGCACGGCTGCTCCCAGCCCTCCCACAAAAATTCACGGATTTTCCTGGTGTTCCCCAGAACCTCTGTTCCCGTGGTTCTCCCAGGCTGAGCTGAGCATCCTGACCTCAGCACCAGCCACATCCAGCTCCAGGCCTGAGCTGGCTCTCAGTGGGTGGCTGAGTGCTGCCTGGGCACAGCGAGGGCATGGATACCCTGCCAGCTGCCAGGACTGGGGCTGCCTGGGTGCCATGTGCTGGCACCACGCTGCTGGCAGGTCACTGGGGTTGCTTCCTGGAGCCAGAGCTCACCAGAGGCTGCTCCTAGCAGGTCATGGGACACACATGTGGTTCAAGCAGCCATTGGGCTGCCAATGGGCACCGTGGCCACCAGCCAGGAGAATCCAGTCCTTGCCCAGCCCCTCTGGGGTGCCCTTGCCAGCCGGTTGAGGTGTTGAGAGAGCAGTGTTCCAGGGTGGGGGACCCTGTGGGAGCTGTGGTGGGGATCTTGTGGGAGCTGGGGTGGCAGGAGAGGTGCAGGGGTGCTGGTGAGTGGAGGTGGGGGATTCTGCAGGAGCAGGGATGAGGGATCCCACGGGAGCAGAGGCTGGTGAGCAAAGTGTGGAGATGCCAGTGTGCCAGGGTGGGGGAGATCCTGCGGGAACAGGGGTGAAGGATTCCACAGAAGCAGGCACGGCAGGACAGGTGTGGGGATGCCAGTGTGCCGAGTTGGGGGATTCCATGGGAGCAGACATGAGGGATCCTACAGGAGCAGAGGTGGGGGATCCAGCGAGAGCGAGCCCTGCTTCACAGCAGAGCCATGCAGGCACGGCAAGCTCTATTTTTATCCCTGCTCCTGCCTGCCTGAGCAGCTCCGTCCGCGCGGTGACATCTAATTTAGCAGCTTCCCTGCACCCCGCTGGCTCTGCACGTGAGGGGGAAGCACAATGCGACAGCTATTTTTATACGCCCATAAATATTAATCCCTCTCGGTGATGCAGCAGCAGCGGCAGCAGCAGCAGCAGCAGCCTCACGCTGCCAGTACGAGTGCGGGGGTGGGAGGGGAACACCAGCTCCCTGGGCTCCCCACACTGGGTTCACCCGCCCAGGGAATCCCAGCACTAGTGGTAAGGGGTTCCCCGGGTGAGGGGGTGGGGGATCCAGCCCCATCCTCCAGCCAGCAGCTGCTTGGCCCCAGCGTTTTGCTCATGCTCAGTGGGGCTGTGCCCAAAGGGGTTCCCAGGCCTTGCTTGCTCCCGGTGGTGCCGGAGAGCCATGCTCACCCCCGGCTCTTCCCACGCTGCTGCTCCTGCTGCCCGGTCAATACTGGTTATATTTAGCACCGTGGTGCCGGTGCTGGTTATTTTTAGTAACTCTTGCTGTGGCTGCAAAGGGGAAGGATCTGTGTGGGGTCGTGCTGCACTGCAGGCACAGGGTTTTTGGGCTGGTGGGTGCCATGTCCCAGCACATGGGACCCCCATGGGGTGCAGCCCCAGTGCTGCTTCCTCTCCCAGGGTCTTTGCCCACTGCTGTGGTGACCCACTGCCCCTCCAGGTCCTCACCAAAAACTTGAGCACCCCCAAGGCCCCTCAATTCCCACAGGCCTTGTCCTGTGGTGGGTGGCTCTGTGATCCAGAGTGGGTCCCAGCACCGATCTTGATCTGTGCACAGCTCCCAGTGGTGCTGGGACCTGTGATGGGTAGCACAGGGTCCCTCCCTTTTCTGGCCAAACAGGGAGATGCCTGTGAAAGTGCCCAAGAGCACTGACTGTGGCCCACCAGCTGCTGCCATGTCCCAACCAGCCCTGCCTGGGTCACCTCCAGCTTGGCATCAGGCCTGATTCAAGCCCCAGCAATGGATGAACCGGTTGGACCATCCTAAGCATGGCTCCATGGGAAGCTCCAGAGCCCCTTCGAGTTCAGGGCTGCTCTGGTGTGTGCTGACCCTGTGGGGCCAGACCAGGCTCCTGCTGCACCACGGGCTTGGCCCTGGCCCCATCCCTTCTGCTGTCTCTGGAGGGTGAGGGTCTCCTGGGGAGTTTGTAGGTCTCCCCGGGAGCTTGGGGGTCTCTGGGGAGCTCGGGGGTCTCCCAGGGGAACGTCTGGCTCCAGTCCTGCTTAGCTTCTCCTCTCCCGTCAGGTTTTGTTCTCCTAATTGAGCTGAGATCCAGGCCAGGCGCCTCCTAACCGGTTTATCCTCCGCGAGCGGTGGGAGGATGTGGGAGCACAGGGCTGGGCTCTAGCTCCCTCCCTCCGGGGAGAACCGGGGACGGGGTGCGGGCAGCCGCCGCTGCGGCACGGCAAAAGCGCATCCCTCGTCCCGTTAACCGGAGGACCTCCTGCCGTGCCGAGTTCCGGCCCTTGCCGGTGCCCCGAGCAGCCTTGGGGGGGACCTGGCCCGCGCTCACCGGGGCCCGGTACCGGCAGCCGCTCTCCATGGTCCTGAGCCCGTCCCGTCGGTGTCCCGACGGTGCAGCACTGAGTCCCTGCCCGGTGCAGCGAACCCCGGCCCCGGGCAGCTCGGGGCTAGGCTGGGAGCTCGCTCCGCTCCCCCTTTCCCGGCTCCTGTCGCCGCGGCTCGGGTTTCCCCGCGTAAATGATGCCAGTACCGGGAGGGGGGAACCTTGGCCCTGGAGAAGTCGGGGAGGGTCGTGCTCCCCAAAAGGGGCTGGGGAGAGGTTGAGGGGACCCTGGTCCCTGCGGGGCGGCGGGGGCAGAGCCGGGGGTTACCGAGCGCCTAGTGCCCGGTAGAGCCAGGGGAGCCGGGGATGCTCCAGCGAAGATTCGGGGAAGGAGACGCGGAGCACGAGGGGCTCCCCGGGAGAGGCTGGCTTCGGTTGCCCCGGGCTCGTGGATCCCGGGAGCTCCTCGTCAGTGCTCCTG
>VWZX01011114.1:1199356-1224366 GCA_013399015.1 Galbula dea
CCAGCCCCGCGACCCCTGCGCTGGGAACGGGTAGGGCGGGAGGCGGCGAGAGGAGGGGGTTTGATGAGGGTGGTCCCCGGTAGCGCTGAGCTGAGCTTCCCCCGGGGAAGCACGGGGACTTCCCTCGCCCGTAACGCCCCCGGTGCCGAGCGGGGCTGAGGGAAAGCCCGGGCATCCCCGGCTGCACGGCGGGTCCTGGAGCCCATGGATAGGACAACAGAGCAATCCCCGCGCCCCCTTCCCCGGGCACCTGAACCACCCTTCCCGGCTCTGGTGGCGACCCCCTGGGACCAGGCTGGGAACCTCCGTGCCCGGCTGCGGGCTGGGGACCTTGTAGCAAGAGGGTGGTTTTTCCCATCCTGGCTGCGGTGCGTGGTGCGGAGCACCCTGGCTGGGCACCATCCTAACCCACCATCGGCAGGGACCTGGAGAGCCGCATCCCACCTGCGGGGGTCTCCCCAGTCCCATGGGCGAAGCAACCCCTGTCCAGGGTCACTGGCTCCTGCCTTAGCCCAGAGGGTTTCCCACAGTGCCCACCGCTGTGCTCGCTCCTGGGCAGCAGGATGGGGTCCCAAGGTCCCCGTAGGTCACCGCTGGCAGACTTGGGGGCCTGATCCCCCCATTCTGCTGATGTGCCAATGTGGGGCTGGGTTCCTGGTGCCCTTCAGCTGCTCTGAGCCCTGGTCCCTGCTCAGGGACCCCAAGGAAACCAGGGGGGTCTGGCAGTGCACGGGTCAGCTCCACACTGATGTGACCTTGGGGTGTTTTGGTCCAGGCTGTGCTACCAGGACCACCCTTGCGTAGGCACCTCTGCCCCTCACTTGGGGAGCCCCGAAGGGGGATTGCCAGAGTCAGGGTGCTCAAGGGAGCAGGTGGGTGGTGGGACTAGCAGCCAGGCTTGCCCAGGAGGTGCCCAGGTGGCATAGCATGGAGCTTTCCACAGCAGAGATCTTTCTCCGACGGGGTGCCACAAGATGCCCTTTTACTCTGGTGTCTTTAATTGTGGGATGGTTGGAAGAGCTCTTGCATCCTGCCTCAATGGCTCCGTGGCCATGATCCTGCTGGGGATGGTCTGGAGTCCCTGGCCGTGGCGGGAGGCACAGCTGGGAGAGCCACGCAGTGCTCTCAGGGCTCAGACACAGCTCTTATCTCCTGCCACCACCCTGGGAACTCTCTACACGCTCAGCTCCAGTGAATTTCCTTTTTCTGTTTTTGTTTCTTTCCTGCTGACGTTTTTCCCCTCCGGAATAAAGAGCTGGATGGGGACCATGGTTACAGGGTGGTGTGGGCAGCTCGACCCCATGGCTGGGGTGGCATGGGGCAGGGGACAGCAATGTTCAGCCACCCACCTGTGCCTGTCCCCTCGAAAGAGGAGAACACGGCGTGCGTCTGCATGTGCCCCGGGTACTGCCGGAGAGCGGAGCTGAGGAGCAAGAACCTGCTCGGGCTCTGCCCACAAGCGTTTTCCATCGCGTTCCCCGGGGGCTGCCTGCAGCCAGGGCTTGCTCGCTGCTGCGTCCCACCGGCCACCGCTGCAGGACGTATTGTCCTTCTGCGAGTGAGCGATCAAACCGCCGGCGACCTTGGTGGGGCGGGAGCTCACCCCCACCTCTGGCTCAGCCTGAGCTGTCTCTGGTTGTTACAGCCCAGCTGCCGCCACGCAACAAACATGACTTCGCTCGGCCCCTCGGGGCCTGATCCTGCCACGCAGGAGTCCTGAGTGAGGCCACGGATGGCAGAGGATGGGGTGATGTTTAAGCTGAGCTGGCTGGCCCTGGCCCTGTCCTGTTGCACTGGGGCTGTCGTGATGCTGGTGGCTGGCACAGTGATGGTTCTGACTCTGGCTACCCCCGTCTGATGCTGTTTCCTTGCTGTCTCCATCTCAGATGTGCCGAGTCCAGCTGAAACCACTGGGTGAGAGTCTCTAGGCTGGTGGCCGTGTGACTAAGGCAGTGTGGCGCCATGCCTGCAGCAGAGCGGGGCCCCCTCTGCTCAGTGACCATGTGGCTATTCCTGCAGAGCTTCCTCCTCCTGGCCACCAGCCTCCGCCTGGCTACCGCGTTCCCCAAAGGCTGCTACCCCTCGGAGGAGGAGGGGCTGAAGACCTTTCGCTGCAGCAACGCCCGGCTGACCGAGATCCCCAGAGACATACCCAATGACACCAACAAACTCTACCTGGACTCCAACCGAATCCCCTTCCTGCCCCGCGATGCCTTCCGGGACCTGCCACTCCTGCTGGAGTTGGATCTGTCCCACAATGCCATCGCCAGCGTCGAGAGCGGGGCTTTCCGGGGTCTGACAGAACACCTGCACTCTTTGGACTTGTCTTCCAACAGGCTGGTGTCTGTCAGCAAAGACACCTTTAGCAACCTGAAGGCCAAGGTCAACCTCTCTGACAACCCCTGGCGATGTGACTGTCGGCTGCAGGAGCTGATCCGCGCTGTGGACCTGGCAGCTGGCTCCTCTGGAGGCATCGTGTGTGACTCTTCCACGCAGGAGGAGCACGTCGGCAAAGCTTTCCTGCAGGTGATTGCAGACACAGACTTCTGCAACGTGTACAAGAAGACCACAGACATCGCCATGCTGGTCACCATGTTCGGCTGGTTCGCCATGGTGATCTCCTACCTGGTCTACTACGTGCGGCAGAACCAGGAGGATGCTCGGAGGCACCTGGAGTATCTCAAGTCCCTGCCCAGCAAGCAGCGAAGGTCAGAGGAGTCATCCACCATCAGCACCGTGGTGTGAGGTGCTGGCATCCCGCAGGACACGGGGACCTGCAGCACTGGGGATTGGCTGCTCCACAGGATTGCCATGGCTGCAGGAGCTGTTGTGAGCCACCTGCACTGCACAGACGTGGTCATGGATTAGTCCTGTTCTCCTCTGGGAAGCAGCATCTGGCAGGGGGAGCTGTGGCTGGTGAGTGCCTGGCTCTGACACAGCGAGGGGAGAAGAGGCTGCGGCCAGGGGTGGTTATTGGTGATGAGCATTGAGCAGCTGCAGCAGCCACCCGCTGGCTCGGTGTTCCGAAGGACTGGAGAGGCCCCGAGCATGGCCCTGGCATGTGTCTGCTGCTCTGACCAACCTGGACTTTCAGACTTCACTTAAAATTTTTATATTTCCTTTACAGAGATCCCTTAGGGCATCGATTAATGTTTTAATCCCTCCCTGGTTTACCCTCGGCTGCCTGAGGGATGTTCCTGGCAGCATGAGGCAGCCTGATCCTGGCTGCCTGCTCCAGGCCTGGGTGGGCAGGAGGCAGGGCTGGGTTTGGGGATGAGTGGTACGGCCACAAGGCCAGTGCCCTGCTGGGTCGATGGCGTCGGGAGGGTCACGGGCTCTGATTGCAGCCCGGTGGGACCAAAGGACAGGGCAGGAGGTGGGGATATATTGGTTGCGAAAGGCAAAAGTCCAAGGGTGCCCTACTCTGGCTCTCGTGCTGGATGGTGCTGCCCCATCCCCTGCACGAGCCTCTGCTGCTTCCTGCTTCTTTCCTGGCAGCCCTGGGCCAGGCAGAGTGAGAGGAGTGGAGGGTCCTGCTCAGAGACAGAGGGTCTGGTGGGAAACCCCAGCACCTTCCTCACCAGGGCTAAGACCTCTGGGGCCACCAAGGGGGTGTACGTGCTGATGGAGAGGGGAACCAAGGGGTTCAGGCAGTGGGTGCAGCCCTGCCGAGATGTAGGGGGGAGGAGCTTTCCTCTCCGTGCTCCCCAGGGACCATGTGGGTGGGTGTTAGTGGCTGGGTAGCACCAGATCTGCCACTGGAGGAGAGCTCCCACCACTCTCTCAAGGACTCACAAGCTGCCGACCGGTCACTGTGACGGGAAGCAGGGGTGGAGGGAGCCACCATGGCTCCTCCACCCTCTCCCCATTCCCATGCCACTGGCAGGAGCCTGAATCTCCCCTAAAATGCCCCAGTGTCCCTTCCTGACAATTCCAGTATTGGGCTGCAGGTTCCTGGTGTGGGTAGGTAGAGGTGAGGCTGGGGCACGGGAGGCTGGTGTGGGTGGTGGCTGGTGCCCACCTTTGAGCATGCAGGGTCCAAATGGTGACTCAGAGCAAAGCCAGAGCAGACCCAGACTCTTCCAACCAAGTGTCTGGCCCCTGAGAGAGCTGCTTTTGCTGGTTTTGTCCTTGTTTTTAAACCACCTGAAGCTAAGTTGCCTTAATTCACCAAGATCACCAACCAAAGCTGCTTGAACATCCTCTGTGCCAGGCCAGACTCGGCTCTGACTGCCCTGGCGCAGTCAGGGGCTTATTGCCAGGTCTGGCCTCAGACCCTGGTGCTGTCAGCGTGTTTTGGTGCAGGCAGGGCTCTGGCTCCGTGTCCTGGTGCCAGTGGGAGCCATGGGATGGGACTGGGCAGAAGCAGCCCCCACACCCTTCCACAAGTGCCTATTTCCCAGCGCAGACCCAGGGCTTTACAACGCACAAGCACCTCAGCCCCAGCTCCACTCTGGGCAGCCCCTGGGCCCACAGCCCCACAGCAGCTCCACACCATCCACTACAACCAGCTGGGGAGAAAAGGGGCTGGGGGACTCTGGACCAAGCCCCTGTGAGTGGCTGCAGCGTGGCTCCCCTGTGGGCATCTCTGGGTGGCTGCTCTCCTGCCCACAGCTATACCTGGGACCATCTGACCCAAGATGTGTTTTGTTTAAGGGACCTTTTATGTTCTTACTTTATACAACAGTAAAGTTGGCTTTTACTTTGGAGCCTGTGCTCAGTGTGTCCTTGGGAGGGGGGGCTGAGATGGGTGGTCCTGGTCCTTGGTGACATCCTTGGCCATAAAGGAAGGATGAAGGTTGCCTGTGGCAGCTGGTGTCTTCCCAGAGCCACGTCTGGCTCTGCTGGGTGCTCCCAGGCTGATGCTCTCAGAAACACGACACTCAGTGTCTCTGGTAACTCTGCCTTTGCCTTCAGTAAATGAACACCCCACAGGTTGGCTCCTGCCAGCACAGCTCAGGTCACTGGCACCGTGCCGGTCCCCGAGCCACGTCAACCTGGGGCACCTGTGGGGTGGTTTGCTGGGGCCCTGCTCTGCTCGCTGCCCTCCTGTCCCTACCAGAGCAGACCCAGCCATCATGGGGGCAGGGACCACGACAGCCAGGAGGCCCAAGCCCTTCCCGATGCCGTTGCCTGCCCTGTAGAGCTTTGCTTGCGCGCTGCGTGCCGCAGCGTGGTGCCACAGAGGGAGCAACCTGGGACCTAACGCGGAGTGACAGCTCCTGCTCGCGGGACATTAACCTCGTCTGTCACTTGGCTGTCTCCAGACGTGGCACGGCAGGACCGTGACAGCTCACAGACCCCGGGCTCCTCAGCAGATGGCTGCCGTCCCCCATCCCGGTTTCCTCCCTGGGGACCCTCCTGTCACAGACCGGGAGCAGCTGGGGAGGGCTGGGGGATGCAGCAGGATGGGTGGCCCTGGCTGTCACCTGGTCCCTGGGGTCCTGCTGGTGTCCTCCCACGGAGCTGGATGACACCAAGTCCCCAGGGCCAGCTCTGCCGTGGTGCCTGCCCCAGGTCTCCTGCCTGGGAGGTTATCAGGATGGAAACCACTGGGCTCCTTACAGCCTACACTAACGACCACAGGGGAGAGGAGGTGGATTCCAGTGGCAGCTCTCACCATGGGGGAGGTCACTGGTGGTGGAACAGCCACTGGATGTATGAGGTGGGGGGTAAAATATATAAGAAACCTTGTTAAAGTCTGCAATGAGCTTTGGGAAGATGACTTGGACTGGGAGGGGCTGAATTGCACTCAATTTCCTGTCAGTAGTGTTAATTAAGTGTTTAACAGGGAGTAGGGAAGAGCAGAAAACTGGGAGTGCAAGAATATTTCTGAGAGGTGCCTGTGGCTGAGCCAGGGTGTTGGAGAGGTCCTGGGGGGGATCTGGCTGAGCACAGGATGAAGTCTGGAGCCAACAGCCTGCTGGGTGCCTCAGACAGCTCACATCCATGGAGGGATTTCTCTCACCTCACTCTACTCTCCAGCAGCAAGTTGCTGTGGGTGAGATCCCACAAGGGAACTGTGAGGGTGCTTGGCCTGCGTGGGTTTGGAGGAGCTCAATGTTAAAGTCAACACTTGTTCTTAAACAAGGAAATATAATGACCCATTTTAATGCTGCATTTGTGTGTAATTTGGTTCCTGCTGTTCTGTAGATTTATCTGCTGGGATCAGCAACAGAAGAATTAGCAGCATGACCTCCTTCCTCGCTGTTCCAGCAGGGTGGTAAATCTCTGTCACTAACTTCCACAGCTCCCTGCCCACCCATGCCTGGTGGGTCATTAACCGGCCTGCCTGGGAAGGCCTCTTCATCCTCTCTGAGCTGGAGAAAAATGTGCCACTGGGGTGAGATTTCAGAACTGAGTCTTTGCTGGTGGGGATGTTTCTTCTGCTTGCCCAGCCCTGATCCCTTCAGGAGCTCCAGGATGGAGTGATGCTCCTGGGAAGCTGAGCTCTGCCTCTCCGTGGTTCTGCTGGACATTTGGCTACCAACTGGGCTCACTGGTGGCCAGGCTGGCCACAGGGCCCTGCCTTTGCCAGCGATGAAGGAGGCTCCTGCAGGGCTCTGTCTTTTAGCCATGTTTTTCTCAGCCTGGGGAATGCAGAGTGTTCAGCTGTGGTGGCCCCAGACTGCATCCTGAACTTTAAACTGATTAGATTTGGAGGAGGGAAGGAAGGATGTCTAATTGTTTAATTTCCACAATTATAAAAATATTTATAAATAATTAGGACCGATAGCAGCAATTACTCCCTGATTAAAGCTGGTCCTACACTTCATCAATGGCCCTTCAGTTGTGGAGCCTTATTTATTTATCTTCACCACAAAAAACAAAAAATCCATTTCCAGTGGCATTGCTGCCAATAATGAATCATCCTCATTCACTGCCTGCAAAGGGCTCATTAATCCAGAGCTGCTGCGGGTTACAGGAGCAGTGCTGGGCACAAAATGTGGTCACTGGACTTGGGCAGGAGGAAATTTAATTTCAGTGGGTAGGAAACCCAAGCAGAGCTGAAAAATAATCGCAACATCTCTTCCTCAGTGTGTGGTTAAGAGCTGAGGGTTGAAGCCAGCCCCACGCTCCCCTCCCGAGTCACTGTCACTTCTCCCTCCTGTCCCCGCTGTGAGCTGGGCAGTGCTGGGCACAGAGTCACTCCTCTGGCTGCCATGGTTTAAAGGTGAGGTTCTTCCTGGTAATGGAAGAAGGAGACCTGCAGAACTTCCCCTCCCAGAGGGAAATTATTGTCTGTCCAGGATCCTTTCCTATTTCAGTGGGAGATGTGGGGCTGGTGGCATCCCTGAGCTGGGGTTATGGCTCAGGTCCATCCTTTCCTCCCGTGGGAGCAGCACTGGCTGCATCACCCACAACCTGCCCATGGCCTCGCTCCACACCAGGGCTTAGGTGTTTTTTTTCCCTCACCTCAGTTCCAGTTCAGCAGAGCACTTGAAAATCAATGTAATTCTGTAAAGGATTGGTCCCACTGAGGAATTCTCTGCAGCAGCTGTAACTAAACAGGCTCTGCCTTTCCCTTTCCCACCAGCCCCTTGGCTCCTGGCTGCTGGCTTTGATGCAGCAGAACACCCAATGATGGTGACATCCCAGCCATGCTCACACCTCCACAGAGCATGGCTGAATGTGGGCTTTGACGTCTCCTGACACACATCCTCATCAGAGCTGCATCCTGGGATGTCCCCATGCCACCAGCCCAGAGCAGCTGTGGTGTCAGCTGGGGGTACCTGGGGACAGCAACAACACTTTGGACTTCATTTTCAAGCCATTTTCACCCAAAGTGCCTCTTGGAGAAGGTTCTTGGGGGATTTCCCAGAGGATCACAGAATCCCTGAATCCCAGCATGGTGAGTGTTGGAAAGGACCTCTGGGGATCATCTAACCCAACCTCTTGCTAAAACAGGGTCACCCACAGCAGCTTGCCCAGGGTCACCTCCAGCTGCCTTGGCAATCTCTCCACACAAGGAGACTCCACAACCTCTCTGGGCAGCCTGGGCCAGGGCTCCAACACCCTCACACCAAACAAGTTTCTCCTCCTGTTCAGCTGGAACCTCCTGGGTTTTAGTTTGTGTCTATTGCTCCTTGTGCAGATAGATTAGGTGGGGCTGCACCCACCAGGTCAATGGTTCAGCCCTCCCCATCCCAGGTGTGATGAGTTCCCATGATGGGTTGACCTCATGGCACTGGTCCCTCTCCACCCTCCTCACAGCTCCTTAAATCTGCCAGACAGGCTGATGTTCTTTGGTCTGTTGAAGTGAGCTGCAGCATGTTGTGCTGGTGTTATGGGCAGCACTGTGACCTGTTCAGCTTCCTGTGACTTAAAGTCAGAGGAATGTAGGTTAGCAGAGATGCTGTGAGGAGCTCTGACCTTCCCACTGGAGCTGAAAGGTCACTGGAGTGGAGGTGTCATCGTCAACCCAGCAGACGTGGTCCTGTGACACAGCAGCTCTGCAGTAAGTGCTTTAACATCTGTTTGTTGAGTGTTTCTCAAGTGGTTTGTTCCAGGCTGGGAAGAGGCAGCTCTGATGTTTAAACAATGGCTTTCCAGTGGGGAGATTATTTTTGTCCCTTGTGTGCAGTTGGCTCCAGGCTGTGTCACCCTAGGCCTGTGCAGAGGAGAGGGCAGGGAGCTTGTAAGATGTGAATTTATTACTTGCAAGGATTTATTGCTGCTCTTGAGGTGTTGTCATGGTCCTCTGCAGAAAGTGTGATGGGAGATGCATGGCCAGGGCAGGTTAAAGCAGGGCTTTGAGACTTGCAGGAGCAACCAGGGCTCTTCTGCTGCACCAAAAGAGTTGGCTCCAGCCCATGTTTCCATGAGGAAAGTGTGTGACATGACAGCAGGGCACAAAAAAAGGAGAGGATTTGAAGGGGTGAAGAAGGCTCTTGCAGTTCCTCCTGAGCTACTGCAGCTGGGGAAGGTAGAGAGATTGCAGAAGATAATGGTGAGGAGAAGTGAGAGCTGATTAGAGCAACTGGTAAGCTCTGAGGTGTGGCAGGGACTCGGCAGCTGGGGAGAATGGATGGGAGTGATCTTGTGAGGGACAGTGTGCCAGAAGTGGTGGAGTTGCCACCCCCAGAGGGCTTCAAACAACACTTGGATGGGGTAATTTGTGGCATGATTTAGTGGCTATGGAGGTGTTGGGTGGGTGGTTGGATCTGATGATCTTGCAGGTCTTTTCCATCTGAATTGATTCTATAACCAGTAAAGGATCTGGCTGTGCCTGGGACTGCTGCAGGCAGTGAGGGCCAGGAAAGGTCAGAGTGGAGCCATTTCACCTCAGATCTTCCTGAAAGTCTCCACAGAATTAATGCCCCAAACTCCTCCACAAATGCAGTACTGAACTGTTTGACCTATTTGTCTACTTTTAAGGCCAGCTGCAAAAGCTGAGGCACTCCAAGAGCATCCTACTCCAGTTTTCAGGAGGAGGGGAGTAAGTGTTTATTTGTGACTTGCCACTGCACTTAGTACCCACTTGCTGTGCTTTTGCTCTGCAATAATTTATGCATGTGGCATTTCTCTGTGCTGAAATGGGCTGAGAGATGCAGGCAGCCAGCACAGAGTCTGCCTGCTTCATCTCCCTGACCCAAGCCCTGCACACACTGGCCAGTTGGCAGCTCTGATCATCAGCCTACAGGCACTTTAATTGCTCCTTCCAGTACATTTTATTCATCAGTATTTAATAAGTAATGATTCTGAAAAGCTTGGAGCATGGTCTGTGCCCATACCCTCTCCTGCTGTGTTCTTGTCGAGGTGGAGATGCTACACTGGCTTGAGTCTGGTTGGTTTTTAGATGAGTATCCACCAAGGAATGTCTGGATGCTGTAAGAAGTTGTAGATGCTGAGAAGGAGCTGCTCTCACTGCTGGAGTGTGCCCAAAGAGGGGCAAAGATGCTGGGAGAGGGTCTAGAGCACAAGTGTTGTGAGGAGCAGCTGAGGGAACTGGGCTTGGTTAGCCTGGAGAGGAGGAGGCTCAGGGGAGACCTTCTGGCTCTCTGCAGCTCCCTGAGATGAGGCTGGAGCCAGGTGGGGGTTGGGCTCCCAGGGAACAAGGGATAGGACAAGAGGAATCAGCCTCAAGGTGTGCCAGGGGAGGTTTAGGGTGGACATGAGGAACAGTTTCTTCCCTGCAAGAGTGGTAAGGCATTGGCCCAGGCTGCCAAGGAGCATCATCCCTGGAGAGGTGAAAGTGTAGTTGTGCATATTGTGGCATGGGATTGTTAGGTTGGCAGGTGGACTTGGGGATCTTGGATGTCTTTTCTGGCCTTGGTGATTCTGTGATTTTTATTCTTCTGCTTGACTTTATCCTGTGTAGTGCCAGGAATACAGCACTGGCTCAGTGCTGGGAGGCTGGACACAGCTGTCCATGGCTGTGTGTGTGCAGGCAGCGGGGCCCAGAACCCCTTTGCTGGGGTTGGGAAGGGTTACACCTCTGCTGTGCCTTCCACAGGGGCACAGGGTGGCTGTGCTTCATGAGGAAAAGAGGGTGAGAGTTCTCTGGTGTCCCTCAACCAAGTGATGCTGGAAGGCAGCAGCCTCTGGCAGGGAACAAAACTTAAACCCAAGTTCTACAAGCTGGTGATCTGGTGGCTCTGCTGTGTCCTCCGGCTCTGCTGTGTCCTCAGCTGCCTGGGGGGTTCACAGCCCCTGCCCTGTACTCTGCAGGGCTGGGGAGGAGTCTAGTCACTTGGGAAGCTCTTAAAGTAGTGAAATAATCTTTACTAATGGTGCTGTGTGAGGAGATGGAGGGTCTGCTGCAGATCCAGCAGCTATCCTTCAAAAGCAGATCAGAGCCCAGCTTCTCTGGGAAGGAAACTTTCCCATTATCTCAATGCTTTGGCAATTTGCATCCTGACTTGTTGCTCATCCGGTGAACTGGAGGGGAATTTCCAGCTGGTGTCAGAGGCTCATCTGCTGTGCAGCACCTGGGGCCAGCAGAGCTCTGCTGCCAGGAGCTGATGCAGCTGAAGGAGATGAAGCAACAAGTGGATAGAGGAAGCTTCACAGCCTCTCCTCCATGGGACGTAACTGTGTCTTTCTGGGGAGCAGCAGCCAAGGGGAGAACCATGAGAGCTGAGTCCTTAATTCTCCTGACTGCTGGGCTGTGGAATGTGTTATTAACCCTTCTGCAGACCCCATTTCCCTTTCCAGTCCTCACTCAGGCAGGGTGATACAGGAAGCCCTGGGCTGGTTGGGGTCCATTAACTGCTGCAGTGTGCAGTCTTGCAGAGGGCAGACTGGAAGACTTCAGACAGAGTGAAAGACATGAGGGACAACAAAGGGAAGGGCATTTAATGCTTTTAAATCACAAAGATTAAATATTGCTACTAATATGTGCTAGAAATTGCTCACAGAGACACTGGCATATGTCATTAGAGCACATAATTCCCCAAAGACAATCTGCCATCTTTCCCTGAGTCCTTTACAGCTCCTTTATGCTCTCTGAGCAAACTGCAGCACAAAGCTGTGGCATGTCTGGTGTCACCACCAGGAAAGACTCTTTATGCTAACAGCCATGTGACAAACTTCACTGGTTTTTGATTGAATTCCTTTTATCTGGTGGGAACATTCCATGGATTATTTGACCCTTCTGGATTATTTTGACCACCCTGCATACAGAAGATCCAGGGGTGATTGCTTTGTGATTGTTCAAAAAGGAATGTAGGATTCCAGAACTGAGAAGAACATACCCAAAACCTTTAATTCTTTCACAGCTGCTCTGTGGTTTTCAGCTTTCTGTCTCCAGTTTATTAGCAGGATCTTGCTCCATACTCTTGGACTCTGGGACAGGCCTGGCAGGTCACATCGTTGTTAGGGCTGTAAGTTCCAGGCTCACAGGCAACTGGGAAGAGAACACAGGCAGTGAATAACCCAGCTGGGGCTGGGACCCTCAGGCAGCACCTTCCCCTTCCCCATGCTGTAAGGGGGATCACATGGAGCCTGCCTCTCCCTAAACACCCCAACTCCAGAACCAGCAGCAGGTGCTGCTGGAAAAAGACTTTTTGAAAGAACAGTCGAGTGTTTTCTAGCAGAGCAACTGTTCAGGTAATTGTTCCTTATTTCTTGTCACTCTGAGGACATTGAGGTGCTGGAGTGTGTCCAGAGAAGAGCAAAGAAGCTGAGGAAGGGTCTAGAGCACAAGTGTTGTGAGGAGCAGCTGAGGGAACTGGGGTTTGTTAGTTTGGAGAAGAGGAGGCTCAGGGGAGACCTTCTAGCTCTCTGCAGCTCCCTGAGAGGAGGCTGGAGTGAGGTGTTAGGACAAGAGGAATCAGCCTCAAGGTGTGCCAGGGGAGGTTTAGGATGGACATGAGGAACTATTTCTTCACTGATAGTGGTCAGGCATTGGCCCAGGCTGTCCAGGGCAGTGGTGGAGTCACCATCCCTGAGGGGTTCAAAAACATGTAGATATAGCATGGGGGATGTGGTTTAGTGGTGACCTGGCAGTGGTAGGTTAACAGTTGGACTTGATGATCTTAGAGGCCTTTTCAAACATTAATGATTTTACATCCTGAGCATAGTCACTCACTAGTGACCTAGAAGAAAAAAACCTCTTCACTTCTTCCACCAACTCTGTCTGGAGACATGGTTACCCTCCCAATGCACTGATACACTGCCAGCTGATTTTCTGCCCCCCTCAGGCCTTTCAATCTGATGTGAATATCTTCCCAGAAGATCAGTGTAAAACCTTTGTTTCTGACACTACCTACTAGAGACACTTGTGATCAGACCTAACAAGCTCTATTAGATGAACTCCAGCTGATGTTTACCACAGCAGCTGGCACAGTGCTGGGAGGTGAGGTTGTTTCTCCCAAAGCCTGGCTGACAACTATCGAGGCGAGCAACGGAGAAGCTGTTGTCCAGGTAGTGTATGGCAGGAGGAGTCTGGAACCTGTGCTTCAAAACATAGGTCTGCTGACTGAAAAACTGCCCAACTCGGTCTCTTGCCTAAAGTTCAGGAACATAGGAAGGAGAAAAAACTGTTAGATGTTGTCAGTAAATATTTGATAGTCCTGGTTCTGCCCCACAGTCAACTCTCGCCTTCACTGGGAGTTGTCTTTTGGCTGAGGGCACCTGGGGGTCAGTCCCTATGTGATCTGACAGCATGGTTTAGCATTGAGAAGGCAGGGAGAAGAGATCTGAGACATTGGCTACTGTGGCTTTACTTTAAATTGTATTTCATTGGCCAAACAATAAATCAAAGATTTAGGTTGGAGAGCTGCAAGTTCAGCCTACCAATATTGATGTTTATCATTCTTTATTCTTAGAGGTCAACTCAATTTGGATCAATTTGACTTTCCAAACCAGTTTTCCATCCTGAACAGAAGGATTTGAAATCTATGAACCCTCATTTAATCCCATAAACTCTGAGTGAAGCTGGATTACCACCAGGCAAATCTGGAGCTGCTAAGGCAGAGATCTGTGTTAATTATGCAGAGAGGAGACAAAGCTGACACAGAACCTCCTGAACTCTCCTGTTTGTCACTTCCTCACACTTGTAAGGAACCTGGTGGCAGGTTTCTTCCCATCCTGGTGCAAAAGGATTGACTGTGGGTGGGAAAGGGGAAAAAAAGATGCATGTGTTGAAGAAAATATTACAAGAAACCCAAATCCCTTTGTTCCAGTAAGAGTTGGAGGTCAACCAATAAAGTAGTGGGGGGTGGGAACCAAACAGCTAAGCTGACAGGAAGAATGGAGCCAAATTCTCACACAAGTTCCCTCTCACCTAAACTTAAACCCTTTGGGTCCTCAGCTTGTTCTGAATGTTTCTTGACTTTACTGAGGGGGAAAATGGCCACAAACTGATTCAAAATCTGCTGGATGTTCTCTCTTGGGAGCAGACAGAGGAGAGAATGTGATCAGAGCATTAATGAATAACTTCCTTTCCTCAGGGATAAACCATCTCCAGCCCAGGGCAGCCACTGGAGCGGATTTAACTCCTTTGGTAAAGTAATGCAGCCACAGCAGTGTGACCATAAGGGAACTGGGAGGCTCTTGCTTTTAACCTCTATGCAGTTACCTAGAATCAAGCTGAAGTAAATCAGAGGTCCCAGACTTGTTAAAAATCAACTAGTGAAACCCAAATGTGACCATTTCCCTCTTTTTACAAACCCCCTCCCCCAAAATAACAGTGCTGGCATCTTGGGAGCTGTCTCCTCTCAGCGATCCTCCCACACTGCACACCTCGGAGAAGGCTTCTCCCCGAGGGGGGCAGAGGTGCAGAGCTCCAAATTCAGCAGATAAACTGCATGTTAGCTCCATCTGTGGGCTGCGAAGAAACAGTACAGGGGCTCCAAAAGCGAGCAGGGAAGTGACTTTGGGTGGTATGCTCGTGTGGATTTCAGACCTTGTTTGCAGCACTCTCAGGTTGTTTATGGAAGGAAATGATCTCTCCCAAACAGAGTTCTGTTACCTTGGAAAGTGACAAAGAGTTCGTGCTGCAGACCCTGGTTCAGGGACCGCACAGGGTGGCATTTGTAGGAGGCCTTTGTGATGTGACACAGCAGGTCAGAGATGATGTTGTTTAAGATCTTCTTTAGTTCCTCAAAGAAGTGGCTGTTAGCTTCCAGCTCGCATTCCTTCGTAGTAAAGCGAGCAAACACCCGGTAGGCATGGGCAGCTTCCCTGTAGGCTTGGGGAGAACTGTGTGAGAGCTCTGGGGTGTGAGCAGAGAGAATCTGGTGCAGAACCTTATCAGCTGGGTCATTGCCCTTTGGATCTGAAATGGGAGCTCTTCAGAAGTAAACAAGTAAATAAAGTTTACTCATTAACCAGAGCAGATGTGTCCTTGCCAGAGCTGATTCAAACAGTAAGAGGTTTTGGTTTGAGATGTACAGGAATTGAGGAGTTTGTTCCAAGGCTCTGCTGCCAAGTATTAAAACAAGAGATAAAGAGTAAAATAACCAGAGAACAGGCAGGGACAAAGCTGTGTAGCTGAAATGGGTTGGGATGATGCACCAATATTCCAAGCAATTATAGAAACATAGAATTGTTTAGGTTGGGAAAGAGCTCTAAGATGATGGGGTCCAACCAATAACCTAACACTGCCAAGTCACCACTAACCCCTGCCCCTCAGCACCACATCTCCATGTTATGGTCTAGGGGTGAATGGCTTTTTTAGAAGTTATTTTTAAAATTGGCAATTCCCAAACATTTTTGGGATGGGATTTGGAGGCCTGGGAGGTGGTACAGGTGAGTGGCAGCTATAGGTTGTGGAGCAAGGCTGGACTGTGCAGCTCAAGATGATCCTGCAGCAGCCTAGGTTGGCTTTGGGAATGTCTTGTGGGAGAGAGGAACTTTCCTTTCAGGTCCCAGCTATCACTGGAGTTGTAGTTCACTAGGTTCTTATTAAAGGTAGGGATTGGTTTATTGTTTGTGTGGCCAGGTAGCTGTTGTTTAAAATTTTTCTAACACTGGGAGGGGATGTGTACAAATATAAAAGTATTTTCTGTTCTGGGATAAAAATCCCTGAATCCCAGCATGGTGAGGGCTGGAAGGGACCTCTGGGGATCATCCAGTTCAAACCCCCTGCTCCAGCAGGGGCACCCACAGCAGCTTCCCAGCATCACCTCCAGCTGCCTTGGGAATCTCTCCACACAAGGAGACTGCACAACCTCTCTGGGCAGCCTGTGCCAGGGCTCCAACACCCTCATAGCAAAGGATTTTCTCCTCCTGCTCAGGTGGAACCTCCTGGGTTCCAGTTTGTGCCCAGTGCCCCTTGAACGTTTTCCCTTTATAAAAAGCCTTGCAATAAACATGCACTTCACAAACCACCCAAACCACAAAGGCTCCCTGCATTAGCTCACCAGTCAGTCAACAATCTTACCATACACCATAAATTTATATGCCTCAACCATTTCCTTTTCTTCTGGTGCTGTAGTTTTTATGATTTTGTGGGAGAAAGTGCAAGTGTAGGCTCCAGACATAGACTCCTTAAAACCTGTCAGCATCAGCTTTCCCGTTTCTGTGAGGTTCACATGCCTTTGCCCTGGAACAGAAACAGGAAATCCTGGATCACTGGGAATGTTCTGTTCCTGATGCTCTGCTCCTGTAAAACGTTTGAGAGACCTTCTCACTCTCCAAACCCCTGAAAGGAGGGTGGAGTGAGGTGGGGGTTGGTCTCTTCTCCCAGGGAATAAGCAATAAGATGAGAGGAAACAGCCTGGAGTTATACTAGGGGAGGTTCAGGCTGGACATGAGGAAAAACCTGTTCACAGACAGAGTTGTTAGGCATTGGCCCAGGCTGCCCAGGGCAGTGGTGGAGTCACCATCCCTGGAGGGGTTCAAAAACCATCTAGATGTGGTGCTGAGGCACATGGGTTAGTGGTGATTTGGTAGTGTTAGGTTGATGGTTGGATTCGATGATCTTAGAGGTCTTACCCAACCTTCATGACTCTGAGATTTTGCTCTTCTACATAATGACACTGGTTTGTGTTAGTCTGAAACATTTATGACCTTCAGGACTAATTGCAAGTTTCCTTCTATCTCAAGCCCTTATAATTTTTAGAGGGAGAAGAGAAACAGTTGAATGTCAGAGCTCCTGGAAAAATATGGCAAAGGACTGAGCAGCCATTTGGACCTGCAGCTGCATTGGAGGGTGGCATCAGTATCAACAAGGAAAAAATGTGATTTCATGTCCACTAACCTGCTTAGCCATTTGTGGATGAGTTTTTCCCTTGTAAAAAGAAAACTACTTCTCTATCTCTGCATTTTCCTGATGGCCTCCTCACCCCCTGAGGCAGAGGCTGCCACTGGGTTTGTGAGAAAGCACTGGACAAAGCCTGATCTGTTAGTGACTGGGTTAAAAAGGGCTCAGGCAGAGGGGAAATCCTTTGTAGTCCAAGCAAGAAGACTAACCTTCTAAATTTTTTCCATCTGGACCAACCCACAAATACTTGGGGTCTATGACTTCTCCTTGAGAGCCAGCCAGATCCATGCACACCAGAAAGGGACTGTTTGTGAAGACCTCCACATACACATGAACTGCAATGCAAGAGAGGGAGGGAAGTGATGGGAAATGCTTGTACAGAAGGAAATCACCAAAACAGTCACCTACAAAAGTAGTTCCAATGTAATGCAGGGTTTATTTTGTCAGGGTTGGCCTTGAGAAGTGTGAGGCTAATCTTTTATCTCCACCTGCTCTTAGGCATATTCCAGAACTGTCCACAGCATGGTTGGTGCTGGCTGAGCAGGAGACACTCAAGTCCCACATGATTCACACCAAAGTCACATAAACCACTAGATTTTGAGCCTGTGGCTGACTGGGGCCTTCATTTGGGTGTTCAGTTTTCACAAGTGCTTGTAGTAGCACCATGGGACAAGTGCATTGCTAACCCCAGCCTCCCATGTGCTACCAGGGTTGTGTTGTGAGTCTCCAGCACTGCCTTGGGCTGAGCTTGGCTGTGTCACTTCCATGTGTGGTGGTGGAGTGTAGGGATCACTGTACTTAAAACTCATCTTAAGTTCAGCAAGACCTAAGTATTTATACACATAAATGTTTAGTAAGTTTACCTTCATGCTTGGTGTTGCCATAGACACAATTCTTTTCAAGTAAATCAGGGGGATGTTGTGCTGCCTCCTGTACAGGCCTGGCTGTAGGGAAAAGGACTTGGATTGTTACAGTGAGAAACTGGCCAGTGTGATTGTAAACATTGCTTGTGTCCTAGGCACTGTCTGGCTCTTTCCTCACTTGCTCTTTCCCAAAAACAAGAGCTCTTGTTTGTTGCTGACTTGCCAGGTTTTGCTGTTTTGGTGCCCAGGTTGTAAATCTTGTCTTGATAGAGTAGATTGAGACCTCAGGCATCTGTGAACCTTTGCCTTTGGGGAAAGTCTGTTAAGGTTGAGAGCCCTGGGGCTGCTTAGCCTGGACAAGATGCTGAGCAAGAGCTAAAGGCTGGGGGCAAGAGGCTGGGACCAGTCTCTGCTCAGGGACAGCCCAAGGGGCACTGGGCACAGACTGGAACCCAGGAGGTTCCACCTGAGCAGGAGGAGAAGCTTGTTTGGTGTGAGGGTGTTGGAGGCCTGGCCCAGGCTGCCCAGAGAGGCTGTGGAGTCTCCTTGTGTAGAGAGATTCCCAAGGCAGCTGGAGGTGACCCTGGGCAAGCTGCTGTGGGTGCCCTGCTGGAGTAGGGAGGTTGGACTGGACGATCCCCAGAGGTCCTTTCCAATCCCCACCCTGCTGGGATTTGAGGAGGTGGTGGGCAGATGTCTGGGCACGAGGGTTTCTGTTACAGGACCCCTGAGGAGACATGGAAATTGTTAGAATTTGAGTCTTTTCAGGTCATGGTGGCAGATGAGGACCCAGATAAGGATAGCCCTGTCCCAGGTCGGGGTCAAACAGGAGAAGGGTCCTGCTGGCACCAACCCCTGCCCGTCTCAGAGGTTTAGCTCAGCAGCAGACACTGAGGTCTTGCAAAGGTCAACAGCTCCTCACAGACCTGCCCCTCAGCCTCACACCCCCCCTCCTTCTGAGGGCACCAAGCCTCGCCCAGACACCCACTCCCAGCTCTCCCTAGCCCAGTACCTGCAGCCAGCACACCCAGCCCTACCACCAGCAGTAGCAGTCCCGGGCGCTGCCCCGACGTGAGGAGCCTTCCCCCGCCGTTACCGGCCATGGCACCGCCCCAACGGCCTCCGCTGCCGCCTACACCCCAGCGCCGCTTCCAGCCCTCGGCGGCTGTGGGGGCGAAGGGCTCTGCTCACCTCGGAGCAGTGCTGAGGACGGTGCTAGTTCAGGTTCCTTCTCACCCACAGCCAACCCTTGGAAAAGTGTGTGTTTGTGTTTTTTCCTTTCCGTGGGTGGTGGTTTTCCTTCGCAGGGTCCTCAGGGCTGTGGGGGCCAGGCAAGGGGAGGTTGGTTCTGCTGCCCACCAGAGCTCCCTTAGCCCCATGCTGCTCTTCTCCAGCGTGTAGGAAAGTTTGCGTTTTGGCTCTAAGATGGTGTTTCCCAGTGGGTAAGATGAGGGTTTTCTCAGACAGCAAAAGGGTGTGGGTGAGAGGCTGGGGCCAGCCTCTGCTCAGTGGTGCCCAGGGACAGCCTAAGGGGCACTGGGCACAAACTGGAACCCAGGAGGTTCCAGCTGAGCAGGAGGAGAAACTTGTTTGGTGTGAGGGTGTTGGAGCCCTGGCCCAGGCTGCCCAGAGAGGCTGTGGAGTCTCCTTGTGTGGAGAGATTGCCAAGGCAGCTGGAGGTGATCCTGGGCAAGCTGCTGTGGGTGCCACTGCTGGAGCAGGGGGCTTGGACTGGGTGATCCCCAGAGGTCCATTCCAACCCAACCATGCTGGGATTCTGTTTCCAATATTCTGTCAAGGATTTGAAACTCTGGAGAGAGGAAGGAATAGGACAGGGCTGTAGTCTGCCTAATCTATGCACTCAACCTGCTCCACAACCCCCAGGACAACATCTCCACCTCCATGGTGAGGTGACTGCAAGCTCTGCAGAGCACAGTGTTCTTCAGCTGCTGGTTTCTGGAGCAAGTCATTCTAGGACATGTACTTTCAGCTTAAAACCAAATAACATTCCTGCCACTGGCTGTGAGAAAGACTGAAAGCAAGACCTGGGCATATCCTGTTGGCTCAAAACCACATTATTACTTCAAGTACTCAGTGGTTTTTAAGTCAGTTACATGTTTTGGAAGACTTGCTTATGACTTTTAAACTCTTAAAAGTAGAAATATTTTGTTTCTAGAGTGAGTGTTATAAAAGCACTCAGGAAGCAGCTGAACAGGGATGGGAGGGTACTTGCCTCTGACCACACACCACCCTTCAAGAGACACCCACGATCAGGAACTGTGGCTAATTAGCTAGATCATGTTTATTGTGCAACCCCAGACCATGCCAGTGTCCAAAAATGATGTAATAGTATTTGCATAACAAATATGGAACCAGCCAACACAGGAGTGAGTGAGAGTTATTTTTGTAGACAGCTGCAAACATTTTAATTCAAAAGCACTTAAGCTGTGAGTATTCTTTAATAAAGCATGCAAAACAGAGAGAGGATGAGAGAGAAGGCATCAAGTTATTGATGGAAAAGACTTTTTAAAAGCCTGGTGGCATTTTAAAGTCCCATCCCTCTCATGTGCTGTGTGTAAAACTCATTGCTCTCCTAAATGTCTGCACTGCCTCATTATTTCACTTCTCTGTCTTTGCAGGGCAGCAGCCAGACTTTCTTCCACCTTAGACCAAGATATTAACTCTTGAGTGGTTGGTTAAGATAGAAGAACTGTCAGGATTTTCATGTTTCATTTCCTTGAGCTGCTGAAGGGTTCATAACCAGGACCACCTCAGAAGATCCAACGTTCCCATGTGCTGAAGGTTTTCAGTTTTACTCAAAGCTCACATTTCACTCTCACACTCTGCAGGCAAAATGATTCAGTTTTTAACGTGTCTGCTCCCATCTAGTCACAGTTCAGTCTGAACACCCTCTGCTCCTAAGGGTGTTGATAGCCTGTTGGCACCTAACTGTCCTGCATGCCCATCAGCCTCCAGATTGTTAATTACTATTAAATGGTGTCTTTGCTGTAAAGCTTTGTCTGCAGTTTTGAATCCTTAGGCTCCTGGTTGTGTCTTTAGTCAAGGAACTCCTTCCTTTTCCCATGGTATTTTAAAGCTGTGGACTGGTTAGTTGTTACAGATGTTGAAGCTCAGAGGTTATCTTTAAAGAAAAGGGTCCTGGGGAAAGGAGGGTTGGTAAGGCCAAATGTAAAGCCATGTATTTATGAATTATCAGGTATTTCTGCTTCCAGATGGAAGCTCTCTCGGTAGGAAATGATCAGAGGGGGGGAAAAATCTATTATAAACTTGGTCATGGTGTGAGTAGGTATTAAAAAGGCAAATGTTTTAGCCTAGGAAATAGGCAGAGAGATGTCCAGGAGTACAGGATCATGTGAATGACCTGTGCAAGGCTCTGGAGAAGTGTTTCCTGGGATGCAGAACAGAGGTTTTATCTCCAAGGTGGGTGACTTGTGTGGGGGTAATGCATGGGGGGCACAGTGGCATTTTTGTGCAGGCTGGCAAACCAGCTCTGAGTTCTACCCTTGAAATAAAAGCAGAGAAGTGACTGATCAGCTGATGGTAGATGTGAGGGAAAGCAAAGCTTTAAACAAGAGAACAAATGTGGGACTAAGAGAGAATGGCCACGAATAATCCTGGGGTGGAAGATGAAAAGGTTCCTGATCATCACACAGGAGATTCCCAGAGCTCCTTAGATCTCAGAGGAGCAAGAAACCTGCTTAGTTGTTAAACAGTTCTGTAAGGGGAATACAGAGACTGTTGGGAATAGCAGAGATTTGGCCTTGATTACCCCAGACAGCTCTTTTTACCACTGTGTTTCCAGAATCTTTTCCCAAGGGATGGGAAAGCATCAGTTTAAGAATCTGGTTTTGGCACAACACTAAGTGAGTAGGAGAATCATGTTTCCATGTTCTGTTATCACACCCCTGAGCTATGGTAATTCACACTCCCTGTCCTGAGGTTCCTGGCCAGGTCATCAGGTCAGATCACAATTTCATCTGCCACTTGGTTAACTTGGAGATTCCCAGCTTGTGTGAGAAGTGTTGCTGATTTCTGGGCCACTTTGTGGGCAGCCCTGCTAGTAAAGGAGCAGAAGCTCATCAGGTAGTCATCAATCTTCTTTCTCAAAAATGCTCATTTCCCTCTTTTAAAGTAGAGCTGAGTTGCAGGGACAGAAAACCTTCAACCAAAAGCATGTTGTGATGAAAAAAATAAAGCTGTAGCAAAGAGATGCAGCAATAGCCCCAAAGGTCCAGAGGAGCTCCTGCCTCAGTTATGCTGAAATCATCAGCACTGCTGGGTTGTTTTTTTCCTTCTTCTCTCTGTTTTCTAGCTCACCAGAGTTTGAAGCTGCAAACCTGAATGATGCTGATGTCAGGGCATGCCAGGTACAGGCTGTTCTGTGCTGATGCTCTGTGCTGATCTGAGATCTAGGCCAGCTCTTAACCTTTTGAGGCTGGTTCTTGGTAAATAGCTCTGGGCTTTGGGTGAAGCAAAATGCCATGACTAGTGCTTAGCTTGCACATGAAGCTGAGTGTGCATTGGTCTGGCCCAGCTCATGCTTTCCTGTGAACCACAGAAGGGTTTGGGTGGGAAGGGACCTGTAAAAGTCACCCCCTGCTGTGGGTAAGGATGCCCTGGACTAGGTCAGGTTGCTCAGAGCCTTCCCTTTAGAAGTCTGTACTAGATGGACAGAAATCATCATTTAACAATTCCCTAAGTACTTGGGAATTCATATTTGCTTGAATTTATTACTCAGTTTTGTAACTTGTTTCTCTTCAAGACAGTAACACTTCTGTGACAGAATGAAGCTAATGGAAGTTTCATTTCACTCTTACCTGAGTCATTTAACTTTAATGCACAGTCCAAGGAGTGTGATTAAGGGTGAATAATGCAAGGCTAGCAGGTAATGCAGAGCAAGCAGCACTCCTTTAGCAGCTGAGGCTGCCTTGCCACCTTCCCATCATGTGTAAACAGAGCCAGGACAAACTGCACACCAAGGAAATTTAGTATGTAGAGAAGAAGTTGCTTTCACGTGTGTGGGCACCACAGAGCACAATCCCCAGCCCCAGCCCTCATACAGGCTTAGACTGCTTGGCTCTGCAGTGTGAAATAAAATGAGTCAGGAGGCTGCCAACACAGAATGGCTCCGTGTCACCCTGTGAATAGCTATTGTCCCTTGAGTGACATAACCCAAGCTGTTGCAAATGGCATTCTGGCATCGTTTTGGGTGCCAGTCCTTGCTGCAGGCTTTCAAGATGAAGGGCTCACTAAAATGTTAAGTGGTATTTTTGACCCCTAACGGGTTAAGGATTGGTTTGTGTGCTGGTGACCCTCCTGCAGAAGGAGCTGTCAAATGGCTTCCCTTCCTGGCAGCACAGAGGGAGCTGAGCAGGGGGAAGCAGAGCATGCTTCTCATCAGACTTGCAAGAGCAGATGTGGGCTGGAGGGAGTTGTTGGCTGAGCTGGAAGTGTGGTGGGCAGCTGGAGATGTAGGCCATCACCTTGGGAGTGTGTCCAATCCCTCAGGATGAGATTACTTTTCTTAGACTGGTTTGTTTGTCCTGGAGCTGCTTCCCTTGGTCCCATTCCTGAGGGCCTCCCTTCCTAGGGACCTGCCATGGTTTCTGTACCGTGTACATGGTACATGATGTACACGTGTACATGATGATGTAGAAACACTTCTTTCCTACAAAGCTGAGGGCCATTTTCTGAGGTACAGAGTTCCTTGTGTTACCTTTGGGCCTCCTTGTGTAAGAGCAGGGGTGCCTGGGCTCTTTCAGGCTGTTGGGTGCTGGCCACCACCTATGGGTTCCTGCCGCTGGAAGGGCCGGTTCCTTAGACAGGTGGCACCCTCCCGTTCCAGAGATGCTCCTCATGCTCTGGCACCACTTGCCCTCCCAGGGGCACGCAGGTGGCCGGAGCAGGGCCAGCCCCGGGTCGGCTCCGCTCGCCACCGCCCGGCGCCGCTCTCCGCCCGCCCAGCACCGTGCCGGATGTGGCAGAGCCCCGGCGGGAGGCGAGGCAGGGCCGGGGAGGGGAGGGGAGCTCCGGCGGCAGTCCCCGGGCGGGCAGGAGGAACCGGAGCTGGAGCATGGCAGGTGAGACACGACCTCGCTCCCTCCCCGGCCCCGGTGAGGGCTCCTGGGGGGGGAAGGTCCTGCCGCTGTCCCCTCGCTTGTCCCCCGACCCCCTTCGGGGTGTCCCTTTGCTTCCCCAGCGCGTTCCTGAGCGCAGCCTCGGGAGGAGCAACAGGATCGCGTGTGCCAGTTGAGCAGGAAACGAACGAGGCTTTCTTCCTCCCTTCTCTGTTTAATTTCAAAAGCATCACAACACATATGATGCTTGAAGGTGGTGAGACACTGGCCAAGGTTGCCCAGAGAGGTGGTAGAGATCCCATCCCTGGAACCATCCCAGGTCAGGTTGTCTGGGACTCTGAGCAACCTGCTCGAGTTGCAGATGTCCCTGCTGACTGCAAGGGGGTTGGCCTAGATGGCCTCTAAAGGTCTCTTCCAACTCTAACTGTTCTATGGTAAGGTGAAGGTTTAGCAGCCACGTTATCTGCTGTTCATATCCCAGGTTCTAATGAATTCAGGGGCGTGTTGGTGTCTTCTGGCTTGTCAAATGTGAGTGTTGCTTTTGGAGCCAGCAAATAACAAGTGGCAAGTTAATCTTGAAGCCAAACTCAGTATTTTCAATGAGCCTGGCAAAGCATCACTGCAAAGCATCACTTCAGAGGTGGATATTCTTGTTTCAGCTCATTGCTTGAAGGGATTGAGTTTAGCTTCTGCTGTGTCTCAATGGCTTGAGCTTATTTGAAGGTTGTTCAGTTGCCTGGTTAGCAATGTATTCTCCTTAGCTAAAGGCTTTTAAACTGTTTGCACTGAAATAATTCCCCTCCTGGGATCTGACTGAATTGAGACTGCCACTGCTTGAGAGATGTAACATGGGTCTGGTGGCTGTTGGGCACTTCAAGACACAGCCTTGATTTCTTGGTTCAGTCCTGCCTGTCCTGTGTGGGAGAAGAAAGCACTGAAGGTGAAGCCTCTGCTTAAAAAATGAGCATGTTTCTGACATTATAACAGAGATAATTTAAGATGTCTCTTTTTTGGTGTTCCTATTTCTTGTCCACTCAAAGTTGCCATGTAAATAATCTTTCAGGCTGTAGTAGACAAGGATCAGTTTGTGTGCTGAGCTTGTTGTGTTGGGGATGAAGCTAATGTACAAGTGTTTTAGGGTGTTACCTCTGGACACAGCAACTGCCAAATGTCTCTGCTCCTGTGGGTCTTGGGAAAATCTTGGTTCTGCTGGAGGCAATGGGAAATTTGAGGACACTTTGTGCCCAGTGTGAGCAGGCTCAGAACAGTTACTGACCAGGAGACAAGCACTGGCAAGAGAAACTGTTTGAGACCTGGCTCTGGGAAGGCAAAATCCACAATCTTTATTTGGTTCCATCTCTTCATAACCAGTTTGGTCTTGCAAAGATCACAAGAACC
>VWZX01011114.1:1224536-1261613 GCA_013399015.1 Galbula dea
CCCTCAGGATGAGATTACTTTTCTTAGACTGGTTTGTTTGTCCTGGAGCTGCTTCCCTTGGTCCCATTCCTGAGGGCCTCCCTTCCTAGGGACCTGCCATGGTTTCTGTACCGTGTACATGGTACATGATGTACACGTGTACATGATGATGTAGAAACACTTCTTTCCTACAAAGCTGAGGGCCATTTTCTGAGGTACAGAGTTCCTTGTGTTACCTTTGGGCCTCCTTGTGTAAGAGCAGGGGTGCCTGGGCTCTTTCAGGCTGTTGGGTGCTGGCCACCACCTATGGGTTCCTGCCGCTGGAAGGGCCGGTTCCTTAGACAGGTGGCACCCTCCCGTTCCAGAGATGCTCCTCATGCTCTGGCACCACTTGCCCTCCCAGGGGCACGCAGGTGGCCGGAGCAGGGCCAGCCCCGGGTCGGCTCCGCTCGCCACCGCCCGGCGCCGCTCTCCGCCCGCCCAGCACCGTGCCGGATGTGGCAGAGCCCCGGCGGGAGGCGAGGCAGGGCCGGGGAGGGGAGGGGAGCTCCGGCGGCAGTCCCCGGGCGGGCAGGAGGAACCGGAGCTGGAGCATGGCAGGTGAGACACGACCTCGCTCCCTCCCCGGCCCCGGTGAGGGCTCCTGGGGGGGGAAGGTCCTGCCGCTGTCCCCTCGCTTGTCCCCCGACCCCCTTCGGGGTGTCCCTTTGCTTCCCCAGCGCGTTCCTGAGCGCAGCCTCGGGAGGAGCAACAGGATCGCGTGTGCCAGTTGAGCAGGAAACGAACGAGGCTTTCTTCCTCCCTTCTCTGTTTAATTTCAAAAGCATCACAACACATATGATGCTTGAAGGTGGTGAGACACTGGCCAAGGTTGCCCAGAGAGGTGGTAGAGATCCCATCCCTGGAACCATCCCAGGTCAGGTTGTCTGGGACTCTGAGCAACCTGCTCGAGTTGCAGATGTCCCTGCTGACTGCAAGGGGGTTGGCCTAGATGACCTCTAAAGGTCTCTTCCAACTCTAACTGTTCTATGATAAGGTGAAGGTTTAGCAGCCACGTTATCTGCTGTTCATATCCCAGGTTCTAATGAATTCAGGGGCGTGTTGGTGTCTTCTGGCTTGTCAAATGTGAGTGTTGCTTTTGGAGCCAGCAAATAACAAGTGGCAAGTTAATCTCGAAGCCAAACTCAGTATTTTCAATGAGCCTGGCAAAGCATCACTGCAAAGCATCACTTCAGAGGTGGATATTCTTGTTTCAGCTCATTGCTTGAAGGGCTTGAGTTTAGCTTCTGCTGTGTCTCAATGGCTTGAGCTTATTTGAAGGTTGTTCAGTTGCCTGGTTAGCAATGTATTCTCCTTAGCTAAAGGCTTTTAAACTGTTTGCACTGAAATAATTCCCCTCCTGGGATCTGACTGAATTGAGACTGCCACTGCTTGAGAGATGTAACATGGGTCTGGTGGCTGTTGGGCACTTCAAGACACAGCCTTGATTTCTTGGTTCAGTCCTGCCTGTCCTGTGTGGGAGAAGAAAGCACTGAGGGTGAAGCCTCTGCTTAAAAAATAAGCATGTTTCTGACATTATAACAGAGATAATTTAAGATGTCTCTTTTTTGGGGTTCCTATTTCTTGTCCACTCAAAGCTGCCATGTAAATAATCTTTCAGGTTGTAGTAGACAAGGATCAGTTCATGTGCTGAGCTTGTGTTGGGGATGAAGCTAATGTACAAGTGTTTTAGGGTGTTACCTCTGGACACAGCAACTGCCAAATGTCTCTGCTCCTGTGGGTCTTGGGAAAATCTTGGTTCTGCTGGAGGCAATGGGAAATTTGAGGACACTTTGTGCCCAGTGTGAGCAGGCTCAGAACAGTTACTGACCAGGAGACAAGCACTGGCAAGAGAAACTGTTTGAGACCTGGCTCTGGGAAGGCAAAATCCACAATCTTTATTTGGTTCCATCTCTTCATAACCAGTTTGGNGGTTCCTATTTCTTGTCCACTCAAAGCTGCCATGTAAATAATCTTTCAGGTTGTAGTAGACAAGGATCAGTTCATGTGCTGAGCTTGTGTTGGGGATGAAGCTAATGTACAAGTGTTTTAGGGTGTTACCTCTGGACACAGCAACTGCCAAATGTCTCTGCTCCTGTGGGTCTTGGGAAAATCTTGGTTCTGCTGGAGGCAATGGGAAATTTGAGGACACTTTGTGCCCAGTGTGAGCAGGCTCAGAACAGTTACTGACCAGGAGACAAGCACTGGCAAGAGAAACTGTTTGAGACCTGGCTCTGGGAAGGCAAAATCCACAATCTTTATTTGGTTCCATCTCTTCATAACCAGTTTGGTCTTGCAAAGATCACAAGAACCAACCTCATGTTGTCATTTCCATTTGCTCTACTGCGCTGGAGGTGTTGGATTACTGGAAGATATTCTGCTGGCTTTCAGAGGTCATAAGCTATGATATGAGACCAATGTTCTCCTTGGTTCCCCATTGCTGATTAGGATCTCTTCCCCCATGACATGTGCTCTCACAATGTCCATGTCACCTCAAACATTACAAGATCCTTCAGAGCAGTGAAGTATTAGAGACCTTGCAAGGAGTGGGTTTGGTCCAGGTGCCTTCTTCAGGCAGCCCTGGGACTGTAAAGGCTGGAGAAGGCCATTCCATGGGGAAATTGGCTGGTCTGTCTTTCAGCATGAGCTGGGGTGGAAGGGGTTGGCTGCTGCACACAACAAAGGCACTGCCTCTGCTGTGAGTGTGCAGGGACGAGGCTGTGGTGGGGGGGGTCTGCCTGTAGGGCAGGGACCAGAATTGGTGTGTGGTTTATTTTGGCTTGCTTGTGCCTCTGGAGATGACACAAAGACAAGGAGACAAGCTGTGTCTGCTCTGTGTGCTGGGAGAGAGGCACTGAGAGCATCTGGGGCTTTTGGAGATGTCTCTGTTGCAGTGCTGTTGGGTTGGAAGCTGCAGCTGGCAGTAGAGAGGCAATGTTTTGGTGGTCACTTTGGAGGCAAACAGGTAAGATGAGAAGAATTCCAGATGTTTCTCCTGTTCTCTTGGCTACAGAGATCCAAGGGTATTTGAGTGAGCATTTATTTGGAACACATCCCTTTCAGAGAGGTTAAAATAGAGGTTGGCTGGTTGGTTGCTTCTCTTGGCTGGTCAAATCCCAGCATCGAGTGGTAACAATTCTGCATTGAACCAGCACTTTTTTAGCAAGCTATTTTGAATATCTTTGCTTGCTTTGGCTTTTGGGGTAGAACAGAGGATGGTGAAGGGTTGGCTTCAGAGGCACCCAAATTTGACTTCTGCTTTGTAAATGAACATTGTGTGTGAGCTGAGACACATGCAGGCAAGAGGCTTCTTCCCTTGAGCTCTGGGCTGTGGATCTCTTTGAAGACAAACCTGTTCTGTAAGTGATTGACTTCCCACATGGTGCTTTTCTGAACATTAGGTAGAAATATGGTCTTGTTTGTCCAGATCTGGGGATGGAAGGTTCCTAGACCTACTCCTTCTGGCACATTTAAATGACACAGGGAAGGATCTGCCTTAAAATACTTTACTTGGGATGAAGACCTGAGGTTAAAGATTGAGACCACTAAGGCTGTAAGAAACTGCTTGAGACTAATGTTGTGAAGAGCCTAGATGCTAGTGGGTGGTGGAGGCTTGGGAGTGGTGCAAAGATTGGGATATTTAACAGAAAAGAGCAGCATTGTGTGGGGTGTTCTTGTTCTTACCCTTCAGAAGGATCGCAATGGTTTTGAAACCAGCACAGGAATACCTGCAGGATTCTCTGATTTGAAGCAGCCACACAGGGGCTCTTAATTCCTCATCCCAGGGAAGGCAGAATTGCAGCAGCTCCCAAGCCACACCTCTCCCCCACCTGAGAGGTGCCCTTTTGGCTGGATCCTGGGGCTTGGAGCAGTTCAGTGCTTTCTCACCCAAATGAGGCAACTGCAGAGGATTCCTGTGTACAGTTCAAACTGAATTCAGGTGTTAGAGTCATGGGATTTCGTTGTCTTACTCCAAGCTTACTTGCAGAGTTACAAGGGTCTGTGTAATTTAAGCATCTCTATTATTGCAATGCAAAGTTAAAATCAACACTGGAGAGAGTGTTGTCCCTGTACCATATGTGTGCTGATGTTTCCCCATCACTATTCACACTATAAATTCCCAGGTGCTAAGAGCTTCCCAAGTTCTCTCCAGTCAGGAGCTACACCCTGGAGTGCTCAGGCTGCTGATGGATGGATGCTTTGGGTCCTTCACAGTGTGGTTCATTTTTCTGGCTGCTTTTTGGTAACAGCAAGTCAAGAGGAATGGGAACTACCTGTGCAGGGCTGTTAAGAAATGGGAGCTGAATGATTTTGTTTAGGAAACAACAGAACCAAACCTTTAACCCCCTCCCTCTGTTGCATAGCTCTGTTGGTGCTTTCTCTCTTCCCTGAGCTCACCTTTATTTTGTTGGAGGCATCAGCCCATCCTCAGTTCCTGTAGCTTTTGGATGGCCTCCTCTGGTGCTTGGTGGCTTTGCTGTAGAGTTCAGAGCTTTGTATTCTGGTGGTGCAGAGACCACAGAAATGTTCCATGTGCAGTGGTGGCCAAGCCAGATAGCTAAGGGGTAAATGTCACTGGTGGTTAACACCTCAGGGTTATGGCATGTGTAGTTCTGGTATGTGACTGCCAGGAAGGAATTTGGCAGCTCCTGGAGCTGCTAGTTTTTTAAGGTCAAAGGTGATAATTTCTGGTATGTAACAAGAAAAAAAACCCCAAACAAACCCCAAAACACAAAAACAAAACAGGCAAAAACCCTCAAAACCAAGAAAAGAGAGAGGGGAACAAAGGGAGAAGGAAGGAAGCAGGTAGGGGTTAATTCCTGAGGCTTGATCCCTGTCTGCATTTCCAACTAGGAATTGGATTTGCATTCCCAGGAAAGCCAGGAAGGGCTTGTGATGATAACAGGGCATGGGAAAAGGAGTGTAAAAGTATCTTTGGTTTATAGACATTGACTTCATCTAGAGTAGGTGCCACAGCTGGGTGCTCCCAGGGTGAAAAGTGAAAGAGTAAATTAGTTTTTTTCTCCCCTCTTTTGAAGCTAGGAAAGAATCAATTTTCTGGGCCTCGTGCTCAGGGTAGACAAACCTTGTCCAGTGCAAGGTTTTACCTGGTATTTATTGCTTTGAAAATTTGGCTTTTCAACTTTGCTTTTGGTCAAGAGAAGAGGAATATGTAAGGTTATAATAACTGTGTCATGAGTGGTTCTAAACATGAAGTGACTCAAAGTGCTCTTCTGTCTCTTGCAGATTCCCAGGCAGGTATGGACCTAAGCAATGCTCAGGAACAGCCTTTGGCTGCAGGTACTGTGCTGCTCCAGTTCTGTTTTCTCCTTCTCTCTTGAAAATTTTCAATGTACATGAAGAAAAGAAATGACTTGAGGCTTGTTTGGGTTCCCAGGACACTGACTAGCACAGTCACAAACCCAGAGATGAGCACTCAAGGCAATAAGTAAATTCTAGAATTGAAATAAAGCTGCAGAAGTTCAAGATAATCTTGGAAATGATATTAAAGGGCAAAGAAAAAGTCCTGTATGAGAGAGGAAATGTCTTCAGAAGAAAGCTGGTGCTTTTGATTAGGGAAGCAAGATTGATTGCAGTTCTGAACATATGCAAACAAAGCTCTGGGGTGAGCTGGACAAGGGTTTCACTTTCTTGTTCATCCCCAGACAGAACCTTCTCAGCTCCAGTATAACAGCTTGGGAAGGGTTGGGGTTTGTTACCATCCAACTGCTAGTAAGTTCAACAAATTTAACAGCAACTTCCCCACTTCAACAGTTCACAGGATTGGTGGAAGAAAGCAGTTAGTTATTCAGACAGAATACTGACCTGGAGCTTACAGAAACAGACATCAGATTGAGCTAGGCTTTATCACAAGAGGTTTTGTTTCAAAACCCATTTCCCCCCAGTTAAAAATGGGGCTTTGCTTCAGAGAAGAGAGGTTTGGGTTTCTGGGCTGCCCTGCTGCCACCCCTGGTCAGCAGAAAGCTTTCTGATCCTGTCAGTGCTTAAGAAGACAAACGTGAAACAGGCAGAGAAGTGCAACTGGGCTCAAAGAGGCTCCTGGTGCTCGTGGTGAGCAAAGCAGAGATGTGGTTCCTTGCTCACTTAGCTGCCAGCAGCAGTTGTCAGAAAACACATGATGTGCAGAGTTACCTCTACTGGATTTTATTCCTGGGTTGGTGTCATTTAGAGCATCCTCCAGAATAGTTCAGTCTGTCCAAGGTGTTGTCTCTCTCTGAGTTTGTGTCAGGCTTTGGAAGCAAATCCCTTCCCTGAACTGTGACTCGTGGGTCTGTCTGTAGGAAGGACATGGTGGGAGTTGGGAGCAATACTGGGAGTCTGCAGAGACTTTGGAATAATCACCTGGAAATAGTCTTGGAGGATGAATAGTTATTGAGGGTTTGTTTTCTGCAGAAGGCCAGGAGGCTCTGCCAGATGATAACCTGAACAAGTCTCAGGAGATGGAGAGTATGGAGAATGTGGAAGACATGAAGGAACACAATCAGTCTAATGAAGAAGCAGGAGGTAAAGTGGAGACTGAACTCTGAAAGAGTTATATTTTGTCTTTTTATTCATCTGATTATGCTAGAAGAGTGATTAGGACATCTAACACTCAAGGCAGTGCTGCACTAGCAAAGAGTCCATGAGGAGGGTGAAATGAATCTCACTGGGGTGTCTAAAGCACCAGTGCCTAGCCCTGTGCTGCTGGCTGGCCTTTCCTGACAGGAGGTGGGGAGAGCATGCAGGGTTTCTGACCAAACTGGAGTGTCCACCTTGGGGTGCAATGCTTTGTGCCCTCAGAGCAGCTGTTTCTCAGCAGGACTCAGTTTAGGGTTGGTGCAGAGTAGCTGAGTATAGAAGCTACCTTGGGCAGATCAGTTCTGTTTTGCTTGCCCTAAAAGGTGACATTCCAGGTTTTTATCCACAGAACACGGAGGGCTTGAACCTTTTCTACATCCAAGGCATCAACTCTCCTTCAGGTCCCACAGCACATCAGATGCAGCCATATTCCAGCTCTTTGTCCAGCCCTTATGCTGTTTCCTCTCACACTAGCTCACCTCTGTCTCTGCTTTCCCAGTGTCCCAGCCTTTCATTCCTGCTCACTGAGCTGGGGATGCAGGAAGCCAGGACAGGATTTCTTTCACCACCCCAGAGGAGATGCTCTAGGCTCTCCCCAGCTTCCCATTCCAGCAGCCCTGTCTCTACCTTTTGCACACAGAGTGTCATGGCATCAAGCAGGACTTTTCCTCCCACCTCTTGCCTGTCTTGTGCCCTTCAGCCTCACTCTCAGGCACTTTCCCATACATGTAAGTCAGGTACAGCTTGGGAGAGGATGTTTAGCTCAATCCTGCTCTAACACACCATTCATTTTTTGGTCACCTCTGATCTTTGAAGGCCTCTTTACAATTTGTTTTGGAAAATACTGTCAATTTCCATCTCAGAGAATGCCATAAGCATCAATAAAACATCATCTCCCTCTGAGCCTCCCACCAGAGTGTTCATTCATTATAAAGTGAGTGTGAAGCCACTCAGTGCCACAGTGCTCTGTTCTCTGATCCTCACTGGAGGGATGAAGACCTGAGTGCTAGGAGAGAGCTGTTTTAAATGCACTTAAAAGATAGCTGCAGTATCTGAGTGCAAAGCAGCATGAAATATATATAGTGTTTACTTCATTGCTTCACATGCAGCTCTCTGCAATCATCCTGATACCGGAAGCACAATAAATCTGAACTATTTAAAGCATGCTGTGTGAATAGCAGTAGGTGCACTTCCATTTCTTCCTGATCACAGCAGTTCAGTTGCTGTTTGGATACTAAAATCCAGAAATAATCTTGGGTTTCATGCCTACTGTGTAGCAGCAGCAGCTAGGTTAGTCTCTGAGCAGTTCTTGCAGGTCAGTAAGTGTCTGTCGTGATTCAAGGGAAGCCATGCTCTGACAGTGCTGCCCTGGTGGGGGAATTACTGTGTGGGGATCATTAACTCTGGTAAAAATGGGTATATTGTGTTCTCCAGAATCACAGGAATATCATCAATACTGGTGATGGTGCTTGGGAAATGGATTATGTCCTAAATACACCTGAAAAGTCTGTTTAAGATAAAACCCCAGCTCTCTACTGGGCACTTTTCCAGCTGTGATCTCTAATTCCCTTGTTGCATATCAAACTGAAAGAGAAATAATGAAAAAATAATTGTGTGGTTCTCATAAATGTTAATTGTGGTATTTCTGCTCCAACCCTTTTGTGAGTGAGCACTTCAGCATCTTCACAATTCTTTGCTGATGACAGCCTGCACCACAGAAAACTCCTTTCTTCATCCTGATCCATGCCCACAGGGTTTGTTCCATCTGCTGAAGGCCATGGTAAGAACATGAGGCCACTGACTCAGAGAGATCCAGCATTTGATAGCCTCCTTTCCACTGCCTTTGTCTGTAACATGTTTTTCTTCAGAAGGGTTCTGTCTGGTTTTCCCAAGCATTCATCACAAGCAGTAATCTCCCAGGTCCTTGGAGGAGCCATTTCTTACAGATCTTGCCTTGTCCCTGTGGGACACTAAATACCTCCTGGGGGCTTGCAGCAGAAGCTGGAGCCTGGTCAGGTCTAGATGTTGTCCAACTGGAGTTGGATGGAGCCTTTTGTGCTAGGTCTGCAGAAAGTGCTGCTGTGATCCTTCTGAAAGGCTACAGAAACTTCCCAAAGGCTTGAAATGAATGTCTAAGGGCTGAAGTATCATCACAACTGGTGCTTGTCTGCTATAAGGATGTCCACTTGTTCATAAAACAGTTGTTTGCACTTCCCTGAGCACATGCAGATGCACTGAGGTTCTTCTTGCTGCCTGCCTCCCAACTGCCCAGGGTGAGAGGATGCTCCGTGGTGACAGTTCACCCTGTCCTATTTCACACCCCTCTGCAAAGGGCTTCAGCTATGATGTTTGCTAAGTGTAGGGCAAACGATCAGGCAGAAGGCTGTGGTAATATGTTAATTAAGAGCTTGATGGAGGAGAACAAGGCAAAAACAAATAAAAGAAAACCTTTTTTATTTTTTGCCTCAAGGGATCAGAGGCTGCATGCTGTGGTGCACATGGTGTGTGCTTGCCTGCAACCGTAAAAAGACACTGTTCCCATGGTGCTTCCTGTGTCTAGGGTGAGCAGAGATGAGCAGTGAGACAGAGAGGGGAGGAAACCCTCAATTCCCCTCGTTTATGTGCCCCCAACCCTGGTAGCTTTGGCCACAGCTGAAGCATCCTTAATCCACAAGCTAACTAAAAGGCCCCACTCCCTCCTCCAGGAGACAGAGCCGAGCTCGGTTGTGTCTTTGTTCCCTCCTCCAAGGAGGAGGAGGCAGGCAGCTTTCTGGCTGTTGTGAATGTCACTCAGCTTTCATGGTTGCGAAATAAAAAGCAATCGAAGCCACACTTGTGGTTTATGGATGCTAATTGCCGCTGCTGCGCCTCGCTGTGCGGAGGGAGGCGGTTAGAAGGCTGGAGGGAGACGGGAGAGGGTGAGGAGCCCTCGCTGAGGTCCCGGCGGTGCTGCTAGCACAGGCACTTATCTGCCTGGGAAGGAAGTGCAGTTGTTTATCAGAATATTACATCTCCCAAGCCCAGATCGAGCCCTGCTGCTCATGGGACTCGGAGGTTATCTCACAACATCAGCAGTGCTGCGCTGCACAAGTTCACTTGACAAGGGGATTTCTGTCAGTGTTAAAACCAGGCAAGGACCTGGTGCTGCTTTAACTGTGCTGAGTCTCTCTGCTCTGCCGAGACTGGAAGTGGCTTCTGAGCCTTCTCAACAGCAGATCCTCTTGGCTTTGTTTTTGCTCTGTCCTCCCAGCAGCAGGAATGCTGCCAAGCACGGTCAGTGACATCAGCACCGGCAGTTGTCACCACAGCCTGGCAATGGTTGACATCTGCTTGGACTATCCTGCAGGGTAGGCAGCCCAGAGCAGCCAGGGCTGGTGCAGAAACTCTGATTTTCTGATTGCCTTGGAATAGTCAGAAGAGTGCAGCTATTTCTTCTCATAATTAAGCCATTCAGAGTTAGCAGAAAGTAGAATTTCCTTTTGAGATGCCCAAGCTGTCAGACAAGCCTAGGTCAGGCAGGGGAGTGGGTGCTCAGTCTCCAGCAGCAGGTGATGAACTCCTCTCCATAACCTCTAAAACTGCACTCTCCTTCACTTGTTCTGCAAAGTGTATCTTGATTCATACAAAATACCTCACTGAAATTAAAAGATGAGAGAGATACTTATTCCTTTGGCATCCAAATAAGCCCTGGTCCAGGGAAGATGAGTTGTAAAGTGTTCTCTCCACACACCAGGCCAGGTAAGAGTAAACCACAAGGATTCAGTTACAAAGAACTGAGTTTGAAGAGAATGAACTTGTGATCTTAAATTCAAGTCTTGGCATCAAGGTTGTTAACTACTGGAAAATGTCTTCCTGTAGTAAATTTCCAATTTAATTTCCAGTTTACTCCTGAAAAATTCTAGTTGAATCAAATCAATACACTTGATTTTGAGGATTTTGAGTAGCATCTTCTCTAAGCTCTGGTCTTCAGTTTATAGGTGTTAAAATCCCATTGATATTTATCCTAGATTTCCCTGCTCTTCATATCATGTTTTCTCTTCATATCCTGTTTTTCTAGCACCAAACACAAGATTCTGTTGCTCTGTCTTTAGGGAGCTAAATTAAAGGCTAGTGAAGCTACACTTCCCACTTCATCTGTAGCATGTTTTGCTTCAGAACAGTTTCTTCAGACTGGAAGATGGCTTGAAGAAGCAGTTGACCAGGGAGGATCATGCCTGAGTGCTTCTATTAGTAATAGGTCCCTTGATATAAGTAATGAAGGTGATTAGCTGAGTTTAACATGTGGCCTTTCTCAGTCTGACTGTTGGGTCCAGATGTTCTCTGATTAACTGTCTAATTGAAGCCTGATTTAATGGTTGTGGCTGTATCTGCCTTGCTGGACTTCAGGAATTGCCATGTTAGAGATGATTTCTGGGGGTGATCTTCTCTTAGATGTAAGAGAAGGGAAGAGCTCATCCAGTTCCACCTTTCTGATCTCCTTTTTGAGGAGGGAGACTTTAAAGGCATTGAGACTTGGAGGGATTGTGTCAACAGGTGTCAGGAAGGAAACCAAACTCCTCTGGGACAAGGTTTGGATGATCTGGGTGCTGTGGGATGGAGGATGAGCATCTCTGATCTTCTGGGGGGTCCAGGTGGCTGAGGAAAGAGTGAACTAGTGACACTTATTAGATTAAAACCATAAAACCCCCAATCCCTTGATATTTTTAGCATTGAACTAACCACTCTTTCCTAGCCCTCAGTCATCTTGTCTCAGGTAATAGCACCCTGCTACCCAGCTTGTCCTTGCAGTGCCAGGTAAATGCACTCTTCTCCATTTCCTTCCTTCCCAAGCTCCAGCTTTGGATAACACTTTCTCATCCAGAAGGTTTCTAAAACAATGATAAAGAAAAAGTCCTGAAAACCCCAGGAGGTGATAATTAGGTAGAAATTGGTAATAGATAATAACTGGGATAAAATTACAGATTTACACAGGAATATACAATTTTACAAGAAAAAACCTCCTTGTCTTTGAGCCAAGGTGCTTTAGGAAGCAGTTCTGTGTTTGAGCAAGGTGCTTTAGGAAGCAGTTCTGTGTTTCAGCTTTTCACAAGAGCTCAGATGTGTGGTGTTTGATTCCTTTTTTTTTTCCCCCTCCTGTTTGTAATTAATTGTACAACTAGATAAATGACAGTGAGTTAATGACAGAGACACTGCTATTAATGAAGTAGAAAACACACATCTGAGGGCTGGGAGAATGATGCCTGGTTTCTTGGGGATGGTTTGGGTTTGGGTTAGCTTTTTTTTTTTCCCCTTTCCAATCCTCAGAGCTGCATTTCAATTTGATTTGTCTCTATTTTTGTTTCCAGTCACAATAAAAACAAGGAAGCTCATTTAGCAGAGAGCCTGCACCCCACAAAGGGGAATTGTGACAGTTTCTCTCCTATTTTTAGCAGTGAAATTTCCACCAGGTGCTGACTGCTTCACTCAGGAGTTACCACTCACGTGTGCTCTGTGGCATCAAAACACAAGAGGCACTTGGCTGTTGTAGATGAGTGGATGCTGAAGGTGCTGAGCAAAGACTAGAAGGCACAAAGATAAAATCAAAGCCACTCTGTCCAAGTCATAATTGTATTAAAGGGGAGGAAGTGAAATGTGTGGATTTCCAGTGTGCTGCAGAATGGAAGCACTGGAGGCAGGAGGTGGGATTTCTAGTGCAGAAGGATCTGCCCTGCTTGGCCCTCCTGGGCTCAGATGCCTTGGCTGTGTCTCCAGGGCATGGTCAGGAGGGAGCCCTGCACTTTGTGAGTGCTGTGCTACAGGTGCCCAGCTGAGAGCTGACCCTGCTGCCAGGGGATGGCTTCTGCCTTTGCCAAGCAGTGTTCTAGAAAAGCATCTCTGCTGGGTGAAACAGGCAGTGTGTCACTGGAGCCAGGCTGGGCCAGAAGCCCTCAGCTCTTTCCCTTCCCTTGAACTGATCCCTGCAGTGGAGCAGGAAAGAGGCATGGAGAGAAGTTCTCTTATCTCCAACTGTGTTCCTCTATTAAAAAGCCATCAAAATCTCATGTTGCTCTTGTGTCACTTCACATTTTATAATTACCCATTATTTAGGCTCCAAGTTTCCAATCTACACTTGTCTGTCATGAGTAATTGTTTTCTTTTGGTATTTAAGGGAAAAACCTTAGGTTTTAGAGCAGTGATGTTTGTTTTTATTTCCCCCCCTAGTTATCTGATGAGCTCTGCTGCAAACCTCTCCTTAGTCACTAAGGAACACGAGAGGCTTTTAATCCATGCCATACTTTCCCTGCAGTGCCTTAGTTCCATTGGAGAGCTGATTCTGGCTTGGGTTTGGCAACTCCAGTGATGTTCTTTGCTTCACAATGTTCACCTGTTCTGTTTCAAGAGCTTTGGATAAAGGAATCTTGCATGATTTGGGGAAAGATAACAGGAAACACTTTCTTCACTGGGTGGTTAGGCACTGGCCCAGGCTGCCCAGGGCAGTGGTGCAGTCACCATCTCTGGAGGGGCTTAGGAAGTGTAGAGAGGTGGTGCTTAGGGCCATGGTTTGGTGGCATGGAAGGTGATAAGTTGATGCTTGGACTTGGTCTTGGAGTCTCTTCCAACATTAATAATTCTGTGAATCTTGCATCCTGAGAGAGACCAAGTGGAGTCAGTGTGTGCACAAGGTTTGGGGTTTCTGCTGCTGTTTCTGGGGACAGTTAGTGGAGGTAATGGTGAGGAATCATCAGCTCATACCTGTCACATCCAGGTAGTCACCAGCATCCTGTGATCTGCACACACACACAGAGACTCCTTTCTCCTTCTCTGGTGCCTGCATCCTATTAACAGCTGTCAAAACCTGGTAAACTATTTATATGCTTTCACAATTTGTTTAATTGGATAGTTAGGAAATGGCATACAAGAAAAGCTTTGCTTTTTTCTTTTTTCCCTTTCCTTTCTTCCCCCTTTAGTCTGGCTGAACATCTGTAGCATTAGGGGCTCATTATCTCAGAATTGGCATAGCAAATCAGCAGCATCATTAAAATGCCACATTAAGATGATTAAGTTTCTTTGTTATCCAGTTGACTTTTTGCATGTGCTGAGGATTTCATGATTATGACCCCACTCCTTGTAAAACACTTGAGCAACATCACCCTTTTGTGCCATTGTCTTTAATGGCTTCTGGGTTTCATTCTTTGTGCTTCTCCTAGCACTGCTGGTAAACTTTGCTTAACAGCAGAGCAAAAGTTACCTTCTTGTGTCTGATGCCAAGGTCTTGGATTAAATATAGTAACAGGGAGATTTCCCTTCTGAGTCTCCCTCCTGGTGAGTAGCTAAGATAATGCTGTAGCTTGTCCTAATGACAGAATCCCAGCTTGGTTGGGGGCTGGAAGGGACCTCTGGGGATCATCCAGTCGAACCCCCCTGCTCCAGCAGGGCACCCACAGCAGCTTGCCCAGGGTCACCTCCAGCTGCCTTGAGAATCTCTCCCCAGAAGGAGACTCCACAACCTCTCTAGGCAGCCTGGGCCAGGGCTCCAACACCCTCACAAGTTTCCCCTTCTGGAACTTCCTGGGTTCCAGTTTGTCTCTTGCCCCCAGCCTTCAGCATTGAGCAGCTCCCTTCTGGGGCTGCTCTTCTCCAGGCTCAGCAGCCCCAGGGCTCTCAGCCTTTCCTCCTGCCAGAGCTGCTCCAGTGCCCTCAGCATCTTCCTAGCCTCTGCTGGACTCTCTCCAGCAGTTCTTTGTCTCTCTGGAACTGGGGAGTTCAGTTGTTTGCTGCTATTGACTTTTCTACCTCCTGCCTCTTCCAAAGCATACACAAGCACTGTTCGTCTGGTGACTCAGTCTGAAGCTGCCACCACAGCTTTATTTTGGACTTTTTCCAGAACCCACTGTTTTTAGTGTCTCAGGTGAAACAAAAATACTACTCTGGAGTATGTCTTTCATCTTGTAATCATCTCCCCAGGAAATGAAACCCTGTGCATCAGCCTTAACACATCACACTGGTTCTTTGTTGTGTAAAGCCTGCCACATTTTGTTCTGCAGTGCATGTTACCTTCCCCAACTGCCTCGAGAGAGTTACCTGTGTTGGAGACCAGGGATGTCTTTTTCCTTGTACAACCTCCTAACTTCCCTCTGCAGAGAAGAGTTCATAACACTTCTTTGTTCAACAGGAGGGACTTTGTTAGTGTTGTTAAGGACAACTGTGTTTGCCCTTAGTTAAATTTCCCTTTTCTCCATGAATTCCCAGCTGCCTTCCCCTTGGTTGGGGTGAGCCAGCCTGGAAACTCCCTAATCCCATTGAAAGGTGTTGAGATGGCTTCTAGCTGTCAGATACAAACCTTTCCACACAGCTACCAATCTTGATATCCCCTGTGTGTGCCAGGACACAGAGCAAAAGTCAGGGGTGAAAGTGGAGTTTGGGTTGCTTCAGACCCCTGCAATCACTTGGTGAGTTTTAGGGTGACCTGTCCTGAGCCATCTCTTCCTCAGGCTGCTTAGACTGGGAGGCTCTGAGCTTGGTGCCAAAGCTTCCTTCTGCATCTCTGTCACCAAGGCAGAGTAAACTCTGACTGATAAGGGTGTTAGGGCAGGAAAAATCCCAACCCTTCTGATGTTTGTGGTTTATAAAAAAGCCTCTTCCCTAGTGGCTTCTGCTGTTCTCAGTCCTCAGAAGGGGAATTTTCCCCTTGAGGTTCCTCAGATGCCTTATTGCAAACTGAAGAGCATTGGTGGGATGTGGCTGGCAGCTGGAGCGACAGTGATGTTTGGGGGGAGGCAGTGGTGGAAAAGCCATGATCAGAGCTCAGGTGCATCCTTCTCTTTGACTTGAGGAAGCAAGGAAACAGTCAGCACACACATGGAAGATGCAGAGGGAATTATTTTCCACAGGGGAACCAGAGGAAGGTTGGTCCAGTCTGTGCCAGGCAGCAAGTGCTTGCCATGGGGAACTCAAACTGGCTTCTTGCTGTGCTCCATCAACCCTGGCAGAGCTCTGTACAGGCAGTGAGAAGCTGTGAGCTGTGAAGTTGTGGTGAGAAACAGTAGAAAACAGTAGAGAAGTCTCCTCAGAGGGAGGTTACAGCTAGTCCTCCACCGGTGAGCCATCGCCCTCAGTGCAGACCAACGGTGAGACGTTGAGTAGAAAGTGGGAATTGAAATTGTTTCTGAAAGCACCAACAAGGTGCAGCTGCAGCTTGGGCTTCCTTTTACCATGCTGTGCAGGGTGTAGAACATGATTCTGGAACTGCTTCCTTTGGAAAGGGGGGAAAAAACCCAACCAAGCTGCTTTTGTTTGGAGAAGAGATTCTGTCGAGAGCTGCTTTCAGCAACTGGCAATAGCTTCTCCTTAGAGTGATGGAAGTGGAGGAATAAGTCATTTTGAAGGACTCTTGGCAGCAGGATCTCCCTCACATCCCAGACATGCTGTTGGCAGCAGAGGAAGCTGTTTCAGTGGCAGTGGGAATCCCTGGGATGAGGCAGAGCTGGTACTGGAGAAGGTGCAGAGGGAAATGAGCCATTTGAGGTGACTCCAGACCTCCCTGGGACACTGAGCAAGACCCCAAACCTGTGGGAGCCCTCCTGGGGCCAGGGCAGTCAGTTCCAGTACCAGACTCCATAAAAATTACTGGGATAGAGGAATGAAAACACACAGCATGGAGGGGGAAAGGCCATTCTCTATGGATAACATCACCTTAGCACCAGGAGGATCCACTGAGTTCTCCACGCCAATGTGAATGAAGAAATGATCACCCACTTGTTTCTTCCACCTCCTGTCAACCCAGAGTCAGATAACCTGGCTGGGCTTAGTGCAAACATTTTGACTAGAGGAGTGATTTTATCACCAAACATAGCTGAACATTTTGATTTCATCAAAGTATTGCTTGCCAGGTCTTTATTTTCTCAGTGCTGCTTTTATGTTGCCACCTCATTTTCGCTGACACACGTTGTTTGTTCTTGGCATTTGATGTGGTTTATTACTCAGAACCAGAGCTAATACAGACTCAGCAGTCCACAACCTGCACTCTGGAGAAAGGACAAGTGACCAAGTGCCATATTTAGCTGTTGAACCCTCAGTTTGAGAGAGGAGCAGGTGGCCAGGAGAACAATACTTTCAAACAGGAAACTCTGCTTAATCCCTTGATGCTTCTCTTCACTTTGGTACCTTGAGGCATAACAACTCCAGTTTCAGCCATAGCCTGGCTCTGGTCTAGGTGGAGAAGTCAGCCTGAAGCAGCAAAAAAACCCCCTCTCTTGCCAGTCCATCAGGATTTTAACCCAAGTGCTGCTGACAAGGGAGTCAATAATAGCAGAGAGGGAATCCAGCAGCATAAGTTGGGAGCCAGCAGGGTTTTATACAGGGCAACCAATTGCTGATATTCTTACCTGGGAGCATTACTGTTATTAGTAATTCATTAGCCACTTATTACCCTCTCCTCTTGTCATGAAATCACATCCCTTCCAGGGGATGTCTGGCTCTCCCTGGATGTGGCTCCAGCTTTGGGTGCTGATCTTCATGAGCCTTTGTGTTCTCTGCCACACACTTGAGGTGACTTTGGACAAGTCTTTGAATGTTTCTAGGGTAGAGGAAATGTTTACTCTGCCTCTGCTCCTTTTACTCATGTAGTGACCTTATGCCTGTCAAAATTATCAAATGCTCCTCACACATTTGAGATCTTTGGCTAAAAATGGCAATTTGTGAGTGCAAATTAGGATTATTGATTAGGATTAACTGACGAGACTACCATGGGAGCACAGCAAGTCTTCTACTGGCTCAGACATGTGGCTTAGGCATGTTTCAACCACCAGAGGCTCCACAGGAAGATGGAAGTGTCCTTTTTAATGTGTCTTTCTGTGTTTCCAACTCATAGGAGCTTGGGATGCTCATTTCTACAGGCTAATTGTGAGATGTGGGAATAAACATTTTCTTTTCAGTCCTGCCTAGTACCCAGCAACTGCAGGAGGAGTTTGTGCTGTGCAGTAGAAAGAAATAAGCTGTCAAAGGTAACTGACAGGCAGGTCAATGTGTTTTGTTATCTCACTGGGAGTATGATTAAGTGAAGGTGACCCATGAAGGTTCCCATCTCAAGTGCACTTCTTCATCTCTGGATCTTGAAGTAAAACTTTGAAGAAGATTGATCTTGTAATTCGATGTAATTGGGGTGAGTTGTTTTCCTAAGATGCTTCACTGTGCTGGAGATGAGCATTTCTTTCACCTCTGTGCTTTTGTTTTACCTGCAGATGATGTGGTTACAGTGAAAGGTGAATATGGGGAGAGAGAGGAGAGTGTTTTAAACTCAGAGCCTATGGAAACCCCAGAAGAATCTGAGCTGCCTTACAGCTACCCCCGAGACTACAATGACTATGAGAGCATTAAGCTGGAAAGACATCCTGGCTCATATGACAACATCAGGCCAGCTAGTGGGAAAATGAACTGTGATATCTGTGGATTAGCCTGCATTAGCCTCAATGTCTTGATGGTTCATAAGCGTAGCCACACTGGTAAATATCCTCATCTTCCTCTTGTAAGAGCTGCCTACTGAACTGAGGACAATTTGTCACCTAGACTACCTTAAAGGATGCCAAAACCAGGATTTCCTCCTTCTGCCCTTGATGCCACGTGTGGTCTCTAGCAAGCGACTCTTCTGTGCCTCACTTTGCCCCTCTTTCTGTATGCCAGGGTTGAATGTTTGTGACAGCAGCTTTGTGAGGCAGCTTAAGAATTTTGGATGAAAGGCACTAACTCTGTCATTGAACTATTCCAGCCACAAAACACAAGTTAGATTGGTTTTGTGCTGCCATTTCCAGTCTGTGTACATGTTTTCCTTTGTGCTGTACTTTGGCAACAAACCAAGGAGCATCTTGGGTTTTGACCTGCAGTAAGATAAGACTTTTTTGGTTTTGGTTTGGGTTTTTTTTTGTCTTTTTTTTTTCTTTCTAAATAATGCTAGCTTGTTGGAATCAGCCTCCTCCAGAACACTTCTTTCCATGGGAAAAACTGTACAGCCTTTTCTGTAGTGGCCCAGATTTCCCCAGAGGCTCTGACCCCAGAGCTGTGTGTAACTCCCGCTGCAGCCAACGGTAGGGCTGCGCCTGTGTTTCCATAGAAAGCCATTGACCCAGTAGCTCACTCTTTCCCCTTCCAAGAAGGAAAGAGGCTCTGAGGATAACATGATACCCACATAACCATTAAATGTCCTTTATTTTATGTCATTTGAAGGTGAACGACCATTCCAGTGTAATCAGTGCGGAGCTTCCTTTACTCAGAAGGGAAACCTCCTCCGCCACATTAAGCTACACACAGGGGAAAAACCTTTTAAATGTCACCTTTGCAGTTATGCCTGCCAGAGGAGGGATGCGCTAACAGGGCACTTGAGGACACATTCTGGTAAGTGACTTCCAAGGCCCTTGCTGTGTTTGAGATGTGTGTCACTAGGACACTAGGCAGGGAGAGGAGACTGGGTCAGCAGCTCACTCGGCTGCTCTCGTTCTGAAGGGCCAACAAGTGGCAGCTAACAAATGGGGTTTCCAACTCTGCCCTGCTGGGCTGATGGAATCATCTCAGGACTTGGCTCTGCTCTCTGTGCAGAGAGAGGGCACGGGGGCAGCCTCTGTCCCAGCTCCATGCTGTGAGGAGCAGCCAAGCCTCCAGACCTGCTCGCACGAAACAGCTCGGTGGGATTGTCACACCGGTGGAGTTAGCGGTGCCAGCAGGCTCTGAAGTTGAGGAGCAGCACAAAGACCTGCTTTGCTAGGGCTTCTTCCTGTCCTGAGCTGTCAGGATAGCTCGAGGAGTGACATCCAGGAGAGCGTGGCTCTTGCCAGGTCCCAGCTCCCTGTTGTGTAGTGCCTTTCATCTCAACGTCTTAACATGCACCACAACTGCCAGAGGTTCTCCTTGGGGCTGGGAGGATGTTCTGCCCAGTTTGCAGAATGAGGGAAAAGGGAGGCACAGAGCTGAGGTGACTTCAATAAGAAGCCAGTTAGAAATGCATTTATTTGAGTTCCCCCCAGTCCTGCAGGAGTCAGGCTGTGCTTTCTTGGATTTGTGTGTCCCTGGAGTTATGCAGGGACCTAGGAGGAAAACATTTATTCAAGGTGATGGAGGTTATTTCTGCACTGCACTTCACAGGGAAAAAGAGTTCAAAAAGAGAATCAAAGTTAAAAATGAGATTATCTGACATGGATCAAGGAGATTCTGATTTAATCAAGGCCCAGCACAGTGGTGGTAACTGTCCCCCACCAGCAAAATGCTGCAAACCAACACATGGTGTGGTTCCTGTGACTGAAGTTCTTAAGAGCTGGATTATTAAATAGCATAAAGAGAATCTCTCCAGGTGAATCACATAAAGGTTGAGCCTGGGTGTGTTAGAGGTTGTCTGCTCCCAAACAGTAATGAGATCATTCAGGGAGTGCTCCCAGTCCTTGTAGACAAGGCACAGGGAAAATCTCTGTGGTCCTCTTGAGTTACAAACAGCTTTTCTTTAGCTTCAATGGGTTAGGAACGTAATTGACTTGACCATAATTGCCTTTGGAAATGAAATGAACCTCATGGTAGGTATTGGTTTGATTTAACTTCATTGGTTTGATGAAATCTTTGGCAAATGCTGGATAGAAAGAAGCCAGGGCAGGTGGCTGGGACACTCCAGTCCCAGTTCAGCTGCAGCAGGGTTGATTTTCCCTAGGGAAGTCATGCCAGAAAAAATTGCCAGCTAGAGTAGGGCCCTGGGAAGCTCTGCTCCTGGGGAACAGCAGCCAGTGGTAAGTCCATTTCTATCCTGGTGCTGAGCTCAGGGGCTGGTACAGGAGCTCTGTGTGCCCCCTGGCCTTTGCTTTGCCCCTGTTAGAGCTCATCAGCTTAGCAGAGATTCAAAGCACTCCCCAAGAGCTGAATGTGTGCTGTCAATAATAGACCTGGAACTCAGGAAGGCTTTGGCATTTTGGTGTTTCTTGTGGGTACCTTACACTGTGCTCTTGTCCTTCTAGTGGAGAAGCCATACAAATGTGAGTTCTGTGGAAGGAGCTACAAGCAGAGGAGCTCCTTGGAGGAGCACAAGGAGCGGTGCCGTACCTACCTGCAGGGGGCTGGCATGTGTGAGGCTGGTGAGTGTGTCATGTCCCCCTGGCTCTGGGTGCACAAAGGAGGGTTTGGTTAGTGCCCAGCCTGAGAAAAGGTTTTCTAGAGTCATTTTCAGTAACCAAAAGGGGCTGTAGCACCTCAGAAAAGGGCATGGGTTAACACATTCCTCCTAGGTTAAGAATGCTTTTGTTTTAAATCTCTTTTTGATTGCACACTTGCTTGGAATAAAACATGGGATTTAAATCTCACAACCCATCAGGAGGTCAGAAGAGAATTACTTTTCCCACTCAGAGGTAAGGAGTAGCTCTGACCTCCCAAAAGATTCCACCACTAATCCATAGCAGTGCTGAGGCTGAAACCTCAGAATTCAGGTTCTCATTTCTTTCCAAGCAGCTTTTGGAAAAAAAACCAAACCCAAACACCAGACAAACCCCCCCAAAAACCCCAAAACTAAACAATAACTTCTTAACTTTGTAAGGACTTTGAGCTTCTCAGTTGTGATTGTGAATTTCAAACTGAATTTTCTTTCCAAGGGAAAGGTGAAACTGAGTTTTCAGAGAAGAAAACAGCAATGAAAAATTATCCTTAGCTGGCTGGTAGTGGCTCTTTAATAATAACCCAAAGGCCTCTAAGAATAACAATAGTAATAATAATTAGTTAGTGATGATTATCAAGCCAGTGATGACTACAGCATCACAAGCTGTAGTGTGGAGACCTGTTGGTACGTGATGGTGGTAACTGTGTGGGTACCAGAGCCCTGACCCTGGGCAGAGGCAGTAGGTTGCTGTCTCAGCCCTCCTGGCATGGGCAGACACCAAAACTGCCATAAAACCCCAATCATTTCACACAGTTTATTCTGCAGCTTTTCCTTCTCAGCACATGACAGAGTTTCTGGAGCTTTAGTTACAGTCAATGGTTCTCTGGGTGTCAGCAAGTTCTGGTTTTCATGAGAAGCTGTACAGAGTGAACTGTGGTTTGATGTCACAGTGTGTACTGCCCTGATGGCAATCACCATGAGATGTCCACCATGGGAAGTGAGAACGTGATACCTACCCTAGATTTCTGCTCTGAAAGGATTCTCATGGTTTAGATTCATCTCAGAACAGCAGCATTGCTCTTCTCCAGCAGCTGCTGCCTGGTGCTGCCAGCAGAGCTGTGCCTGAACTTGCTGAGAGACAGAAGGTCCATTTCCAGTCCACACAGTGGGGCTGTACCCTCCCAGAACTTCACTTTCTCAAACTCTCCACTTCAGTGGTGTAGTTAGCTCTGACCACATCACTTTGAATTTTGGGACCTGCCCTGCTCAGGCAGAGCCCTCTTTAAGCACGAGGATGCTCCAAGTGACATCATCCAGTCATTAAAAGAGTGAAGAACACCAGGACTGTACTAAAGCCTCTAGCTGGAGGAGGTTTGCACCTTCCAAGTGCATCAGTGTGGAAACACTTCTGAGAGAGAGGTTTTATGTAACAGTATTGCTAGAGCCTTGCTGGGTCCCTGATAACCATCTCTGTTCACATCATTCTCATTGCACCATAAGCCACCTCTGTTCCACTCTCCATTATTGAATGACCACAGAGAGATGCTACAGGAAGCAATGGCTCTAATTTGAGCTTCACTTTGTACTTCAGGGTTTGTTAACCATGTTCTAAAAATGATGCCTGTATGGTGTGGCAGAAACCACACTATGGAAACAGTTGAGTGCAGGCTGGGTGGTGTGTGTGTGTGTGTGTGTGTGTGTGTGCGCTCTGGGCTGGAAGAGGAGCCTGGGCCAATGCTACACCTACAGAATGACACCATGGCTGCAGGTGACTGCACTGCTTGGAGAGGTGGTTTGTCACCTAGTAATTACATGGAAATAGAAGTAGTCATAGAATTATCTGGGTTGGAAAAGACCTCTGAGATCATCAAACCCAACTGTAATCAGCCAGAATGGATAAATCACACTTGCACAGGGATTTTCTTCTGGAAGTATTCTAGAAAGGTCATGTCCCAACAGAGGTGTAGCCACTGCTGAGGTGGTGATCAGAGATGGTTAGAATCAGTCACCAGTGTTGGCAGAGCAGGAGATGGTGACCAGAGTTCAGAAGTGGTCAGAGCTAAACCTCATCCCCCCGTGGCTGGGAGCTTGCCCTTCCCATGGCATTGCAGAGGCACATGTGAGAGCACGGAGAGGATCTGATCAGGTCAGGCCTGCAGAGCTGCTTTCAGCATCCTGAGAGTTTTGTTTTCTTGCCAAAAGCAGTTGAACCCCCAGAAGTCTTTATCTTGCAGGACACCTCCAGACCCCAGGCCAAAATTAGTGAAGTGCTTTGCAAGTCTTGAGTGTCTTTAACTTTATTTTCTCCCCTCAAAGTAACTTTGATCAAAGCACTTGGCCATTTCTGTCAGTCCAGCCTGAAATTTATGCTTAGTTATGTTATAATTAGATAATTAGCTCCTTAAACTAAGGTCCCAATGGCCATTGGCATCCTCTGGGGGGAAGGTGATTGAAGAGGGAGACAGGACAGGATTCTCTGTTTGCAAAGTATTTGAGTGATTAAAAAAAAACCCATTTCCTGAGTCCTCACTATTATTCTTGCATTGTTTAAGAAGTGATCCAGCAGAAAGAGGAGGGTGAGGTAATTCTAAGTTAGCATTTGGGCAGAGAGAGCAATGTTGTGGGAGGGAACCAGTGTAACCACCTGTGTCTTAATGGGAGCAGACACTTCCCCTGAGGCTGTATTACAAAGACATTGGCAAAGACCTTTGGTGGCCCATAAATAGAGAGTGTTTGTTTTCCTGAGGGGGGAAAAAATGGCCCTTAGCAAGGAGGAGATCATCTTAAAGGGAAAGAAAAGACCCTCAGCATTCAAAGAGAGCAGGAGCCAGGCATGGAGCTGGCAGATTGATGCTCCCAGATGTCCCAGGAGATGTTATGTAGGTCAATAGTTACTGTCTCTTCAGCAATCTCATCTGAGTAAAGGCGATTGTTACCTCTGCAGGAAGCCACTTGTCTGCCCTCTTGACACTAATTGAATCAAGTTCCCTTGGTGGCACATAAATAACAGTGGCAGCAGCAGGAGTCATTGGTGTGCTGCTTCCAGCATGTTTCCAGGGCTGGGGAGGACTTCCAGAAACTTCCCTCTTTGAGTCTGTCAGGAGAGAGAGAGAGAGGAAAAGTCTGAAAAGGGGAAGGTAAAGTTTTGATAGACCATGAGGACAACTTGGGAAGGTAAAGAGTGAGGAAAGGAGGAACTAGAAGAGAACTTAAACAATAAGTGAAGAAAGGGCAAGGAGCTGCTCTTAGGACACAGATTAATTGTGTTCTGTGTCTTTTTTCCCCCCCTGAATATAAAGCCCTGTTTGTGTTCTTATCCTGCTCAGGGTGGCTGTGGGTTGTTGGGGTTTTTATAGTTTAAATGACTATTATTAATGACTTGTTCAGTGATCCTGCCAAGCTCTCTGGGTTGGGGATGGTTCCTGCCTTCAGCTGCAGCTACCTAAGGAAACTCCAAAAGCATGTTCCAGGTTTTTGGGAGCAGGAGAAGTAAAGAGCAGTTCTGAAATGAAAAATCCCATGATATTATCCTCAGGAATTAACTAGGGCTTCTGGCCACAGTCCTAAGGGATGATTGTGTTCTGCCTCCCTCACTTCCCCTTGGAGCTTCAGCTTCACCTGATGTTTTCCCTTCCCTTTCTGTGTCAGTGCCTTGGGATTCCATGCTGGAAGCAGGTGCAGGTGAGCAGCTGATGAATAGATTTGTGAAGTCTCTAAACATCCTGGAGTACTCTGGAATGAAACTCTACCTAGAAAAGCAGTGTTGGTGACACCTTTAGGGTGTGGGGTGGTCCTGGGAGGGTCTGGTTACCCTCTGTACCATGGGGAGCAGGACAGGGGCAGTGCCAGGCTCAGTGCTGGTGTCCCATCCCCCCAGTCCTACTCATGGTGTTTGTACCTAGGAAGCATTTTACTTCTTCAAAATGCTGAGCACACATGAACAAAGAGTCCTGGCTGGGGTTTGAGTCATGGTTTGTGCTGACTGAAACTGGTACCATGTCAGTACCAGCAGTACTCAAGGCAGGAGAGAGCTGCTGTGCAGTGCACACTGTGCTGGGCAGGGAGGATGCTGCACTTTGCTCCCTTCTCTCCTTACCAAGGTGCAGGTTAAGGCCAGGAGTTATCAAACCTGTGTCTGACAGCACTGAAGTGATACTGAAGTGTTTGGATTGTTTTCCTTTCCCATTGCTGCTTCTGTAGGTTATGCATCTTGTATTTCATAGCATCACCAAGGTTGGAAAAGAGCTCTAAGATCATCAAGTCCAATGTTGACCCAGCAGCCCCATGCCACTCAACCATGGCCCTCAGTGCCACATCTCCTTGTCTTTTGAAGTTCTCCAGGGATGGTGACTCCACCACTGCCCTGGGCAGCCTGGGCCAATGCCTGACCACTCTGCCACTGAAGAGGTTTTCCCCAATATTCAACCTAAATGTCCCCTGGTGCAAACTTGAGGCCATTGCCTCTTGCCTTATTGCTTGTTCCTTGGGAGAAGAGACCAAGCCCCACCTGTCTCCAGCCTCCTCTCAGGGAGCTGCAGAGAGTGAGAAGGTCTCCCTTGAGCCTCCTCTTCTCCAGGCTAACCAAGCCCAGTTCCCTCAGCTGCTCCTCACAACACTTGTGCTCTAGACCCTTCACCACCTTCCTTGCCCTTCTCTGCACACACTCTGGCACCTCAGTGTCCTTCGTGGAGTGAGAGACCCAAAACTGAACCCAGAATTCCAGGTGTGGCCTCTCCAGTGCCCAGTCCAGGAGGATGATCCCTGCCCTAGTCCTGGTGGCCACACTTATTTTGGTTACAAGCCAAGATGCTGTTGGCCTGCTTGGCCACCTGGGCACGCTGCTGGCAGAGCGTGCACTAGTGCAGTAAACCACAGCATAGCCACAGGACTCTCTCATGGTGAGATCTGACCTTCTGTATTACCTTGGGAAAGTAAACTACTTGTCTTCCTTTTGCTTTCCTCTGCCGGACACCTGAAGGCTTGGGTGGCCTCATAAAATGATGCTAAAACTATGAGTTTTCATCTAACAGTGCCACTGCTGAGCCTCCTTCTGCAGGCATGAGGCAGTGTTTGGAGGGAAGCCACAGCAGCTGTATCAGTATTAGTGTGGCAGGAGTAGGATGAGGTGGCAGAGTCCTTCAGCTCCAAAGCCTCTGCAGCCACCCTGGGGTGACCTGAACAAGCATTTCCTGAAATGATGGCTGCTGGAGGAGAGCATCAGGAGCTTTAGAACAACTGCTTAGTAGAGAAAACATCCTTGATTTGGTTTAGTTGTAGCTTTTGGGGGAACAAACCAAGTGCTAATGAGAGTTAGTGACCACTGGAAGGTTCTCTTACCTTCATGGAACACTGCTGTATTCATACAAGGTTTTTAGTGGCTAGAGTTCTACCTGGGACTGATACCTCAGAGGTGCAGCAGGAGCACTGGAGGTCTGGAGCTGAAGGCCTGAAGCCCTCTGTCAGTCTGCAGGTGTCAGAGTCTTGCTCAGAAGCAAAAAGCAAGCCCTGAGCCAGGGCTGTGTCTCTATTGACATTCTGTGACCAACCTTCCAGCCAGTTGATTTCACACTTCCTCTTGCTAATGAAGGTGTCTGGGTCTCTATGGTTTGTGCTCTCCCTGCATAAGCTCAGGGCTGCAAGATCTCAGGGGCTGCTCTGGGCTGGGTTCCACTGACCACAGATGGTGCCCAAGGTGCAAAGAGCAAAACCAGCAGAACAAAGCTGACATCAACTCTCCAGACTATTTCCTCCCAAACTCCAGAGAGTTAAACCATTCCAATCTTCCTTTTCTTTTTAATTATTATGATGGCTTTAATTGTATTTTTCCTTCTTTGTGTTTCTCTTCCCACATGTTCCAAAGCAGCCAGTGTGGAGGCAAGGCACCTGAAGGCAGAGATGGGCAGTGAGAGAGCCCTTGTGCTGGACAGGCTAGCCAGCAACGTGGCCAAGAGGAAAAGCTCCATGCCTCAGAAATTTATTGGTAAGAACCACAAAAGCCTTTCCATGTGCAACAGTTAAACATGTGCCCAGCTGGTAACCTCTAGTGTGATGCCTCTGCTCCTTTGAAACAGCCTCCTCAAGGTGCTAAGCTAAGCTAATGCAGGAGAAGATCAATAACATAGCTCTGATTCTTCTGGTGTTTGCTCAGTGATTTGTTGGGGGCCTTGGGTTAAAGAAGTGTATTGTTAGATGCTTAAATCAGGTGGAAGCTGCTGTTGTGCTTTGTGTCTCTCTGGGTAGGCAATTTATACGTGTCATTTAGGAGCTTCCAGGTGTTGCTTTCTCTACCTGTGCAGGTGAAATGCTCTCTTCAGAAGACCAGGAAGGTTTTAGTGCTGTTAGGAGATGAGGGCTCTTCCCAGTCAGCAGGAGCAGAAGATGCTTTCAGGGTTGTGTGTGTGGAATAAGGCCTAAAGACAGCACACTCCATCTGAGTGCCTCAGGGTGCTTCATACTGCAGCTGTTGGCTGTGTGACCCAGAACTGACAAGTCCAGCTGGGGTTCAAACACCCTGATGCAAAGGGCTTTGAAAAACCTTTAGCTTCCTTTTTCTGTAGCACTGAGACCAGCTTCATCCTCTCCTGTTTTACAGCTGCTGCCAGTTCACTCTGTCTGGATTTTACTCCACTTGTCTGCAGCAGGGCAAAGCCAAGTACAAGTGTGTTTTGGGTTGGTTTTGCCAGTGTTCCCATAGGGGAGAGATCCTGCTTGGATTTCTGCTTGTGCTCTGGAACTTGGTCTGGTTGGTCTCTTCTCCCAGGGAACAAGCAACAGGACAAGAGGAAACAGCCTCAGGTTGCACCAGGGCATGTTTAGCTTGGACATTGCTAACAATTTCTTCCCCAAAAGGGTTGTCAAGGCCTGGCCCAGGCTGCCCAGGGCAGTGGTGGAGTCCCCATCCCTGGAGAGGTTTAAAAGCCCTGGAGGTGTGGTGCTGAGGGCCATGGGTTAGTGGTGACCTGGCAGTGTCAGGTTCACAGTTGGACCCCAGGATCTTAAAGGTCTTTTCCAAGCTGAATGTTTCCATGGCAGAGGCTTTGTGGGGGTTGGAGAGCTCAGGGCAGTTCACTGCAAGGAACCAAACAATCCCTTTCTGAAACTTAGGGGTTTGCCTAGAATCTATGTGATTTTGGCATGCTCCTGTGACCAGATTCCTCACTCTGTCCCTTTCATCCCTGGGAAGGGTTTGTGAGAGCAGCCTGAGCGACCTTAGGCTGACTTTGGGGACTCTGGGAACCGTGTGTGTAGGAGTGGGGATCTGCCAGGGCAGCTTTGTGCTTCCTTGGGAAACGACCTCTCTGGATGGGTGCTGATTTGTCACTGTGTCAGGGAGAAGGGGTAGAGATGTGGACTAACAAGGCAGCTTTGTTTGGCTCCTTTCTCTGAATGAAGCCTATTGAGCAGGAGAAAAGCCCTTTGTTGGGATGTGAGGGCTCCACAGAGTTTTCTGCAAGCAGCAGGGCTCCTGCCCACTTGATTTTTCCCCTTTTCATCCTCAGTGAGCTCCCTGATGGGCACAAGTGTCAGTCCCAAACAGGGACAGAGAGCAGCAGAGCCTGTGCTTGACTCTTAACCTCTGCACTAGACACCTCTTGAGAGGCTTCTCCTGCCAAGGCTCTGTCCTCAGCTCTTCCTTGAGCAGGAGGATTCAGAGGGAAGTTTATCACTCAGGGTTTCCCACTTTCTATGCATGTCTAGGTACAAACCCTGGCATTTTGTACTTCCTGCTTTGTTTAATGAACACAGAGCATTTAAAACCAAACATAGCCCAGCAGCCCCTGTGCCTGTGCTGGTGACACTGCCCTGCTGTGTCTGCACTGCCCAAAGGGACCAGTGCAGTCAGTGCCTTTCAGCTGACACCAGCAGGGCCACTCTATGCTTATTTTTTTCCCCCTTTTAAAGACAAACTCTCCAAGGAAAAACACATTTCTCATTGCAGTAGAAGGTGCTGGTGCAGTTCTGGCCCAACAGCAACCTGCAGCATGCCCAGGCTGGTGCCCTCTGGCCACTTTGGCTAGTGCAGGGGCTAGCAGGTGACTCCACACCCCCAAAAAGCTGTGTTCAGTGTAGAGTCAGTGCAGCCTCTGTGAGCAGCACATGAGCATGTGTCACCCACATGGGGAAAAGCTTTTGCATTGCACTGAGACAAACAACAACACAGAAGAGGAAAGGTTTTCTGCTAACTTCTACCTCCTTCTTCTGGCTGCTTTGTCAAGGATCATCAGAGAACCTCTACTTTTAGTTTGTAATGTTGTGGTTGTCACTAACTTTGTGGCTCTTTGCCTGAGAGCAGCTCAATGCAGACTAATCCATCCCCTTCTCCTCTGGGATGTGAAGGAGAAACATCAGCTGCTTTCAGCACAGTCAGAGTCAGAGGATTGCTTAGTTTGGAAACAACTTCTAGGATCATCAAGTCCAATTGATGACCCAACAGCCCCATGCCACTCTAAACCACATCCCTCAGCACCACATCTCTGTCTTTTGAAGTCCTCCAGGGATGGTGACTCCACCACTGTCCTGGGCAGCCTGGGCCAGTGCCTAACCACTCTGTCAGGGAAGAAATTGCTCCTGATATCCAGCCTGAACCTCCCCTGGCACAACTTGAGGCTGTTCCCTCTTGTCCTGTCAGTAGTCAGCTGAGAGAAGAGACCAACCTCCACCTCCCTACAAGTCCATCTTACTCCTCCCTGATCCCTGTGCACTCCTTTCCCTTTTCCCAGAGCACTGGCTCTGGTGCTCTCCTGACTGACTGCCCTTGTTTTGGGGTGAAGCACTCATCTGACAGTTTGTCTCTTGCCATGGAAAGGTTTGAGGAGAGACAAAAGAATCCAATCCAGAGTGGCCCTCAGGTGTGCTCAGCTGTGATGTGCTGCTGCACCTCAGTGTTCTGGAGGTACCATCAGCACACTTCTGCTGGCACTTCCATGCAGACTCAAGCTACCTCAATATAGACATTTACTGAGCTGCCAAAATAGGATGTGTGCTCCCCCTGAGGTCTTTGCTGAGACAGTGGGGACAGAGAGGGAGAAGCTGTTCTTGCTGTAGTGTCTTTTCCTCCCAGAGTGTCATGGTCTGGGTCACAGCCTCGTTTCTTGCCCTCTCTCATGCAAGGAGTCCTCACCTGATGTGCTGTGGCTGCACAGCACCATGGCACGTTGGTGTGTGTCAGAAGAGCACCCGAGCATTTGCAGTTCATTTGCTCTAAGTGGTGCTTTAAGGGAGGCAGAATGGGCAGGGATGGGGACTTGAAGAAGCCACCAGGGCAGTGGAATAACAGAAAACTGGGAGAGCCTCAGGGATCAGAGGTTGGGTTTCTTTCTGTCTCACCTTAGGACAGCGACTCCTGACCCCAGGTGTTCAGGGACTCCGAACTATTTTTGCTTTTGTTGCCTCTCTTTTGTTGTTGTTGAGTTTCATTTCACATCTGTTCACCTCTTTCACTCTCCTGGAACTGCCTTTGTGAGTCACTCCCATGTGCTGTGTCGGTTTGCTCCCTTTTGTGTGAAGCTGGAGAGTTGAGTTTGGTCGAGGGCTGGAAGCAGTTACAACTCTTGTGGTTCTCTAACCTTTTGGAGCCTGTTAGAAGCGAAACGTGAGCTCCTGGTTTTCTGCCTCTGCAGTGAAACCTGGTGAGTTTCATAGCCATTGAGTCATGGTGTTGACAGGGGCCTGATAAACATCTGCTCTGCCCCAGTTACCGTAACTGGAAGATGAGTGGATCTGAGGTTGCAAGTCACTTGCACACCAAAGGTTTGCTCTGGTCTGTTTCTTTTTAAAGCTAGGAGAGATGTGGTGTCTTCTGGAACCACAGAATTGGGTTATCCCAAAAAGGGACTTTAACCCTTTGGGGGTCTAGTTTTAGTTCACCTCTGCCCCTGGCCCAGAGAAAACCAATTGTTGTGCTGCTCTCCCACCCTCCCCTGCCTTGGGCCATGCTAGGTGAGGACCAGAGCAGGATTTCAGGTACCTGCTCTCGGCTCTCCTCCTGTTCTCCTTTAGAGCTTTTAAGGCTCCAGCACACCCAGAGAGGAACAGGTTTCACTCCTCTTTCGCTATCAGCTGACCCTAAATCTGTTGTTCTGTACCTTTCCCCATAGCTGCCAGTGTTAGATTGTCTGAAAACCTGTGTAGTGTTCAGGGAAAGCAGCTGTGGTGCAGAGGAAGCTGCAGCTGTCAGAGGACATTGGGGAAAGAAAATGGACCTCAGTGCCCAAGGATGGATGAAAAAAGACTCTATCAGATGGGTAAAAGCAGTGAGTGCATCAGATCTCAGCCAGCACTGGTTTTCTAGTAGAGAGGGAGGAGTAAGGTCCTTGGGGGAAAAATCAAGAACAAAAAGCTGCACTCTTGGGACCAAAAATGGATTATTTTGGCTCATTCTCTGTTAGCTCTTTTGCAAGTATTTTCCTTAATGATAATGTTTACCTTTTTGTAGAGGAAGAAGAAGGTAAGAGAAGTTAGTCTCTGGATGCTTTGATAGTATCCTTCCCTTTATATCCCAGAATAATTATCAAATTATGATCATTATGATATATTAAACCAATGGTGATTTGTCCAGCAAGCATCCTCACCACCTCCTCTCTTAGATTTTGTTACTTCCAAGGCTGAACTTCAAAAAATAAACAACCACCCCCCAAAAAACCCCAACCCCCACCCAAAAGCTCCCTGTGTATCTGAACAGCCTCTTTCCACAGAGAACATTTCATCCTCTCCACTTTGCAGAGACTTCTGCCAGCTAGAGGAGGCATCACGGAGGTTAAACCCTTCTCTACCCCCTCAGGTAACCCAGGACCTCTCCTCTCTTGCAGGTGAGAAGCGACCCAGTTTTGATATTAATTACCCCTCAAGCTTCATGTACGAGAAGGAAAGCGAGCTGATGCAGGGTCGCATGATGGACCAGGCCATCAACAACGCCATCACCTACCTGGGGGCCGAAGCCCTGCGCCCTCTGGTGCAGCCCCCGGCAGCCCCCACCTCGGAGATGGTGCCGGTGATCAGCAGCCTGTACCCCGTGGCGCTGCCGCGCGCCGACGTCCCCAACGGCACCTCGCAGGAGGCCGAGAAGAGCCACGGCCACCTGAGGGACAAAAGCCTGTCCTCTGACAGAGGCCTTTCTCCCAACAACAGCGGCCAAGACTCCACGGACACGGACAGCAACCACGAGGAGAGGCAGAACCCCAGCTTCCATCCAAGCCAGCTCCTCCCGACCCCAGCCCGCAACGGCCTCCAGGCTTTGAAGGATTTCCCCAGGCCCTACGACATCCTCAAGCCGCCTGCCCTGTGCCCGCGCGACGCCGTCAAGGTCCTCAACAAGGAAGGGGAAGCCATTGGGGTCTACAGGTGCGACCATTGCCGCGTCCTCTTCTTGGATTACGTGATGTTCACCATCCACATGGGCTGCCACGGCTTCCGCGACCCCTTCGAGTGCAACGTCTGCGGCTACCGGAGCCACGACCGCTACGAGTTCTCCTCGCACATAGCACGAGGAGAGCACCGGGTGGTGCTCAAGTAGGAACTCCTCTTCGGAGGGCAGGCAAAGAAGGTTCTGGCTGAGGTCAGGGCAGGTTGCTTGGCTGGTGTTTGAATTAGCATAAAGAAACTTCTGGAGTGTTTGTCTCTGCTGGTTTTAGGTCGGGGTCAGGAGGAGCTGAGACTTTTTTGTCATGGTTTTTGGTTTGGTTTTTTTTTTACTTTTGTACCAAGAATTTTGTGTTCTGTAGCATCTGTGCCTGGCTGCTGTGGGGAGGGGTACTGTCTACAGTACCCTGAGCTGTAGAGGAACTTTATTTTGGTGATAATTAAGAGCAATTTAAGAGGTTTTTTTATTTTCTTGTTGTTTTTATACCGTTTGCTTTCACTCAGGGCAGGAAGGAGGTTTTTGTGCCCTGCTGGCAGCGTCTCTGCTTGGGGAGATGTACACTCAGGGGTGTACAGGAGGAGCTTTTTCTGATGGTCTTCACGTGGCTGAGCACCAGAAGGAGGGAAATCTACCTCTGGGAGGGATTATTAATTCCTCTTTAAAGGTTTTCCCCTAAGTCTTGAAGAGCATGTGGCCCCACCACAGTTTCCTTTCTCGTGCCCCTCTCTTCACTTTCTTTCAAGTCACTCCCACGTGTGTTTTAGTAAGAGCAAAGGAAGAAAGGAGAAGACCTGCTCTGGGGTTGGGCTTTTTACCAGGGTGTGGCTTTTTTGGGGTACCCACTGAGGTCACTGGTTGGCTCCTCCATGAGGTCTTGGGAGAAATTCTGTTTTCCATGGCTGGAAACTCCTCCTTTCTGATGGATGCCAGGCACTGCACTGAGCATTGTGCCTGTGGCCAAGTCCATGACTGGCCCCAGCACACACCATCCCCACAGACGGGGTGGCACTGGGCTCAGAGCAGGATTTGCCCTCTCCTGGCAGCAGAGGCTGTGAGAATCTGTGTATGTGAGTGTGTGGGAGCTGGTGGCTCCATCCTGCTGTCTGCTTTTACGTGGGGATATCCCTCAGAGTGAAATGTGCTGGTTTGCAAAATGACTATTTACCATCACTTTGAAGCTGGTTGTTAAAATAGTCCTTTTAATCTCCTCCTTGCTCTGCAGCTGTTGTCATTAGTCACTGTGCTGCAGATACAGGTTTGATAACAGCTTTGCTGAGTGGATGTTTGTTCTGTGCAGAGTGTTTTTGTTTAACATAGACTTAGGTGTGTTCTGATGGATGGTTTGGGATCTGGGCTCTGTTTGTTCTCTGGCTGCTTTGCTGTGTCACCCTCCATGGTGATCCAGCTCTTCCCATGGGGGGAACCTGGGGGATGGAGACTGAGGTGGGGCCAAGGGTCCAGAAAGATTGAATTTCATTCCTCCCTTGGACCTGGGCTTGCTTGTTTGGCTCAAATACTTCCTCCTCCCTGAATGTTAAGGTACCAAAGAGAAAATGATATTCATTTTTCCCAACAAGGATATGTCTGGAGAAGGAAGGATGAGTCTGCAGACTACTTGGGTGTCTGGAGTGCTGTAGAAGTGCTGGATCCTCAGTTCTGCTTATCATGGGGAGCGAGGAGAACTGGTTTTCTGCCCTGTGTGATGTTACCTCTGTAGTTCCAGATCTTTTTGAGGGCTTTTAGAGGTTGTTTTTCAGGTCAGCTTGAGGGTCTTTTCCAATAACCAGTTTCCCATCATGAGGCACTCGGAGTGAGTGGGTGGCTGTTGATTCATCCCTGGCGAATACCTTGTTGTCATGACGTGAGCAGGGGCTGCAGTTCCACCCTGGGTTAACCTCCTGCTCGGAGGACATGGAGGTCTTCAGCCACCTCCTCACCTCGGTGGGTGTAAAGCATTGCATAACCCCAGCTCTGGCTGTGCCTGTGGGGAAAGTGCCTGAGTTACACATGGTGGGTGATGGAAACACTCCACATGCTTCAACAGAAATGAAGAAGATTACACAGCATAAACCCTAGCTCCTTATTTGCACAGGAAGCTCCTCAGATGTGTCATGCAGCACTGCTGGCTTCGTTCTCACGCCGCTACTGAATCCTTGGAAACCTCCAGATCCTCTCCGCTCTTGCACTTGCCTCCAGGTCAGACCAGGCTGCAGCCACCTCCTCTCACTTCCCAGAGACGCTGAGCAATCAACCTCGGGGCTCTGAGCAGCCCCAGTGCCTTTGCAGAGGAAGGAGGGAGGTTTCCACAGAGCCTGGTCTAGACAGGCACTGTTTCCTACCACTGTCAGTCATGGTTTCAAGATAGGCTGAACCAGAAGTTCCCTGTGCTGTCCAGAGCTGATGAGCAGTAACCTCCTTAAGCAATAACTGTGTGTTGTGGAAATCCAACCCATTTATTAAAAAAAGAGAAAATAGACATCTTTCAGTATGGTTTATCTGCTGTGTGATGCTCACCTGTGCCTCTGAACTGAGCCCAGAGCTGTGTCCTAGGAGCAAGGCTGGCAAGTGGTGCTGGGATCAGCCCCCTCTGTGCCCTGGGCTCCCCTCGGTGTGGCAAACCCCTTCCAGTGTGGGCTCAGCCCTGGCCACACTGGTGTGGGAGGCTGGAAACCCCCTGGGCTGTGCCCACACATCTTTCCTTGTCTCCCCAGTGAGCTCAAGAGGAGGAGGAGGGGGGAGGCTCACCCCCACCCTCCCCCAGCCCTTAGCACTTGTTTTAGCAGGTTGTTGTTATTCACACTTGGTTCATTCTCTCCTGCCACAGGGAGCTGGACGAGTTTGTAACACATAGAAGAATAGGAAAAAACGAAGCAGAACCAGAGGATCCTTTTTTTTTTTTTCTCTTTTGCCTTCACTTCCTTCCTAGTCTGGGTGAAACACAAGCACCCAGAGCTGTTTTCCCTCGCTGCGATGCTAGCAGGTAACCCTGAACTGGGTGAGACGCTGCCAGTGTTCACAACTTGAGGGGCCTGGGCATGGGGGGGGGTGTGCAGCAAACCCCACAGCATCTCCCCAGCCTTGACTTTTCCCTGAATGAAACCTGTTTGTCTGTTAAAACCTCCCTCAGCCCTCTTCTGCCTGGAACCAAAGCCCCTTTAAAGCACTAGGCTCCTGGAGACGTTGGGCTTGGTGTTATGACAGAGAGATCCTTATCTGCTGATAGCTGTAATTACAATAGAGCAGAGAGGAACTCGTTTCCCCCATCGTGTCCTAACATGCTTTGTAACACACCAGAAAAGTCCCATCAAACTCTACTGGCTGCTGAGCTGCATCCCCTGAGCATCCCAAACTTGGTCCAGCACCCAAAACTCAGCAGTGCCGGGAGGGGGGAGCAGGTGAGGGCGGACTGAGTCACCACTGCCACCTCCTCCCGGTCCCAAGTCTTCAACCTTTCCCTGAGTCACTCTGCTTCACGCCGTCCCACCGAGGACCTGCTGGCATTTCACAGCCCTCAGGCTGGGCTGGGTGGTTCTGCTTTGGGGCAAAGGGTGAGCAGGGCACAAGGCCACCTCTGCTGGCACCACCAGGGCTAAATCCTGCCCTGCGTGCAGGTGGCAAAGTAGGAATGAGGTCGTGGCTGTCACCAGGGCACCGTGACCGGGGCAAAAAGTTCAGGTCACGCCTAATGCTCCTCTCGCCTTGCCGGGAGGGAAGTGGAGCCCCCAGGGAGTCATTCCCTCCAGCAGGGTTATTTCTGGCCTCACATTTGCATGGCAGCAAGCCGAGCACCTGGGCAGCCAGCACAGCCCTGGGGGAGCCAGAGCGTGGGGACCAGTTGATGATTGTCACCCACAGAGTCACCAGGGGAAGGAAAGTTTCATCAGACAATTGTTTTTAGAAGAACCTACTTCTGAGTCCTGGGGCAGAGCCTCTACCCAGCAGTGCAGCAAGGGGTAGGATGGGATGATGCTCTGCCATGGTGTCCGCGACCAGAGAGGATGCTCCCAGGCTGCAGATGATGCTCCTCAACTGTAGGCATGGCCCAGGTGTCCCTCACCAACTTTCCACCCAGCCCAAGTCACAGCAGCTCTCTGCTTTCCCCTCTCTTTTTCCAGGATCTCCTTCCCACTGTGGACTTTGGAGCCATGAGCAGGACTGAGGCCATGACAGCACTGATGTCCCCAGACACCCCCTGTTGGGGACAATCCTGCTCCACCCTTGCTGCCCCCAGCAGCTGCCTCATTGCTGTTTCCCTGGAGGCTGGGGAAGGGGCTGGGGGCTCCTGTCCTCTCTTGGCTCCATTTGCCATGCCTGTGGCTCTGTGCTGGGAGCTGAGCTGCAGCCAGCACCCCCCCACACCTTGTTGCTTCCCAGAGCTGGGTGCAGCGCCCCCCCCCCCCCCCCCCCCCCCNCACAGCAGGGGGAGGCTGCTTTGCTTTGATGTCACCCCTGCAGGTCCCACAGGTGTTGTGCTGTTGCCACAGTCCCCACCACCTCTGGGCCACTCACTGGTGCAAGCAGCGGGGAGAAGGCAAAACTATTTCCTTTCCCCCTGCACCCACCTCATCCTGTCTCCAAGGTGCCTGGAGCCAGCAGGTTCCAGGAGGCCACGTGTGTGGCACAGGCTGGTGCACAGTGCTGCAGCCACCTTCAATTGTAGTGGCATGGAGGTGTTGGGTCAAGAGTTGGACTTGATGATCTTAGAGGTCTTTTCCCAACCTCAACCTTTCTATGATTCTATGACCCACCCTTCACAAGAGGCGCTAGAGATCCTGGCAGGGCTTTGGTGGAAGCTGCATCAGGCATGCTGCATTCCTGCCACATGTGCATCCCTGCATCTTCCATCCCAGGCACTGGTGAGGCTGCGGGACCTGCCTGGCTCACCAGGAAGCGTGGTGGGAGCCAGGAAGGCTTCTGAGAAACGGCCTCGTGGTGTTGAATCATGTCAGGCCTCGCTGTGGTTTCCCTTGCTCTCACCTCCTGGGCTCAGTCACGCCAGGCACCCACATGTGAGCACCCTGTGCCC
>VWZX01011114.1:1261631-1282404 GCA_013399015.1 Galbula dea
TGCCCAGCCCACCATCACCCACCCACCCACCCCATCCTGAGCTGGAGGGGAGCGTCCAGGGCAGTGCAGGGTGCTGGGGGTCCCCTGACACACCTGCTCCTGGTGCCTGGCCTGCACCCATCCTGCACCCACCTACACCCAGTAGCCCTGCAGCCTGCACCCAGCCTTCACCGCACAACCCCCACCCACTCTGCACTGGCTCCTGCAGCCCCTTCTCACCCTCTGAAGGCACCCTGCAGCCCTTGCACCCAACCCTGCCTCACCTCCTGCACCCTCTGCACCTAGTGCTGCAGCCCCCCAGCGCCGTGGGGCTGGGTGCCGGTGGGGAGGTGCCCCCGGTATCGGAGCCACTGCCAATGCAGCCACTGCTGGTGGCTGGGCTGAGGTCCTGGCGTGCCACACACTGGTGGGTGCAGGGGGCTGGGGTGGGTTGGGTGCCCTTAGGGAGCAGGAGACAGGTTGGGAGTGGAGAGGGAGGTTAGCTGCCAGCCTTTCCCAGCCCTGTCACGGCTGCTGCACGCTGGGAGGAAGCTGCTCTGCTTTTTCACTCGGCGCTGGTTAAAAATACCACTCCCCATTTTAATAGAGCAGCAGCAGGTGCTATTTTGGGCTGGGAGCAGGAAGTGAAACCCCACATGGGTTCAAGCTCTGCTCAACCCCTGCCTCCGAGCTGCCCCCCGAGGTGAGCCGGGTGCCCCCGTGGCTACCAGGGGCCACAAGGGCTACTTGAAGCCCAGCAGCCGGACACCTTCCTTCACCTTCTGAGCCTTCCAGCGCAGCAGGCGGATGGCTCGGAGGCTGAGCCTCAGCACCGCGTCGTACTTGAACACCAGCTTGTAGAAGGCATCGGTCATGAGGGCCCCGCTGGGGTCTGCATGCTTCAGCGCAGCCATCGGCGTGTAGGCTGCGTTGGTCTGGTGCCGGAAGGGTGGCCGGGCAGCCTCGATCACCCGCAGCGTGTGCTGCACAGGGGGGACCTTACTGTGCCCTTCCTGTCCTCATCTCCAACCCCTTTTCCACCCTTTTCCTTTCCCATCTCCTCTCATCCCATCCACATTGCTATCTAATCACCCTTCCATTCTCATCCCCTTTCTGTCGTATCTGCAACCCATCCCCACTCCCATTCCCTACCTATTCCCTTTCCATCTTATCTGCCGCTCATCCCCTTCTCCATCTGCATTCCTAACCCTATTCCCATCCAATCCCCATCCCAATTCTTTCCCTCTCCTTCCTATTTCTATCCTATCCTTATTCCCATTTCCTTGTACAGAATCACAGAGTGTTAGGGGTTGGCCCATCCCACTCCCATCCCATTCCCATCCCATCTCCAATCCCAGCCAGGCTCAGCCCCATCAGGATGGAGCTTGTGGGGAAGGACCTCTCAGGATGGGATCCCTGTCCATGGGATAGGGGTCACTGCTCCTCATTAGGGCTGAGACCCAATTCTCTAGACCACCCCCCAGCCTAGGCAGGGGGAAGAGGGCAGCCCCTAGCCCAGTGGGGCCACCCCCCACCCATCACCTCCGCGATGTCCTCGGGGGTCTGTCCCAGGCTGGAGAAGACATCCTTGGAGTTCCTCAGGTAGAGGTTGGTGAAGATGTCAGCAGTCTCGGGGTCGGTCCGTGAGTAGTCAGCACGTTCAGCTTCCTCATACAGCTTCGTCTCAAACTCTGTGGTCACTGGCCCTGGCTCCACCAGGCTGATCCTGCTCGGGGATGGGGTGCTGGGGTCCCGGGTACCCCCTAACCCCCCCACCCTAGGGGGCCATGCTGGCCACCATCTCCCAGCACTCACGCCACGTTGAAGCGCAGTGCCTGCACCACCAAGCTCTCACAGAAACCCTCCACCGCGAACTTGGAGGCTGCATAGATGTCGTTGAAGACGATGCCTGGATGGGTTGGGGGATATCCTTGTCAGGGCTGGGGGTCGGGGCTGGTCCCACCAGGGTGCCCTGTCCCCTCCCCGTACCCTGCAGGCCCATGATGCTGCTGATGACCACAATGTGGCCCCCGCGGCGTCGTTTCATGTCAGGCAGCACTTCCTTGACCAGGCGGACGAGGCCGAAGAAGTTGGTGTCCATGAGGCTCTGCATGGCTGCCAGGCTCTGGCACTCCAAGGGGCCAGCCATGCCCACCCCAGCATTGCTGACTGGGGACACCAGGCATCAGTGGGACATCCCCTGTGCAGGGAGCTCCCTGTGTTCTGTGCATGGAGGATCCCTAGTGCATGGAGGGTCAGTACTCAGGGGGTCCCTGGGTACAGAAGTGTCCCCAGCACAGAGGGTCCCTGGTGCAAGTGGCCCTTGTCATGGAGGGTTCTTGGTGCTCAGAGTGTCCCTAGCACTTGGAGGGTCCCCAGCATGGGATTAGAGGGTCCCAGGTACATGAGGTGTCCCCGGCACAGAGGGTCCCTAGTGCAGAGGGTGTCATAGAGGTGTCATGGCAGCATGGAGGGTCCCCAGCACTGTGTGCACAAAGAGTCCCTGGAGGATGCACCAACCCTGGTGCACAAGATGTCCTCAAGCAGGGAGGGTCCCTGATGCATGGAGTAAGGGTGTCCCTGGCACAGAGGGTCCCCAGCATGGCAGACACTTGGCATGGATGCTCCCCGGTGCACGAGTTAGCTCTGGTGCCGAGGATGCCCCTGGCACAGGGTGTCCCCAGCACGGAGGTTTCATGTTATGGGGCACCCTGGGGGCAGGGTGGGAGAGGGGGGGTCCCAGGGCTCACCCAGGACATCGATATGGCGCCCAGGGATGCTGTCGAGGCAGGCACGGATGGAGCCTTCATCACACACATCCAACTGCTTGATCTCCAGCGTCCTGCCCAGCGCCGACCCCGCCGCAGCCGCCAGCGCCCCGCTCCTGCCCACATTCCTCATGGTGGCAATGACTGGGATTGGGGAGGGAGGAGAGCAGAGGTGGCTCAGCCCATCACTGAGATATCCCCAGGAATGGAGGATCCCCCCCAGCCCCCTCACCTCGGAAGCGGCGCTGCTTGTCCCGTGCTAAGCGCACCGCCAGTGCCAGCCCGATGCCCGAGGAGCAGCCGGTGATCAGCACTGTCTTGGGAGCCATGGCACAGCCACGGCCCCGCTCCCCAGCCCCCCGCTTTTAAGAGCAGCTGGCCTAACCCTGGCCCCCTCAAATCCCAGCCCTTAATCCTTCCCTGTTAATCCTCTCCCGGGGATTTGCCTACGGCCCCGTGGTCAAGCTGCACGTGGTGCCCAGGGCACACAGAGGAGCCATTGTGCAGGACCTGGGGCACCATGGGGACATGGCAGGACTGTGTGCCTGCTGGCAGTGGGGGGATGTGGGGACAGATCTCCCCCTTCTCTTCCCTCCCCCGCCGCCCCCAGCATCCCAGCTTTTCCTTTAAAGGAGGGGGAGACAGGAGCTCTGAAAAAATAACCTTTATTCTCACTGGTATAAAACTTGTCACAGTTCAACTGGCCTTGTGGGGGCGTGGGGGAGGTGGTGGGTGCCCCCCACATCACCTCCTGGTACCCCACTCTTGGGTCTGGAGACCCCCCTGAGCCCACCTGGCCTGGGGGTGAAGGCCCCACAGGGACGCTTGGGGCTGGTGCTGCAGTGGGGGGAGAAAGTGCTTGTGTGTGAGGGGGGGAACCCAGTAGAGGTGCTGGCACCCCAGAACCCTGCGGGCAGAGCTGGCACCAGGGGCAGTGGAGGAGCTGGCCTCGTCCCTATGAGTGCTGCTCCAAGCTGGCCACAATCCTGCCACCCTATGCTGGGCTGTGGCAAATCACGCCAGTGCTGCCAGGCTGGGCAAAGCTGTGCCATATCAGCAATGCCAAGCGGTGCCGTGGTGGCCATGCCAGGCTGTGCCAAGCTGTGCCGTGATGACTGTGCTGTGTTGGCCATGCCAGGCAATGCTGAGCCGTGCCGTGGTGGCCGTGCCTTTGGCGGCCATGCCAGGCTCTGCCAAGCTGGTGGTGCTCGGCTGGGCCATGCTATGCCACGCCAGGCTGTGCCATGGCGTTGGTGCCAGGCTCAGAGGGCCACGCAGGTGCAGTAGTGCCGCAGCTTGCAGGGCAGGATGCCGCGGTTGATCTGGTGAAACTCCACGAGCTGGATGAGGTCGGCGAAGCGAGTCTGCCCGTCGTCCATGGTGAAGTAGAGCCGTCCCTCCTCCTCGCTCTACCAGGGAGGGCCCAGGTCAGGACCTGCACCCCTGGCACCTTCTGGCACCCTCCAGCCCCTCCCCACCCCTGCCACCGGCACTTACCGGCAAGATAAGATAGTGTTTGACTCGTTGCAGGTGGCACAAGGACAGGACAAAGCCCTTGGGGTTCCTCTGGCTCTCTCGCACCAGGAAGACCCTGCGAGCACCAGGGTCACCGCTGCGAGTCCCAGGTCACTGCTGACCCCAGACCCGCCCCCCCCACCAAAGCCCTGGGGTCCTGTACCCCCCAGGAGCCCTATACCTCCTGGGAGCCCTGGGGGCCTGTGTCCCTCCACCCCAAACTCTAGGTTCCCAAACCCCTGGGGGCTGCGGGCCCCTTGCAAACCGTATGGGGGTCCCAACTCCTCTGGGATCCACCCCCTTCACCCCCCACGCCCTCAGCAAGTCTCCTTCCATCCCTTCAGGCATCCTGCATCACCGTGTCACCTCATGAGCTGCAGGACGCTATAACCTCTGCGGTCATAGGTCCCTTCTCAGCCCCATGTGTGTGTCCCCCCATGAGCCCTAGGGACACCCCATAAGCCCCAGAGACCTCCTAAGACCCCTCCCAGGGTTCCATACCCATCCACCAAGCCCTGGCGGCCGATGAGCTGCTGGGTGTCCTCCCGGGAGATGCGCCCATGGAACCAGGGCTGGGTGCGGTGGATGGCTGTGCGGAGACAGGTGTCAGGCTTGGGGGGGAGGAACCGCCACCCAGGGCGGGGGCGGGGACCCCCCCCCCCACCTCAGCACAACCCGGATGGGACCCCGCGGCTGGGTGCTGCTCACCGGCACTGAGTGGGGAGCTCTGGCATGCTGCTGGCAGGCTGTACCGGTGGGTCGTCTTCTTCTGGCCGTGCAAGGCAAGAAGCAGGCGTTAGGGTGGGCTCAAGGGAACCCCCCCACACACACCCCTGCACCCCAGCTCACTCTCCAGGCTTGTGCCTCCTCCAAGGCCACCGTCAGCACCTCGCTGGGGTTTTCAATCACCCGACCCGTGCACCCCGAGAAGTCCATGGCCACCAGCGCGTTGTCCGAGACGCTTCGCTGTGGGGAAGGGGGGGTGGGGGCTGNCCTGTGCTTGCTGGTAGTTACGGTAGAGCTGCATGCCGTACTGGGGGGAACATCCCTGTGAGCTGGGGAGGGGTCTCCCAGGGCCTCTGTCCCATAGCCAGGTAGGGGAGCGCCCACCTGGCATGGGGACCTCTGTGTCCACCCAGAGTGGGAATGGGGACACCCATTCTGCAGCTCTTCTAACACTGGGATGGGGATATTCCTCCAGCATCCCTCCAGCATCTCCCAGGTATCTCCCCAGCATCTCCTCAGCATCTCTCCAGCATCTCCCCAGTATCCCCCAGTATTCTCCCAGCACGGAGCTTGGGCTCACCTTGAAGAGGCGGAAAGCTGCCATCCAGCAGCTCCGGCTCTGTTCATCCTCACTGCAGAGCAGCTTCAGACCCTTCACACCACTCCGCATCTTGTAGGGCTGTGGGGAGAGGCCAGAGCCATCATGGGGCAGCCCCAGCTGGCTCCTGGGGGGCAGAGACCCCTTTGCACGGGAAGACACGTTCAAAGACCAGCCCACTCACCCCCAGGCAGGGGCATCCCCACCTTGATGCAAAAGCCAAACTCTGTGGGTGTCCCATAGTGCTTCTTGCCTTGTGTCACGTAGTAGATGTTGGACTCGGTGAGGTCAGCGAAGTACTGGAGGTGTCGTGGGTCCTGGGGCAGGGAGGGGATGTCAGGGCCAGCCTTGTAGCAACCCCCAGCCATGGTCCCACCTGTGCCTCACCTTGGAGGTGCCCTTGGTGGAGTAGTAGAGTCCTGAGCGGCGCAGGGAGAAGTAGAAACGCTTCCAGACCTTGCGTCCAGGCTCCCGCAGGTGCAGGAAGCCTTGGACCTCAGGGCAGCTCCCAGAGTTGAGGAAGTTCTGGGGGAAGATGAGGGCTGAGTGGCATGGTGGAGTCCCCATGGCACGGTAGAGGCCCTAGGCTCAGCAGGGTCCCCATGGCATGGTGGGATCCACATGGCGTGAAGAGATCCCCGTGGCACAGTGTGGTCCCCACAGCATGCCCACACACCAGTGGCCCCATACCTGGATGAGCTCAGAGTGTGCCATGCTTTTATTTGCCTCCAGACAGCTGGACACCATCACCTCGGGGAAGAGAGTCTGCTAGGGGGACAAAAGGGATCAGGGGAGACCCATGGGGTGCTCAAGGTCCCCACGGGACACTCAGGTCCCTGCAGGCTTTGCTCAGGTGACCACGTACCGCGTTGCTCTTGAAGAGCTCATACTTGGCGAAGTTCTTGCGGAAGACGAAGCGGCTGTCGGCTCCCGGGGGCCAGGAGCTCTGCACCTCCACCACCGACTCGTGGTCCTCCAGGCACCTCTCTGCAGGAGGACAGGGCTCAGCGGGGCAGCTGGGGCAGGGTGTCCCAGTGCCATGCTGTGCCACGCTGTGCCATGTGGTGCCCGCAGCTCACCGAGGGCCAGGTGCTGGTGCAGTTCAACCAGAGCCCAGCTGTGGTCCTGCAGCGCTCGTGTTCTCCGCACCAGCGTCTCGCAGAGCTGCCGAGCTGTTGTCCCTGCCGAGGCCTCCAGCGAGCGACAGGCTCCATCCTCACCAAACACCTTCACCACCTGCCAGCACTCACCAGGGCTCACACCATGGTCCCCATCCCTGTCCCCATCCTTGTCCCATCAGTATGGATTCTCCGCTCCATCCCCATCACAGCTGTATGGAGCTTCTGCTTCATCTGACCCTGACCCAGAGCAGCCACATCAGGGTCTCCCTGCCTGGTTAGGTCCTGGGGTAACACTGAGGACATGAGGGACAGCCAAGGGTCACGTGGGGTGATGCTGCCTATAGTGGGAGGTGGTCCAGGGCTACCCCTAACCATGCAGAGGACACTGGAGGAGCTGACAGAGGAAGTGACAGATGGGGACCCTCCACAGCTCCAGGACAGTGGCACAGCCCAGGGCCATCAGGGTTATGGGGTAGGGGACTGGAGAGTGTCAGAACTATAGGGCTACGTCCCAGGGCCACCAGGATTATGGAGCAGGGGGAACAGGGCCACCAGCACTGAGGGATGGGGTCTCAGGGCCAGTAGGTCTGTGGGGCAGGAGTACTGAGTGATGTTGAGGCTTTGGGATGGGGTTCCAGAACCACCAACACTAAGGGATGGGTTCCCAGGGCCACCAGATTTATGGAACAGGGTTACAGGGTCACCAGAGCTGTAGGGCAGGGTTTCCAGGGCCACCAGAGGCCAAGGCCCACCCCATCCCCTCCCCACTGCCACCTGACTTACATGGGAGACTCCTTCCCGGGGGGGTCCCTGCCCCAGGGCTGGGCTGCTGAGGATGGGCGAGTTGGAGGGGCTGCAGAGCTCGGGGAAGGGATTGGGGATGCTGGGCAGCGATGAGGCACGTGGCTCCTCTTCCAGCGGCTGCCGGCTGCGGGCAAAGAGGGGTTGAGCTCCTGCAGACCCTTCCCCCAGCACTGGTTCCTGTATCCTCATCCTCACCGGACCACCCTCCAACCTCTGTGAGAGCATTCAGTGCCCACCCACCTGCAGCCGTGGATGAAGAGGGGCTGGGAACGCTTGACCTCGGGGGGGGCCTCACCCCCGTCCCCGTCCCACTCGCTGGAGACCCCCTCCTGGTCCACACCGCCTGGCCTGGGGGGCTCCTGGAGGCTGCTCTGCTGAGCCCCCCCGTCCATGGCATTATCTAGGGGGGAGAGAGAGCTGGTCCTGCACTGCACGAGGCTCTGGGTCCTTGTCCCCCGGCCAGCGTGGCTGCAAGGTCCATGGCCACGTGCGGGCAGCTCCCGCCGGACATTGTGTCTGGCTCCACGTGGATCACATGCTGCCAACCACTGTGGGCACAGGCAGCCAGTGCCAGGATGCTGCTGGGGGCTGCCCAGCCTTGGCACCCACTCCGGCGGGGTTCTGCCGGTGCCCAGACAAGCAGTGAGTCAGCACCATACCCATGTCCCCTGGCACCCTCTGAGGGTCCAGCCAAGCCCCACCAGCTGCTGAGGGCTGGCATGTCCCTAATATCCCCAGCCCAATCCCACTGCAAGAGCTGGGGGAACAGGAGCTGGGCATGGGAATGTGAGCCCAGCGGCAAGCGCAACCTGCTACGAGACAACCGAGAATCCCCCAGTGCCCCCACATCCTATGCGGGACTCTCCCAGTGCCCCCATGGCACCGAGAGCCTGGTGGCACCAGGAGACACCAGCTGAGCCAGGCACAAACTGGGCTGAGCTGATTTGGGCCAAAGTGAGCTGCTGCAAAGTGCCAGCCTGAATTTTACCAGCCCGAGCTGTGTTAGGCTGAGCTTTATCAGGCTGAGCTGTGTTAGGCTGAGTTTTACCAGGCTAACTATGCCAGGGTGAGCTATGTTGGGCTTAGACATGCTGGGCTGAACTGTACTGGGCTGAGACATGCCAAGCTAAGCTGTACCAGGCTGAGCTTTACCAGGCTGAGCTGTGCCAGACTGAGCGTTGTGGGGCTGGAGCTATGCCAGGGTAGGCAGTGCCAGGCCAGGCCACAGCAGGCGAGTGTGGTGCCGGCAGGAGCAGGAAGCTGAGCGTGGCTGTGCCCAGCCCAGACACCTCCTCGGGTCTGGCCAAACCAGTTCTGGCAGCCGCTCCCAGCTCCACCTCACCGCGCTGGCATCTGGGCCGGGGCAGCCGCGCCGGGAGGCCGGGGGTGAGGGAACCGGTGCCCGCGCCCACCGTGGGAAGTGCCCCGAGCCCACCCACCGGCACGGCTCCTCATGCTGTTGCCTCACCCCTGGTCTCCCAGTGCGGCCGCCCCGGCCCAGATGCCAGCGCGGTGCCCGGTGCTGGTGTCCGTGTTGTTGCCACCGCGCTCAGGGTGCCCATGGGCACCGGCCAGAGCTCCGGTTTCAGCCCCGAGATGATTCACAGCATGGGCCAGCACTAGCACGGCACAGCTTGGCTCAGCTGCCGGTCACTTGGGCCAGGCAGGGGCAGGCACAGCCTGGCCACGGCAGTGTGGATCCGTCTGGCACGCGGCACACGTAACACACGCGTGGCTGTGGCCGTGGCCGTGGCCGTGGCTGTACTGGTGGCTTTTGGTGGCCACGGGTACACGCAGCTGTGGCTCTGCCGTTCCTGGGCTGCTGCACGGGGATGGTTAATCATTCACCTGCTGCCCTGCCCCATCCCCTGTCCCCTGTCCCCTGCCCCCTGGCCAGCTCAGGGTCCAAGTCCATGGCTGGGCAAGACCGATACCATCATGCAACTGCCACCTCTGTCTGCATCCCAGCTCTGTCCCTGACATGTCCCTGTCCCTGCCACATAACCATCCCACCAATACGGATCCTCTGCTCCATCCCTGCTCCCTGGCCCTGGCTGTGCTGGAGGGGTCACATGGGGTCTCCCTGCTTGGCCAGGTCCTGGGGTGACACAAGGGACATGGGGGACAGGCGGGGGTCACATCATGTGATGCTGTCCATGGCGAGACATGGTCCAGTGCTATCCCCAGCCATGCAGGGGACACTGGAGGAGCTGACAGAGGATGTGGCCAATGGGCACTCTCCACAGCTCTGGGACAGTGGCACAACCCAGCCACCAAACTGCCATGGCCTCAGGTCACCCCAAGGCCAGCCCTGTCCTGGTGGCAGTGACAGGGATCTCATGGGGTGGTGATGATGGTGGAGAGACACCAAATGTCCCTGGGGTCTGGGACAATCAGGGGGATCAGGACCTCAGGACTATGGGGAAAGGAGACAAGGACCATCAGGGTTATGGGGTGGGGGACTGGAGAGTGTCAGAATAATAGGGCTGGCTCCCAGGGTCACCAGCATTAAAGGATGGGATCCCATGACCTCAAAGCTTAAGGGATGGGGTCCCAGGGCCAGCAGAGCTACAGGACAAGCAGACTGAGGCCACCAAAACTAAGGGATGGGGTCCCAGGGACACCAGGGTTAAGGGACAGGGTCCCGGGATCACCAGGGCTATGGTATGGGGTCCCAGGGACACCAGATTATGGAGGAGGAGATTCAGGGCCACCAGTTCTATGGCACAGGGTCCCAGGGCCACCAACACTAAAAGACAGGGTTCCAGGACCAGCAGAGCTACAGGGTGGTGGGACTGAGGCCACCAGGGCTAAGGCATGGGGTCCCAGGGCCACCAGGTTTAAGGGATGGGGTCCCAGGGCCACCAGCTGTGGGCAGGGGTCCCAGTGGGTGCCAAAGCAGTGAGACAGAGCTCCCAGGCCCACAGGGACTGCAAGGAGGGGTTGCAGAGGCTACAGAAACAGCGAGGCCATTCCAGGGCGGCAGAGGAGGAGGAAGAGCCGGGAGGAAGGTTGAGAAGGAAAGGAACAAGGACACAGTGGGGGTTGGGGTCATGCCAGAGGGACGGGGATAACATCTTGGGGTGGCCAGTGACCCCACAGCGCAGGGGGCCCCCAGCTTAGCCTTGTTCCTACCTGCAGGCTCCCGCCGCGTCCCGCCACCCTCCCGCCGGACCGGGGATTCCTGTTCTCCTTGGCTTTATCTACCTGCGCCAGCTCCCGCCCCCGCCTGACATCATGCCGCCCCAGGCCTCCTGCTCGCCAGCCGGCCCCCCACGTCACCCAGGGGTGCCCCCCATCATCCCCTGCCCCGGGATGGGATGTCCAGCCTAACCCTGTGCCAGCACCGGTGGTCGAAGCCCCCCCAAACCCACGACCCAACCCCCCAGTGGTGATGGGGAGTTTCCCACAATGCACTGAGGTGACCCCTGGAGTGGGCTAGCTGAGGGGGACCCAGGACCTACTGTCTGTCTTGGTGGTGGGTGTCTGGTGTGCCCCAGCCCAGCCCCTACCTCCCCCCGGGTGTCTCCAGCTCCAGGTTGTGGGGTTTGTGTGGTGGGACCCCAACACCTGGGGGGCTGGAATGTGTCCGTGGGGCAGGGAGGGGGTCCCGTGGGGTCAGCCTAGGGTCTGGGACAGGTGGGGACCCCATTAGGTGGGACTCATGGAGGGGAAGGGGCTCATGGGTGTGGCAAGAACCCCTTGGATTTGGAGGGTTGTGGGGACCCCATACTGGGGTCGCTATGCAATGAGGGGTGGCCAATGGGACGTGTGGAGGTCCATGAGAGGATCTGTGTGGGTCCTGTGGGGACAGAGGGTGGGGTCCCTTGTGGATGTCCCCGCAGGGGGTTTGAGTGTCCCCATGGGGTGCTTGGGGTCCCATGAGACTACAGGGTCCCCATGGAGGGTTCATGAGATCCCCGTGGGGGATGCTGAGAGCCCTTTGGGGTGTTCCGATGGGTCCGTGAGTGATCCCCTGAGGTTTTGGGGTGGGGGGGGNNNAGCCTTATAAGACTCCCACGGAAGTGAGGTGGGAGGGTCAGTGGGTGTTCCATGGGTCTGTGGGGCACTGTAGAGCCCTCACGGGCATCGGTGTGGGTCCCACGGCGGGGTCTCAGTTGTCCCCACGAGGGTCAGAGCGGGTCCCGCGGGCTTGCCGCAGTGCGCTCCTCCCGCCAGCAGGTGGCGCAGCGCAGCTAGCCCGAAGCAGACGAGAGGGGCGGTGCCGCCAACCGGAAGTGCCGCGTCACGTGGCCGCACCCGGAAGTGGAGGGCGAGCGGCGGGACCGGCGGCGATGAGTGGAGGGGCTGAGGTGGTGCCGGCGGCGGCTGAGGCCGAGGGCGAGCGGCGGGTTCGCATCGTGGTGGAGTATTGGTGAGTGCCGGGTTCGGGCTCCATCCCCCGATGCTGCGGGTGGATGCGGCGGGTGCTGAGAAGCGGGAGGGCTGTAGGGGAATGGTGTTGAGGGGGGGCTGAAGAGTGCAGGGAGCTGGGCAGAGCAGGAGCTGGGGGCTTGGGAGGAGGAGCGGAGGTGCAGGGCTGTAGGAGGGTTTTAGGGAGGCTTATGGATAGGAAGTTCTGGGGATTTGGGGTGCAGGAGGTGGGACAGCTGTTGTGGGGGATGTGGGGGTAGAGGTGGTACCAGGGCAGGTGGAAGCTGGGGGGGTCTTCTTAGCTGGGGCTGGAGTTGGACGAGGGCTCCCCATGCCATGGATCAGCTCTCACCCAGTTCTTCCTCGCTTCTCTCCACGCCTAGCGAGCCTTGCGGCTTCGAGCCCACGTACCAGGAGCTGGCGAGCGCCGTGAAGGAGGAGTACCCTGACATCGAGATCGAGTCCAGGCTGGGGGGCACAGGTGGGCCCAGCACAGCGCTGCAGTGGCCAGCACCTGCAGTTACTGCTGGGGTGCTCTGTGGTTTGGGAGACACCAGTCTGCACCCACCACACTGCTGGGTGTCAGCCCTGTCTTTGGGGAGGGCAGGGGAGCTGAGCTGGTCGAAACCTTGCAGTGAGACTGGGGGGTTTGTACCCTAGTTGTGTATCACAGAGGATACCCCGCACCAGGGTCTTGTTGGGAGCAGAGACTCTGAAGCCTGGGGGTGTGGCAGGACCCCCCCAGGCTCCTCTGGGGGTGTGCTGGGTGCTCTGCCAGCCCGGTGCTGCTGCCAGGGATAGGGTACCACCAGCGTGGTTCTACCTCCCAGATGCCTGTGCTGGGGCATGAATGTGTGGCAGGAATGGCTGCGGGATGGGTGTAGGGGTTGGCAGCCCTGCACGAGGCAGGAGCACAGCTTATGTCTCCTTCCTCTCTGCTTTTAAGGTGCCTTTGAGATCGAGATCAACGGGCAGCTGGTCTTCTCCAAGCTGGAGAATGGAGGCTTTCCCTATGAAAAGGATGTAAGTACCTGGCCTTGAGGTGGCTGGTGGCCACAGGGAGGTTTGCTTTTGCAATGAGCCCCTCTGTGACCAGTTTCTCCCTTGGCACCTCCATTTCACTACCCACCAGCCTGAGCTTCAGTGAAGTCTCACAGTCCCCTCAGGCATTGTTCCCTTTCCTGCCACCCTGTCAGGACCTGCTCCAGGTCCTGCTGTGGTACAGTGTGAACCCGAGCCACTCCTTGTGTGGGCAGAGCAGGATCGGTTCCTGGAGCCCCTGCCTCAGCATGGCTGTGATTTAGGCCTGTGGCACTGCCTGACGTCCACCTCTTATGTCCAAGCACTCCCAATTGCTGTGTCCTCCCCTTTGAGCTGCTCTTTCCCCTGCCAGGCCTCACAGCCAGGCCAGCCCAGAGCAGGACTCCCTCCCCTCTGTCTCCTCAGCTGATCGAAGCCATTCGCCGAGCGAGGAATGGGGAACCTCTGGAGAAGATCACCAACAGCCGCCCCCCCTGTGTCATCCTGTAGCCCTGTGCCTGGCTGGGAGCCCCCAGTGCCCTTGGTCTGCCCCTGCTTTGCTCCTTGCTGCCTTTGTTAGCTGCCTGCACTACCAGGGATGGCAGGAGAGACTGAACACCTCAGGGGGAGAGCTGTGGTACTGGTGTTACTGGGCTGGCTGTGCTGGGGGGACTGTTGTGGCCTGTCCCTTTGGGTCACATCCCTGCTGTGCCTGACCTGGCTGTGAGATGTAGCTGTGGCACAGGGCAGAATCCTACCTGCCTTTCCCTCCCCACGTGCCCAGCATTGCAGGGGTTGGGGGGGGGCTCTCCCCTCCCTCAGTCCCTGGAGATTTGAGGGTTTCCCCCTTCCATGCACACCCTGCCAAGCCCTCGAGGGAGCTAGGTCGAGTGTTGGAGGAGACTTTACAGCATTCCCAACAGGTTAATGCAGAGGAAAAAAACACTTGCTGTAAACTTGAGTGTGATGTGTTAATGATTAAAGGCTCTCCAGTCACTGTTTAAACCAGTGTGAGGGCAGCAGGGACCAGCTGGCCCTGCCAGGCATGGGAACCCCAGCTCAGCTCTGTCCCCACGGCCAAGAGCTTTATTGAATGGCCACCGGCGTGTCCTCCCCTCCTTGTTCTCAGGCTCTCAGCTCTCACTTCCCGCATGTAATGGCTCTGCCCTTGGCCACAGGGCAGCTGAGCCACTGGAGGGGCCCCTATTTATTCTATACTGTGTATAAACCCAACGGCCCAGTGCTCAATAAAGGACAGAGAAGAACGTGGCCACTTGTGTCCCTTGAGTACAGGGGTGGGACGTGGACACCGAGGTGCCAAAGTGGGGTCAGATCAAGTTCCACCTCCTGCCTGCCCTGCCCTTGGTCAGCAGCCAGGCAGGAGCAGGACTTTTAGCCTCCAGGTAAGCAGGTCCTGCCCTTTGCTGTGTACTCAGGTGGTGGCAGCTGAGGCCAGGAGGGAAGAGACTGGGACAGGGTGGTCCCCAGGAGGGAGAGCTGTCTCCTCTGCCCCCAGGGACAGAGAAGGAGGAACCACACAGACAAGGGGAGTAGAAAAAACAAAAACCAAACATGTACAATTATCAAATATACATCTGGGTGTGACAGAGTTGGCTTAAAAAGAATCCAGGAGGAGCAGGGACACGAGCCCCAGCTTCCCCCTGCTCTCAGTGCAAGTCCGTGTGTCCCAGCACAGCTAGAGTGCCAGGGGAGGAGAGTGGCAGTGATGGTCACAGGATGAGCCAGACTGGGACAGTCCTGGAGAGGTGGCTGCTGGGGGTGGAGCCTTTAGGGTGATGGTGGCAGTGTCCTTCTCCAGATCAAGCTCCCCAGGCTGCTCCCAGTCACAGTCTAAACACCATCCAGCTCAAACGTGGTTTGTGGATCACTCCCACCGGTGCCCAGCTCTGGGGTGGGAGCCCACAGCAGCACTTGGCACAAGGGGTGACCTCCTCTGTGTCCCCACACTTGCTGCTGCACTGTCCCCACAGCATCCTGGGCTCTCACGGGCCCCAGCCTTACAGGCAGAGGGGGCAGCCACCGGCCTCACCGCATGCTGCCCCTCACTGAGCTGCCTCAGCGAAGTCGGGGGAGGGTCTCTGCAGAGCCCAGCCCTACACAACCGCATCATCAGGGCCGGCCAGGCCGAGGTACTCAGGGTTCTCAGCCGTGGGCGTCGTGCCGGGGCCACCCTCGGGGCCACCAGCCTTGGGAGGGTCCTGGTTCCAGTAGTAGGGGTTGTCGAAGGCCTGGCTGAAGGAGCCGGGACCGGGGGGTGCCAGGTACTCAGGGTTCTCCACGGCGTGGCTGAAGGGCCCCGGGAAGGGGTGCTTGGCTTCCTTGATGAGCCCATTCTTACCCTGGTGCCCCTTGAGCTTGTCCGGTGGAGATGGGGGTGCAGAGGGGTGCCGGGTTGGGGAACGCTGCTCCCCGGCTTGGTTCACGTACTCTGTAGGGACAAGGGACACTGGTAGGGACCAGTGGGGCCAGGCTGGGTGATGGGAGGGGTGGGCAGCACCCAGGGAGGGTGCACAGGCTCTGCCACCCCCTGCTCCTACCTGGCATGGTGGTGCAGGGTGCTGGGGTGGTGAAGCCCTCAGAGTTCAGGTCCTCACTCTCCTCAGCCACCAGCCCTGTGGGGTCCTCGCTGTAGCGCGGCAGGGTGCCAGGCTCCCGTAGGGATGGGCTCTGCAGGGTCACCTTGGCCCCACCGTCCCCCTCTGGCACCTCTGGCACGGGCCCCTCCTGCCCCTCCACCAGGCCTTGGGGCGGGAAGGGGAAAGCGGCCAAGCCCTCACCCTCCTCCACATCCGCTGGGGTCTCTGCCGTGCTCTGGGTGCAGGGATGGGCATGGAGTAAGGTGCTTGCAGCCCACACCGAGGACCCTGTCCTAGTGCCCACAGACAGGGTCCTCAGGCAGCCGGGGGATGGGGACTTTGAACCCCACATCCCTCCCTGTGCCCCAGCACCACGTCACCCCACATCTCTGCTGAAAAGGTGAGGTTCCTGCCTGTCCCCCTCCCGCTCACCCGCGTGGAGGAGATGCGGCTGCGGTAGGTGGTGGAGGTCTCGGCGCTGAAGAAGCCCTGGTGAGGGACCAGGTACTCCTCAGCATCCACCAGATCGTCCATGTCCTCCTCCTCCAGCAGGGCCCGGTAGAAGGTGCTGTCGATGGAGCTGGGCAGCCCAACCGTGTCATTCTGGGGGACAAGGGCAGCAGTCAGTGCCTGCAGTGGGCTGCTGGCAGGAGAGGGGAGGGGACAGGACCCCTAGGGACCCAGCTACCTGAATGACCACAAAGCGCTGGGGGTCCCGAGCCATGCGAGAGAACTCGGTGACCAGCTCCCGGAACTTGGGCCGGCACTCGGAGTCGATCATCCAGCCTGGGGCAGAAACCACACGCTGTCAGGGCCAGGAGCAGCGAGGTGCCACCACAGCACCCTGTCCCCATGCCATGTCCTTGTCCCCCTCCCCGTACATTTCACCATGATCATGTAGACATCGATGGTGCAGATGGGTGGCTGAGGCAGCCTCTCGCCCTTCTCCAGCAGGTCAGGGATCTCCCGGGCTGGGATCCTGTCGTAGGGCTTTGCCCCAAAGGTCATCAGCTCCCACACGGTGACTCCTGGAGGGTGGACAGGGGAAGGGGTCAGCAGTGCACTGAGCTCCCCAGCACTGAGCCCCAGGATGGGGCCACCCAGACCTACCGTAGCTCCAGACATCGCTCTGGTGGGTGAAGCGGCGCCGGAGGATGGACTCCAGAGCCATCCACTTGATGGGGACCTGGGACAGGGAGGGTGGAGAGGTGAGCAGGACTGAGGGAGGGGGGTGCTGGCTGATGGGAAGCCTTGTGGTCCCCAACACTCTGTCCTCATGTCCCCAAGCCCCACCTTGCCACCATCAGCATGGTACTCGGTCTCGTCGATGTCGAGCAGCCGAGCCAGCCCGAAGTCAGTAATCTTGACGTGGTTGGGGCTCTTGACGAGGACATTGCGAGCAGCCAGGTCCCGGTGCACCAGCCGCACCTCCTCCAAATAACTCATCCCCTGGAGGTGGCACATGGCAGGCTGACCCTGGCCCCTGGCTGTGTTTCTCCTCCCCTCCCAGGTCCCTCTGGACCCCCCTTTGCCCCCAGTCCTACCTTGGCGATCTGCACACACCAGTTGAGCAGGTCCTGGGAGCCGATGCGGTCCTTGTTCTCCCTCACATAGTCCAGGAGGCAGCCATAGGGCATCAGCTGTGTCACCAGCTGCACCGTGGAGGTCAGGCAGATGCCCAGCAGCCGGGACACGTAGGGGCTGCCCACCCCTGCCATCACATAGGCCTCCTGTGGGCAGGGTTGGGGGGTGGTCAGGCTGGGCAAGAGGCTGCCATCATCACTGCTCCCCCACCAGCACCGCTGGCACACTCACGTCCAGGATCTCCTTGTTGGCTTTGGGTGATGTGTTCTCCCGCAAGACCTTGATGGCCACCGGGATCTTCACGCTCTCCCCATCTGGGATCCAGATGCCCTGGGGAGGAGGAACATGGGTGAGGGGGAGCAGAGTGGGGAGGCTCCCAGGCTGCCAGTAGCAGCTCCTTACCCCTCACCTTATAGACGGTGCCAAAAGCACCAGAGCCCAAGACTTTCACTTTCTTGAGCTCTGTCTCCTTGAGAATCCGCATCTGGGCCTGGTTGGGGAGGGCTCCGCTGGGTGTCAGCGGCTCCACCAGCTGCAAGACACAGATAGGTGAGGGAGGGGCTGGGCTCCTGGCCCCACCCCCCCCCTCAGTGCTGGAGATCTGGGCCCCCCACCCCTGGGGAGAGCAGTGGGTCCCACCTCTGTCTCCTGCAGCAGGCGCCTCATGGTGTGTTTCCGCTCCTGCTGCCGCCGGCGCTTGACGCAGACAACGGTGGTGAGCAGAAGAACAAGGACCAGCAGAGCCCCCACCACACCAGCGATGATGGATGTCACCTGGCTGGGGGACAGGAGGTGACAGGGGTGGAGGAGATGGTTCCCAGCTACAGAAGCCCCTTCGGCACCCAGAGGGGTTGGGGTCAGGGTAGCACAGGGCATCCAGCCTCATACCTAGGCTTCTGGTCCACAGGACAGCCGTCCTCATCCCGGATGGTGCACCTGGGGGGGACAGCGCGTGGCAGCAGCTCTGTCAGCAGTCCCCCTGCAGCCCCCTGCCCCCACCCAGCCAGAGCCCATCCCTCACTCACGAATGGGTGCAGTTGGTGGGGCAGAGCTGGCAGACACCATCTTCATCTGGGTATTTCCAGACAGGCACAAAGGAGGCATCTGCCTTCACCCCGCTGGGGCAGCGCCGCACACAATGCGCCATGTCCTTGTAGTGGGCACAAGCCACGCACTGGTCTGCATCCTGCAGGACGGAAGTGGAGGTGTGAGAGACCCCAGAGTCCAGGGCCACCACCCCCTCATGTCCCGCCTCCTATCCTCACCGATCCGAAGCAGGTCTCGGTGCCGTTCTGGGGCTGGCACTCAGGGTGGCAGGGCAGGCACCGTGTCCCGTTGGCGTGCTCCCGGATGGCTCTGCAGGGGCAAAAGGATGCTTGGGGTGGGCGTGGAGTCCTGGATCCCCCGCGATGGGAAGGGTGGGCGGGTCTCGGGGAGGGTGGCCTCTAGTCTGCCACCCCCAGGGCTTTCCACTCACCCATCCAGGAGGTTGCAGGATGCGACGCACTCCTGACCGCGCAGGAACCGCTCGCAGGCGACGCACTGGGTCGGGCCAGGGCCCCAGCAGTGCCCCTGGGCACAGAGGTGGAAGCAGACCAAGCCCTCTCTCTCTGCAGGGAGGGGAAGGTGAGAAATGAGCTCTCCCACCCGAGCCCCCGTTCATCAGCTCCCCTCAGCCCCCCTGCCTCCCGTGGGTGCTGCTCACCGCACTGCTCAGGGGGTTTGTTGTGGGTCTGGAAGAGGCGCTGGCGAGGGTTACGGAAGATGTTGTCCCACGGCACCTTCTGGAGGAAGCAGAGCTGGGGGTTGTGGTGGATGAGGACCATCCCACTGCTGATCTCCTGCAGGGAGCGGAGCCCCAGCGCCTGCACCGACAGGTTCTGCAGCGTCAGCGAGTAGGCACCGCTGCCGAGACACCGAGGGGTCAGCACGAGCAGACCCCTCCCCATGGCCCCAGGCTCTCCTCCCTCCCCTCCACCACCCCCCCATGGCCCTGTCCCCACTCACTTGTGCAGCACACGGCCCCGGATGACCCGCAGGTTTTGGAAGACACCTAAGTCCTGCAAGTCAGGAGGCCAAGCAGCGATGTAGAGGAAGCCTGTGGGGAACCAAGTATCACATCACCACCCTGTGCTTCCTCCTTCCCCACTTCCAAAGCCCCCAGCCCCCTGCTCCCCCCACTCTCACCTGTCAGCTCCTCCAGGCTCTCAAAGATCTGCAGCACTTTGGGGTCCAGGGGGGGAGTGTTGGTGTTGGGGTCCCTGCCAGAGATGTGGAGGGCAGAAGTTGAGGGGATGGTCCTGGTGGGGGGTCCTGGTGGCCACCCATGGGCTGGGAAGGGGGATGACAAGGCACTTACCCATCGAAGGTCTCTGGCAGGAAGGCCAAGCTGCCAAAGATCTTGGTGCAGCCACTGAAGTTCTGGATGTTGGAGGCATTTACAGCACGAACACCCTTGAGGAAATCCACTCCCAGCCCGTAGCACACTGGAGGGGGGCACAGCAGGGCTGGGATGCTCTACCAGGACCCTCCAGAAACACTCACTGCTCCTGCCCTGCCAGCCACAGAAGAACCCCCCCACAGGGCATAGCCATCCCCCTCCACACCCTCCTGGAGTCCCCAAAGCCCCCCTCTCCCTGGGTGTCAGGAGGGTGGCTGCTCACCCTCTGGGCAGGGCTTGCTGCACTTCTCACACTTCTGGACGTTGTTGACTGTGACCTCCTGACTGTTCTGGGGACAGACAAGGGTGCAGGATCCCACCTCTGTCGCAAGGTAGTTATCTGGGGGAGGGGGCCGAGGAAGGGGTCAAGGTCATGGTGGCTCATCACCAGACCCCCCCCCCATGCCCATCACAGTACCCACAGGGACACTGGCTGACACAGCTGGCACCAAAGGTGTAGCGCCCGTCACGGTTGGGCACGGACTCGAAGGTGTCGGAGTTGTAGATGACAAGGGGAGGGCAGTGCAGCTCACAGATCCCACTCCGGTTGAAATTCAGGCATGCCTTGGGAGGGGAACAACAGCTGATGTGTAGACCCTGGCCTTCACCACCACCACCACCTCCCCAGGACCCCCCCTTCCCATCCCAGTGCGCACCAGGCAGTCAGAGTGCTTGGGGCCAGTGCAGCCAGCGGCACACTGCTCGTGGCAGCAGTCCGTGGGCTTCGTGCCCTTGCAGCGTGGGCAGCCGTGGCAGATGCTGTTGGTCACTGTTGGGGAGGGAGCAAAGAGAGGCATGAGATGGGGACTGTGATGTAGGGATCCTCAGGATGAGGAGCTGGAGGGTGGGTGGGTTCCCAAGGCATGGATCCTAGGGGGGAACCATGGGATTGGGGTATGGGTGCTGAGTGGGGGGAGTGGGGCAGGGATCTGGAGGTGGGGAGGGTCCTGGGGTGGGGGGCAGTGGGGCAGGGATTTGTGGGGGGAGTGGCAGATATCCAGGGCAAGGGTTTTGGGCTGGAAGCAGAGGACCTGGGCCCACCAGGGCAGGGATTTTAGGGGTCTCTGGGGCAAGTAGGGGTCAAAGGGGCAGGGATTTAGGGGGAGAAGTGGGAGGAATCTCCAGAGCAGGAATTCTGGGGACCCCATAGAGACTTGGAGGGGGACAAGAGGAGGGTCCAAGGGGTCCCTGGAGCAAACAGGTAGGAAATGGGGGTCAATGGGGCAGGGACATGTAAAGTGAGGGGG
>VWZX01011114.1:1282485-1296735 GCA_013399015.1 Galbula dea
GGGGGGGGGCAGAGGTGGCTGTGGGCTCCATACTCACGTGTCTGGCAGTCCTGTGGCCCCTCGCCCCAGCAGTGCCCCTCGGCACACAGTGCCCGACAGTCAGGACCTGTGCCAGGGGAACCATGAGTGGGTGATGCCATGGGGGACAGCAACCCCCAGACTCTCTCCCCGGGTAACAACCTCCCCCTCCCCTGGCCGGGGTGTGGGTGCTCACAGCTGCGGCTGCGGGTGCTCTCCACCTGGGTCTCTCCACGGAGCTCATTGTGCCGGTGGAAGATGTCAGACCAGAGGATGGTCTCCTGGAAGCAGAGCTGGGGGTTCCTCTCGATGCGCACCCCTCCCTTCAGGATCTCTGGGTGGGCACAGACAGAGGGAGGGAGTCAGCAGGACCCAGTGTCCTGCAGCCCCTTGAGGACTCACAGACCTGGGCAGGGTCCTGGAGTCCTATGGGCACACCTAATCCTCAATAGGGGGTGTCCTGCAGCCCCATGGCGAGCATCCAGCCCCAGGCAGGGACTGTTGGGGACCAGCAGCTCCAGGTGGAGACTGCCAGCACTGGACAAGGACCTAGAGCACCATGGGGACACCTAGTCCCGGATGGCGATGGTCCTGCAGCCCCATGGAGAGAATCCAGCTCCAGGCAGGGACTGATGGGGACCCGCAGCTCCACAGGGGGACTGGAGGCTCTGGGCAGGGTCCAGCAGCCCCAGCAGTTCTGTTTACCCACCCTAAGAAGGCACCATCAGCTCCCAGCCCCAGAAGCAACAACCCACAGCCCTGAGAACCCCATACTAGGAGCAACCACCCCCAGGGAAGGGGTCCCTGACCTGTAAGATGCCTCATGCCGAGCTGCCGCAGCCCTGACGTGCCGTCGGGGCCAGCGTTGCCCACCACAGCCAGGGCATAGCGCTCCTGGAAGAGCTGCGTCCCGCGGATGATACGCAGGTTCTGCAGCTCCAACTGGCTCACTTGGTTCTCCGCGATCAACACATAGCCTTGCACCTCCTTGATGTCCTGGGGATGGGGGGACAGGAGTGAGGGGCTGGCCGGACCCGCCCCCGTCATGCCCCTCCCAGGGTGCTCTCCCCCCTTCCCATGCACACCTTGAGGAAGGTGGTGTCGGCGTCGGGGGGCAGGTAGGTGAGCTCCAGGTTGCCCTGCACCACCTGGCAGCCCTGGTAGAGGTGCCTCAGGGTCTCGTAGTGGCTCTCGGGGCTGGAGGGACGCAGCAGCTTCATGTCGGTCCCGGTGCAGACTGCGGGGATGGAACGGGAGCTCAGGGGGTGCCCTCGGTCACCTCATCCTTGCCCCTGCAGCGAACCGAGCAGGTGGTGGCACCGTCCTCCTCCGCAGGAAACCCAGCGGATCCGGTGGTGGCCATTTATCTCCGGGGCTGCTTCCAACAGCTTCCGATGGGCTTCCTGGATGGCTGCTCCCGCCTCGGCACGCGGCTAAGCTGCTCCCGCTTTGGCACCCAGCCCCGGCCCCGAACGAGAGATGACCGGGGGCCGACGTCGCCCCGTGCCAGCGGTGGGCACCGGCTGGTGCTTGAGGATCAGCAGCCTTGGCCGGGCCGTGCCGGGGGCCGCAGCGGGGGGCTGCAGGCAGGAATGCTCTGCCCACGCCGGCGGGGGTGAGCCACGCCGAGACAAGACCCGATTGTTGAGCGGTGATGGCTGCTGGAGGCCTGGCCAGCCTCATCCTGCGGGGGGCTGCTGGCCAAAGCCACCATCCCCGGGGCGTCGGGGCGNGTCACGGCCATGGGTGGCACAGGGCCCCCAGCCGCCAGCTCCCAGCAGGAACTGCCTTTTCAGGTCGGGCGTGTTTGGGGAGCAGTGGTGACGCAGGGCTGGCAGGCACGGCCCAGCCCTGGCGCGCCCGCGGCCCCCGGCACCACGCTGGGACGAGCCCACCCACCCCCAATTCAGCAAACCCCAGCCCCAGCTCTGTCACTGACCTTGCCACCCGCCCAGCAAAGTCCCAGAGTTGGCCCCAGTGCCACCAGCCCTGAGCCACCACCGTCCCCAAGAGGGTACCGAGGTGCATGGGGGTCAGGGAGCTGTGCCTTGCCCTCCGCCCAGGGCAAGGGTTCGGTGTCCCAGTGCCTGGCTGGAGGGGGCTGATGACTGCACCACGGCTGAGTGACAGCCCCTGGTGCCGGCAGCTGCCTGCATGGTCTCATGGCCGGGGGATGAGGCTGGCAGCCACCTCCTCCACCTGCTCCAGGGCCGCTGAGCCAGGACCATGGAGAAACCCCCTGAATTTGGGGTCCACTTCTCACCCCATCACGGTGGAGGGTACCCCTGGGAGGGAACCGTGCCATCACGGCAGGTGGCCAAAGCTCAAGGTCTGTCCTCACCTGCCCTGCAGCGAAGGCAGAGGATGCCATGAGCTTTCCTAGGGCGAAGGGCAGGCAGGATGGGAGAGCGGTGGCAGGGCCAGATCCTGGTGGGATCCTGGCTCTGTCCTGTGGGCTTTGGCCCTGCCTGCTCCTCAGGGTCCCTGACTGGGCACCAGGACAGGCAGGCAATGATCCATCCTGCCTGGCTCGCTCTGCTGGGCAGTGCCACCATGGATCGCTCCGTGTGCCAACCACCGAGGCACCCAGTAAAGCCCACGGGGGTTACCCTGTCTCCGGTGCTCCCTGAGCTGGGGCTGCCAGTGATCCCCTTCATCCAGCACCTGGGTCCAGCCCCAGGGACACTGGCATGTCCCCGGCCTGGAGCTGGGAGCTCTCCTGGCACGGACCTTCTCAGTCGGACGAGCGGCGGGGTGCTGGGAGCAGAGGGCACCTACTGAGACCCCATGTCCCTGCACCATCCCGGAGCAGGCAGCAGAGTCACTTCCTGCTGCTTGCTTTGGGGACTGCTGGTGCTCACCTTGGGGGGCCACCACCTCTGTCCCCTGGTGTCCCTTATTTCCATGCCAGCCCCACCGAGGCCTCGAGACAGGCACAAGGCTCCTGCCCGGGCTGCTCCTGCTCCCTCCCGGTGTCTCTCCGGGGCTGGGCAGGGTGCGGCACGTCGAGAATGTGGATGGGAGCGACGGGGACGCACCCACCCGCTCCAGCCCCAGCACCCCGAAACCTCCGCGGGATGGGAACTCCGGGAAGTTGAGTGGAGGTCAATCACCCCCCGGGAGTTACTGGAGTCCTGGGACCGACTGCAGCTGAGGTCGGGGGGCAGGAGGTCGGCACTGGGTCCCCCCGAAGTCCTCCCGGGGCAGTGGACCTGAGGGTGGTCCCGCAGCCAGCGGGGGCACCGCGGCGAGGGAGAACCGGAGAGCACCGGGGAGGGGCTGAGGGGGGGATTGGAGTGGAACCGAGCAACACCCCCCGGACACACCGGACTCTGCAGCCTGGTGCCCCCTCGATCCTTCCCGCCGGTGTCCTCCCGGTACCCTCCCGGTGCCGGTCGCTCCCGTGCAAAACTTTTATGCAAAGTCCAACCGAGGAAACGCTCCCGCGGCCCCATGTCCTCCCGGTCCTTGGTATTCTCCTAGGCTCCAGTGGCCCTCCCCTCCCCCGGTCCCCGGTGTCCCCCCGGTCCGCTCGGACCTACCTTCGGCGGCGACAGAGGAGCAGAGAGAGGCGAGCAAGAGCCCGGCGTAGAGGCAGCTCCCGGCAGGGCTCATGGTGTTCAGCGCGGGCCGCGGCCCATGGTCCCGCCGGTAGCTCCGGGAAAGTTTGCGNTTTGGAGCTGGGGACTGCACCGGCTGCACACACACACGCACACACACACACCGGTGCTCCCCACCACCATCCCGGTGTTTCCCGGTCCTGGGGTCCTGCCGCTGCCCGAGGTGCTGCACCAGCTGCGACCCCGGTCCCGGGCTATTGCCGCCGTTCAGGGGCTGCAGGGGCTGCAGGGAGTGCGGTGCGGAGACTTCGCCATGGAATCACCCCGTTAGAGAGGCTGAGTCCCGTTCTTGTGCCCTCGCCTGTCCCGCTGGGGCTGTGACTGTCACCAGTGCAGGGAATGCTGCTCCTGGGTCTGGGGACGAAATGGGACAGTCCCGGAGGTGTGAAGCGGACAGGCCTGGCACAGAGACGCAGGGACAAACCTATCAGCATTCAAGAGATCCCTAGTGAAGTGTCCCAGAGCTGGTGTTTGTCCCCCACCCTGGGCACAAGCCACTGGTGCATCATCTGTTGCCCTGGATGTACAGTGTGGATAAGGACAAGGAGTCCCCTGGGAACATAGCAGCCTGTGACAGGGACCTCCCACTCCTTCAGGCCCCTCTGGAGCCCCCCAGCCAGAGTGGGGTGTCATGGCCAGGAGCAGCTATGCCAGGAGGCTGGGATGTGATTCCTCCATTCTCTTGCCATGTCCCCATGGGCCACCCCTTCCCATGGTACCACGCCAGCTTCTGTGGCCACCCATACCCCGCCCAAGGAGGAGCTGGCACCCAACTAGGGTGGTGAAGGGGGTCCCAGAGTTAGGTGTCGGGGGCCCCTGTCCACCCAGGGGTGATGGCTCCATTGAGACATGACTGGGCAGCTAGCCTGTCACCATCACCCCAAGACAAGGTGGCAGCTGCCTCAGGGAGGGCACAGTAGATCCAGGGGCAGCACGCCCCTCTGTGCCCAGCCATTAGCACTCCACGGTAGGCTGGTCTCCTCGGGGTCTTCGCTCCATGGCCCTGCATGGGTCCACCCACGGTACCGCATGGCTGAGGCCTACACGGCCCACTCTGAAACAGAGGCAGACCAGGTCGTGCTGCCGCAAGACACTGGCCTGACCTCCGTTCCCCGAGGCCATCGGAGTCCCTCCACCACCCCCACGGGGCCTAGCAGCCCCCCTGGGACAGGCTGCGCACGGATAGGAGAATATACCCCATGAGCGTCTACGGAGTGTGCCCGAGATGGGGAATATATCCCATAATCCTCCCGCCCGGGAGGGAGTCTATCCCATCACTCCCTCTGGTTGCAGAGGTGCTATATCCCATGGTGCCTTGCGTCGCTTCCGGTGTAGGCCGGAAGTGGCGGCTGAGGGCGGAGCGAGGCCGGGCCGGGTGGCGATGGCGGCTCGGACCGCGCTGCTGCTGCTGCTGGGGGCAGCGGCGGCGCCGGGCCCGGCCCGGGCTTCTCAGGGGGACCGGGAGCCGCTGTACCGCGAGTGCCTGAGCCGCTGCGAGCGGCAGAACTGCTCGGGGGCGGCGCTGAGGCACTTCCGCGCCCGCCAGCCGCTGTACATGGGCCTGACAGGTACCGCCCCTGCCCCGCGCCCGTTGGTTGTCCGCGGCCCGACACACCCCCCGAAGGTGGCGGGACACGCCCCTGGGGAGACCACGCCTCCGCCCCGGGAGGCACTAGGACGGATTTGGGGTGGACTGGGAGGCAATGGACCGGACTTGGAAGCACTGGGGCCAGACTGGGGGGCACTGGGGTGAACCGGGAGGCCCTGATCTGTCCTGAGGCCTGACAAGAGGCTGCTGGGCCGTACTGGGAAGCACTAGGGCTGGCTGTGACCAGGCTGGGATTGTGCTGGGCTGTATTGGGAGCCACTGGGCCATGCTGAGGATGTCTGGACCATTCTGGTTCTGTCCTGGGGGTGACTGAGCCATGCTGGAGGCTATTAGGGTATGCCGGAACTATGTTGGAAGGCATTTGGCCTATATTGGTGGGCCCTGGGCGGTACTGGTGGCTGCTGGGCCATGCTGGAGCCATGCCGGGAGGTCCTGTGCTGTGTAGTAGAGTCCTGTGCTGTGCTGGATCTTTCCTGGGGGCCACTAAGCCATGCTGGGGGAGGTGTTGGTCTCTTTTGGGCCCTCTTGGGAGCCGCTGGATGATCTGTGGGGGACACTGGGCTATACTGGAGGTAGCTGGGCCATGGGGTTGGGAGAGGAGGGCCTGAGTGTCCTGCTTGCACCCAACACAGTGAGGAGTCCCCCAGCCACACAGGGTGAACCCTACCTGGCTCCCTCTTGCTCCAGCTGGGTCCTGGTTCTCCCAGTGCCCGCGTGGTCTGACCTGCCAGTCCATACTGGGCAGGACTGGGGACACTCAGCTGCTCTCCCTGGCTGCAGGCTGGACCTGCCGTGACGACTGCAAGTACGACTGCATGTGGCTGACAGTGCGGCTCTACGTCCAGGGCGGCCACAAGGTGCCCCAGTTCCACGGCAAGGTGAGCAGCGGGAGGCTCGGGGGAGTGGTCTGGGGTCTCCCCCCGCCCCCTGACGCTGCCCTTTGCCCTTGCAGTGGCCCTTCTCGCGGTTCCTGTTCTTCCAGGAGCCAGCCTCCGCCTTCGCCTCCTTCCTCAACGGCCTGGCCAGCTTTGTCATGCTGCTGCGCTACAAAGCCACTGTCCCCCCTGCCTCCCCCATGTACCCTACCTGCGTCGCCTTCGCCTGGGTGAGCCTCACACCCCTGCCCCCCTTTCCCTTTCCCACCCCTCCCCGAGGTCATCCTGGGTGCCCTGCTCTTGAGTGACCCTACTGTAGCAGGGGGGTTGGACTGGATGACCCCAGAGGTCCTTTCCAACTCCTACCATGCTGGGATTTGGGGATTCTGTGTCCTCTGCCCGAGCATGGAGTCTCAAGGGCTTTTCCCTAAACACCTGCTCAGCAAACCTCACACAGCTCCTGCTGCTGGCACTTCCACAGCCAATTTCCCAGGCCCTCGTTTTCCTTAATGAGGCTGACGAGCTGCTGAGGGGGGGAACGTGACCCAGGCAGGGAGCTGGCACTTAGCTGGCAGTAGGGAAGCAGAAGCCACCCCTCCCTGTTCCCCCCACCTCACTCTGCCTCTCCCACAGGTCTCCTTAAACGCCTGGTTCTGGTCCACCGTCTTCCACACCAGGGACACGGCTGTGACAGAGGTGAGTGGCACCTCCAGAGCTGCTGCCACCACAGGTCTGTCACCTTCTGTCCCCAAAGCCATGCTGGGGTCCTGTCCTTAAGCCCTGCTCGGGGTGGGGGCTGTGTGCCCTGAGCCCCCTGGAGCTGCCAGCATGGCTCACTCAGCCCTGATCCCACAGAAACTGGACTACTTCTGCGCTTCAGCCGTGGTCCTGCACTCCGTGTACCTGTGCTGTGTCAGGTGAGCCCTGCCAGCACCCTGGGGTCACCCAGCCCTGGGGTCACCCATGCTGGTTGGTCCCTGGGGACATGGCCACTCACTGGCTCTGTAAGTGACTTTTTCTTCCACCTCCTCCCCTCTGCAGGACCCTGGGGCTGCAGCGACCAGCCTTAATTGGCATCTTCAGGGCCTTCCTCCTCCTCTTCCTCGCCTGCCACATCTCCTACCTGACCCTGGTGCGCTTCGACTATGGCTACAACATGGCAGCAAACGCAGCCATCGGTGAGGCTGGGGCTGAGGCATTGTGGGGAGCTGGGACCTGGGGCAAGCAATGTGCTCTTGTAGCCAAGAATGTCACCAGCAGCTTGAGGGAGGTTCTTCCCTTCTGTTGTGCCCTAGTCAGGCCACAGCTGGAGTCCCTGGTTCAGTTCTGGGCTCCCCAGTTGAAGAGAGGCAAGGAACTGCTGGAGAGAGTCCAGCAGAGGCTAGGAAGATGCTGAGGGCACTGGAGCATCTGTGGGAGGAGGAAAGGCTGAGAGCCCTGGGGCTGCTGAGCCTGGAGAAGAGCAGCCCCAGAGGGGATCTGCTCAATGCTGAGCAAGAGCTTAAGGCTGGGGCCAGACTCTGCTCAGTGGTGCCCAGGGCCAGGCCAAGGGGCACTGGGCATAAACTGGAACCCAGGAGGTTCCAGCTGAGCAGGAGGAGAACCTTTTGGTGTGAGGGTGTTGGAGCCCTGGCCCAGGTTGCCCAGAGAGGCTGTGGAGTCTCCTTGTGTGGAGAGATTGCCAAGGCAGCTGGAGGTGACCCTGGGCAAGCTGCTGTGGGTGACCCTGCTGGAGCAGGGGGGTTGGGCTGGATGATCCCCAGAGGTCCCTTCCAGCCCCCACTGTGCTGAGAGTCTGTGGGTGCTCCCCTGTGCCCTCCAGGGCTCCTCAACCTGGCCTGGTGGCTGCGATGGTGCCTGCAGAACCGTCCCCACCTGCCCCACGTCTGGAAGTGTGCAGCTGTGGTGCTGCTGCTGCAGGCACTGGCCCTGCTGGAGCTCCTCGACTTCCCCCCCCTCTTCTGGGTGCTGGACGCCCATGCGCTCTGGCACATCGGCACCATCCCTCTCAACGTCCTCTTCTACAGGTCAGTGCCTCCCTCCAGCACCAGCTTCCTCTTCAGATAGGGCTGCTGGAGCTCCCCCTCTTCAAATATGGGTGCTGAGCACCCCTAGTCTTTCCTGCAGGGTGCTGAGTCCTCCTCTCTTGATGCTGGGGCTGAGGGTGCTGGGTGCCTCTCACTTGACACTGGGGCTGTAGGGGTCTATTTCTTTCCCTCGGGATGCTGGGACTCATCCTAAGGACACCTCCCCTTGCCCACAAGGTGCTGGATGCCCCCCATCTTATAACTGGGGTGCTGAGGGTTCCCCCTTGGGTCCTTAGGATGTTTAGTGTCCCTCTCTTGTTTCCCATGGGATGCACAGTTCCCCTGCCCTCTTGAAGTCAGGGTGCTGGGGATCTCCTTCTTGCCCATGGGGTGCTGGTAGGGACCCCACTGCTGCTCCCCAAGGCATGCTCATTGAGGTTCCTCTGATCCTCTGCCTCCTCACCCAGCACTGACAGTCTCGGGGGGACTTCTCCCCAAGGCTTTGGGGCCAGCCTCACAGCCCCCACCTCTCCCTCTCCACAGTTTCCTGATGGATGACAGCCTCTACCTCCTGAAGGCCAACTCTGACCTCTTCAAAGTGGACTAGAGCTGCTGGGGGGGGTTAGCATGGCCCTTTGCGTGTCCCCCCCGGGATCTTGCCCTGCCCTGTGCCAAGTGAACCCCCAGCCCCCACCCCCAGACACAGGCTCCTTCCCTCAGTTGCCTTCTGAGATTTGTTTTTTTCTCTCCATGCCCCCTTGTGCCCCCATCTCCTCTCGCTGGGCTGCAGGGTGGGGGTCAGACACTTCAGCTGCTGGTTGCACAGGGGCTGAGTGCAGCCCAGACCCCAGCCTCACTCCCCTCTCTAGTGCTGAGCTGGGAGCTGTGGAGCCTGGGAGCCACGAGGTGGCAATGGCTGCTGGGGCCCTGGGGGCTGGGGGAGAGATGTGGGGGGCTGGGGTGGCTTGTGTGCATCGTTGGTGGGGGGAGCCTTGCTGGGACCTGCTGGCTGCTGGTTGGCTTTGGCAGGGGGTGTGTATGAAGTGTGTGGGATTGGAGCAGTGCCTTGGGGCTGGGGGCATGCCTCCCCCTCTCTGCCGGAGGGGCTGTGCCCCCCACCCGGGGATGCAGCCCCCTCCTCTCGCCTGTGTGTGTTGTGGGGTGTGAATAAAGCTGAGTTCAACCTGTGTCGTGTCTGGCTCTCACCACCCTGCCTCAGGGGTGCCTTGTGCCCTCCCATGTCTGCTCCCTTCCCCTTGCTGTCACCTCATAGGGCACCTCCTACCCTCCCTGTCCTGCACCCCATTTCCCAACCTACTTTTGCCTCAAAACCCCTCAATGTGCCACAGCCCCTCCTTGCTGTACCCAGACCCCTCCTGTACCTCAAACCTCCCTGAGTGTACCCCAGCCCTCCCATGAGTATGCCCCAATCCCCCCTGCCATGCCCCTCCATACCCACCCCATCCTGACCCCATCACAGCCTCCCCTCTGCATCCCGACCCCTCCCACTCCTAGAATCTCTAGGTGCTTCTCCCCCCCCCCAGGACCACCCCACTCTCCCCACAGCCCCCAGGTGCTACCAGGCAGTGCCATTCAGCTCAGCCTTTATTGGGGGTCAGGGGGAGGGCAGCAGAAGGGGAGCACAGGGGCTGGAGCGGGAAGCCATGGGGACACCAAGTCTACCTTTTGGGGTGATGGGGGCAGGTGTCCTGGTCCCCCCCCTACCCCCCACGCACCCCAGCTCACTCAAGCTTCTAGCGGTTTCTGTGCGTGGGCGAAGAAGACTCCCTGGACGTCGTCGACGCCGGTGCGGAGGGCGGGGGGCATGGCGTAGGAGCAGAGGCGGCGCAGGGTGAAGCCGACCTTGGCCACGGCCTCTCGGACGTCAGCCTCTGCCAGCGGCACCACGGGCAGGCGAGCGGCTCCTGCCAGGTAGAAGGATTCGCCCAGGGCCCCCAGCAGCAGCACGTGGCCGCCCGGGCGGAGCAAGGAGCCCACATGGGCCAGAGCCCGGGTGAAGGCATCGAGGTCAGGGCTGACGGCTTCCAGGCAGAAGGCTGAGAGCAAGGCGTCGGCAGGAGGGCACAGGGGAGCACCTAGCGGGTGCGGACGGTGCACGTCGATGGGCAGGATCTGACGCAGTCGCGCCCGCAGCCGGCGCTGCTTCTCCTGCCAGGGCTCCCTGTGGGGAGTGGGGTGTTCCCAGGGAGCTGATCCCCACCTCTGGGGATCAGCCTGGAACCAGTGGGGAGGGGAGGGTGGGAGCCTGCAGGGGGGAACCTGTCTCCGGAATGGGATCCTAGAGGGATCAACCCAAGCTCTATGGGATGGGAACCACATGGATCAACCCAATGTCTGTGGGGACACGCAGGTGGGATCCTTCAGGAATCAACCCAGCACCCACAGGGACGGGATCCTGCTGGGATTAACCCCATATCTACAGAAACACAGGGCTGGGATCCCACAGGGATCAGCTCAGAATCTACAGGCACTTGGGGATGAGATCCCACAGGGATCAACACAGCACCCATGGGAACAGGATGGAATCCACCTGACAGTCACAGGGACACAGCACAGGGATCTTGAAGGGATCAGTCCAGCACCCACAGAGGTCCTGCAGGAATCAGCCCAGTGACTGCAGGGACATGAGGCTGGCATCCCATGGGATTTGGGGACCTGCTCCCACAGGGACCAGCCCAGCAGCACCCACAGCCCAGCTGTCCCCAGTGCCCCCTACCCGCGGCCCTCGATCTTGCAGACGTGCCGGATGAAGGGGCTCCAGTCGAAGGTGCCAGGCTCCCCCCGTGCCCAGCGCCCCAGCTCCTCCCGGTTCACTGCCAGGTAGTCGGTGGCCACGATCTCCTCGAAGTGGTCACAGGCACTCAGCAGCTGGTAGATGGTGGGGCCTGAGCCCACATCGATCAGTGTGCGCCCATGGATCTCACCTGGAGGGTGGGGATAAAGAGCAGGACCCACACCAAGCCAGAGAACAGGAGGGTAAGGAACCAAGGGTGGGTGGGGAGGTCTTAGCCTAGGAGAAGGGTTGGAGAGCAGGGGGATGGACCCTGAGGGTCAAGCTAGAGTGGGGAGCAGACAGGGCGGGTGCCGAGGTGCCCACCCAACCCCGTGCCTCAGTTTCCCCACCCAGCTGCAAGGCTAGGGGTGGTCTTCCCCATGGCTCCTTACCGCTGGCAAAGGTCTCGGCCAAGCATCGCAGCTTCCAGGGCACCACGAATTCCTCGGAGGAGAAGTCTGCCCTGGGGGGCAGGTAGTTGTTCTGCAGGTAGGCTTGGGGGTCAAAGCACTCGTAGCCCTCACGAAGGGCTGCCAGGCTGCTCATGGCGAGGGGCTCTGGTGGTTCTGGTGGCTCATGCCATCCCCCCCACCCCTAAATCCACCTTATATCCCCATCAGGGCTGGGGGTGGCCGTGGTGAGTGATGGCCCTGCCCAGCACTAGCAGATGATGGTCACCATCCATCCTGGCTAACCAGGTTAGCAGCAGTGCCCCAGGGCCAGGGCGTGTGGCTGGGAGCCAGCAGTGCCGGATGCGGCCTGGTGCTGTGCTGCCTTCCCTGAGCTGGGAGAGGGAGGACAGGGCTTCAGGCTGAAAGGTCTGCCCCTACCCCAAAATCTGGCTGTGAGTCCTCCCTGTCCTGCCCCAACACTGGGTCTGCTCACAGGCTTCCATGGGATGAGGAGGGGATATGGATGGGATGGAGAATGGGATGGGGCTGGGATGAGGATTGGGATGGGAAGAGGATGGAGCAGGGAAGGAGATGGGATGAGGATTGGGATAGGAAGGGATTGGGATGAGGAGAGGATGGAGCTGGGATAAGAATTGTGCTGGGGCCCATCTGAGCTCTCCCTAATGCCTGTCACCATTGAGCTGAGTGTGCTGGACCTCAGCCCAGCCCCTGGCAGGAGCTGGCACCCTCAACCCTGCCAGCTCCCAGCTCTCCCAGTGCACTCAGCAGCCTGGGATAAAGGGCAGGATGGGACCAGCTCAAGGGGCTGGGGAAGAGGGCTGGGATTTAAAGTTCCCAAAATCCATCTGTGCTGGAGCTGTTGATGGACAAAGGTGGCAGGGACCAGCAGCTCCCGGGGAAGGATGGGGACAGAACGGGGCTGGGATGGGGACAGGGAGGGAACAGGGCCTGGCCCGGACCCAGGGACAGCAGGATCTGCTTGGGTGGGAACAGCTAATCTGGGTATTGGCCCTGGCAGGGGCTGGGCTGGCAGTAGGGGGTGATGGTTCTATAAGTAGATGGTTACCTCGTCCCCTCAACCCCCCTCCCAAAGCCTAAGACCCCAACAGAACACCTAGCTCCCTCCAACTGTCTTGTGCCTCAGTTTCCCCATTCCCCAGCAAGGCCCCTCTCCTGCTCAAATCTTGCCCCCTCCCCCCACCATCTCAGGGCTCTCATACCCCACCTCCCCCTCCCCATAATGATGCCACCGAGCCAGGCTGGGCATTTATTGCCATACAAAGACCATCACAGTACAACACCACAGAGCGACGCCGCTGCAGCCCCCCCAGGGCCCCATTCAGCCCCGGGGTGGGGGGGCGTGTGGTTCTCAGCACTCCCCATCCTCTTGTTCCCATCTCTTTGCCAGGGAATCCGAGTGGTGCCTGGGTCCTGTGCTGCCCAGAGCCCCACGAACCACAAGCTCCTCGGCCCCACCGGCCTCCTCAATGCTTGCCGTGGGCTGGGGTCCCAGGCATGTGGGATCCCACCCCCACTTGCCCCCACCCTCCTCTGCTGCACTCTCCAAGGCAGCTGAGTAGATCCAGGTGTCTGGGTCCCCTCACTGCCCTCCAGCATCAGTGTCTTACCCACCCTCGACCCTCCCCAGCCCCATCAGCCCCCTCAGCCTCGCTGGGCTTCGTGGGAGAGGGAGCGGGAGAGGGTGCGTGGGACCCCTGCCTTGGCACTGCGGAGGTCTGGGGGGGAGAAAAGGGGCAGGGGCAGGGTGCGGGCGTAGGGCAGAAGGTGCTGGGCTAGAGGCTGCCCCAGGAACCCCACCCGCAGCACCCCCCAGGGCGAGCGTTGCTCCAGCACCCGCATCTCCCCACGATGCTCCAGCGTCTCCCGGTGCTGCTGGTCCACCTCCCGCCGGCACCACCTGCACACAGGGGAGGGGAGGAGGCGTTGTGGGGGCGGGAACGAGACCCCAGCACCACACAGCGACCCCTGTGTCCTCCTCTGCCCCACAGAGACCCCTGGAGATCCCCGCATCCCACACCACCCCCTGGAGACCAGTCACCCCTTGGAGGTCCCCATGTCCCAGCTGACGCTCTGGAAACCCCCATGACCTCACAAACTCCTTGGAGACCCTCCAGCCCCACAGTGACCACCTCACCCCACGGAGACCCCCCCGCATCCCTCATGACCCCACGTGGACGCCCAGACTACCCCAGCCCCATGAAGGCTCCCAAACTCCCCACAGCAACCCCCCAAACCCCTTGAACACCCCTCCCCATCTCCCTGGACCTCCCACAACCCCGCAGGGACCCTCAGAGACTTCCCACAGCTCCTGGGAGACCCCAGAGATGCCTGCAACTCCCCCTCAACATCCCCCACAGCCCCACTGGAGCCCACCCAAGCCCCTACAAAAACCCCACAGCCCTTGGGTACTCTCAGGCATCTCCTCCTACAGCCCAGGCACCCCAAGGACCCCCCACCCCAGCAGCAGGGCGGTCCCTTACCCCTGCTCAGGCCTGGTGCGGAGCTCTAGGTCCAGCCACTCTGCGCTGAAGGTCTCTCTCCGTGCCACATCCTCCTCCCGGACGCGACAGCCCAGGCGGGCACCGGAGAGCAGTCCCCCGCTGTGTACCACTGCGCTTGGCCCCAGCATGCTGCCGCTGTGCCCCCCCCTGCCCTCCTCTCCTCCTTATATACCCCCACCCGGGCTATTTTGGGACGTGTTGCTGGCACCGAGGGGACGAGAGGGTGCCAAGGGCCTCCTGAAGGCAAGCGGGGTTGGTGGCACCAGGGACACGTGTGTCACCTCGTGTGCATCCAGCCACGCTCAGCCCTGTGCCCCCACTGGCCACTTGCCAGCCCAGGGTGGCACCCCTGGGTTGTGTCACCTCTGGGGG
>VWZX01011114.1:1302254-1334637 GCA_013399015.1 Galbula dea
AGATGTGGGGAGGGAGGGAGGGTGGGGGGGGAAAAACCCCAACACTTCCTCAGAGCGTGCCTGCAGGTCTGCACATGCCAGCAGCAGGGTGACAGGGACCTGCCCCTAGAGCAGCACCAGGATTCAAAGCAACCTGAGCATCCCTCCCAGCAGATTTGAGAGGCAGGAGCTCTTTGGCGGTGTGTGCACAGCTTTGCCTCCTGCTCTGGGTCTGCTCCCTCTGCCTTTCTTGGGGATGGCCCAGGCATTGCCTCCAGGACCCCCCCCCCCCCACCCCACCACACCAAAACGCCCAAACCCTACCAAGCAAAAGCAAGCTTGGCTCAGCTGCTGGCCCATCTCCCTGCCCACCTCATGGGCTTTTGGATGGGCAGAGGCATGCAGCTGGCTACCGCAGCGCGCGTGGATCGTACGGCTGAGCGGCAGAGATTTCACGCCTCAGTAACTCGGATCCAGCTCAGCTCCAGTAGGGCCTGGGCACTGCTGACAGCCGGTGTTGGCCTGGGAAGCTCCAGCTCTCCGCTCCAAGGAGCTCCTGTGATTAAGCCATCTTTGTCCAGCACGCTTACCTGGCAGGCTGCCACCGTTCTGTTCCACAGGATCATCTTCTCGGGCTGGAGAATAACCTCCTGGTAAACTGTTTCAGCAGAGCACTGCAGGAAAGCCTGAGGAGAGAGCCAGAGCAGTTAGCCAGTTCCCCCACTTCCACTTTGGGAAGATGATTTTTTTTTTTAAGGAGCACAGGGCAGATCACAAAGGACTGGGATAAGACAGGAGAGGAGCTGCCAGCCTGGCCTGGCTCAAGCAGACGCCAAGGCAAGGCTATCACCCCTCTGCCATCGTCCCCAGGCGACTACAGGGCACACGTGGAGCCAGAGAGGACAGCTCAGACCTCAGGTTTCTGCTGCCTGCCGAGGCCCAGGCTGGTGTAAGAGAGGCCAAGTGTCTGTCTGTCACACAGGGAGAGACAGACAGACCTCGGGGCTGACTCAGGCTGGCTCCTCTCCCACCCTCACCCCATTCTATCAGCAGCTCTGCCCTGTGTGCCATGGCTTCGGGAAGCTGCTGAGAAGCTATTTCGAGCTCCAGCACAGACAACATTCATCTCTCCACATCCCCTTGGGACAGGAGATCTTTGGAGGCAAACAGTTAAGGCAGTAAAGTGAGAGACCTTCCAGGTTTTCCTTGGGAATAGAGAGCTGCTCCACTGGCAGCTCCTGCCAGCAAGGCAACATATGCACTGGAACAAAGAGAAGGCAGCGCAGCACCGGTGCTTCATTAACGCATGGTTTCCAGCCAAGGCACTCCAGCGAGAGGGCACAGAGCAAGGCACTTCTGAGCAGCTCTTCCCCATGCCAGGCAGCAGCAGACGCACACTCAGCCCTGGTCTTGCTGGCAATTAGTTCCAATTAGCCTCCTTGGTCAGATTAGTCCTAGATGCTGGGGTTGGAAGCGAGTCTTGCAGTCACCTGCTCCCACTTCTACCAGCAGAGACTGGGGCCCAGCATCTTTGCTGGGGAGTTTGTCTGCCAGCCAAGGGGCTTTCCTGGAGAGATTCCCTAGAGTGTGCAGTGCAGTTCATCTGTCTCAAGCAAACAGAATGTGCTCTGCAGCCTGACCTGTCCTGCTAGGGCCAGGAGGGAGGGTGAAAGCTGAGCTGTGCCTCTGAGCAGAGCGGCCGCTCTACACCTGCAGCACACAGGCCAAGGAAGTGAGGAACCAGGAAGGTTCTTACCTTTAAAATAAAGGTCTTGCCATGGAAAGGGATTTCAAAAGTGTAAACAACATCACCAAAATCCTGTGCAGGAAAGAAGAAAGTTACATTTATGCCAGCAAAATAACTCCCTTCAGTCAGGGGTGAAGTCTGCAAACGCTGGGGCTGCAGGAACCCTGTGGGGCCTTCTGAAGGCCCTTCCCCAGCCCTCAGCCATCCCCCACAACTCTAAAGCAGGCAGTGACCCCAGGCACTGAGCACACTTCAGATGCACAGGCACCAATTTCCATAAACAAAACAATATCCACAGCAGCAGGGATGAGACAGAAAAAGAATCTGCCCCGTGCCAGCCTGCAAACTCCCGTCAAGGTCAAATTCTCTGTGCTACCAGCACCAGGCTAGGAGAAAGAGGTTAGTTTGCCAACACTGCTGTTGGTACCTACATCTGAGAAGAGACTCCCTGGAGGGGTTAGGGATGGACAGATGATAACCTTTCATCATTAGCCCTGTGTTAAACTCTGATTAGTCTATTTAAATCCATCCCCCTTTGGATAAAGAAAACAATCTGCCCAGCTAGTTTGGCACCAGACAATGGATCACTTGACAGGGGAATTTTAAACACCAGATGAGACTGCAGTTTGCAGGACACAACAACCATTTGAAAGCACAAAGCAAGGCTGGTTTCAGGGGACAGAGAGGTTGTCCCTTTCTCTCTCTCCCCTTTGGAAGGGAGCTTGAGGTACCCCAGAAAACTCTACTGTAGCCTAGAGAATGAGCCAGCATGGTGAGGAAAGAGGCAGGGCAGGGCCTGCTTTGCTTTGTGCCCCTCCACGCTGCCCAGAGCAAGAGGTGGAACTTGCAGACCCCTTCAGCAAAGCCACAGCAGAAGGATGACAGGCAGACACACCCCTGATTTATACTCCAGTCACCCACAAAGTCCTGACACAAATGGCTTTGGGGTAGGAGAGCAGCCTGTTCCCCACACTCTCCTGCTCCCATGGGCCAAGGCTGGCCAGAAAGGCCAAACCCCAGCTTGGCTTGGTCTCCCCAGGATGCTCAAAGGCACCTTGCTGCAGAGCAAGGGTCAATGGAAGCTGGAGCTCATGGCAGGACCAGCATTCCTCCACTGCTCTGCATCCCAACACACACCAAAGGTGAGCTGGCAGCCCCTGCCCACCTGCTGTCTAGAAGGAGGAGTGCTGGACTCTCTCCTGTCAAACAGGAAGGCAATTAAACATCTAATTAAATAAGAGAGGATTTTACATCTAACTGAACTGGAATAGATTCCTAATTGAATCAGGTCATTGGAACGCTTGGTCATGTTTCCTGTCCCAAGGAGGTTTCCAAAGCCTCATTTCTCCTCCTGTTTCTCCTAAGCCATCCATGCTCCCTGCCAGCAGCTGAGCTGAGGAGACACTTGCATTGTTTCTCTCAAACTTCCAGTTCTCCTCCTGGGCAAGGATTTGGTCCACGACCTCCATCGCTTCTTTGCCTTGCCGGACATACTCCTTCTCCTAGGAGAGAAGGGAGCACCTCATGAGCTGGGGAAGTATGTGGGTGAGGCTTGCTACAACCCCTCCCAGGGCTGGCAGAGGGAATGGGGATCTCTCCCATCACCACACTGCAGAAATCTCTTTAATTTGGGTCACAGAGGGCTCATTTTGGAGCTCAAGTCACACTCCCTGCCCTGGCTTCCATCCACACACCAGCTGCGTTTACCAGCGAGTCTCCTGCCTTCACATAAGGGTTTCCAGCAGGCAAAGGGCTATGGGATGCACAGAGCTTCCTTCTGTGGAGGTGCCAGAACCAGGCTGAATGGCAACAGAACCACTTGGAAAAGAGCACAAAGTGTCCAGCCAGGCTTTGGGGAGGTGAAGCACTGCTGTGTGAGCCCCAGCTCAGCAGGGATGCTGGAGCCGACGCCCTTCCCAGTGTGTGACCATGTAATCAGGGACTCAAGAGGGAAGGGGAGGGAGGGATGGGCAGGAGGCACAGCCAAAATCACACCCCTAAAGGATGAAGGGATGAGCATGCAGCCCTAGGAAGGTGGCTTAACGGTAGGTGCAACCCAGAGGTTACGCCCCTCCTGCTGCAGCTGTGGTGTCACCAGTGCCAGGGCACACAGGCTGCAGCCTGGTGGCAGGTCAAGCTCCTTGCCCAAATGTTCCCAGAAATGAGGGACAGCAGCCTCCAGTGGTGGGGCCACAGGATTGCCAGAGTCCCATAGCCCTGGATCAGCCTGGAGCTGGGGGGCAAGTGAGGGCTGGCCTCAGCCCACGCTGCCTGTTTACCTGAGCTGTCAACGCTTTCCTCCCTGCACCTTCCTCATCTGACTCGTTGTCAGACCCTGGGGGGAAGCACACAATTAACAGGCAGCTGATGAAGATCCCACACCTGTACAGTCTCCCTCAGACAGACAGCATCTGATCTCCATGCCCTATCTGACAGGAACAATCCTGACATAGCCCAGTCCCTACCTCCCTGCACCCCTCCACCCCACAGCCAGCTCCCCAAGGGCTGACCACGAACCAGGTGTCAGCTACACGGAGACAACTGCTCCAGCTGACATCTCCTCAACTCCTGAGCAGAGGAGACCTCCAGAGCTGGCCTGAGGCAGTGTCACAGGGCAGTGGCATGCTGCCAGCTCTTATCCTCACCTGCTTGTGGCAACTTGCCCTGTGCCTTAACCCCAGGGCAGGGTTTTTCAAGTAGCCACAGCTAAGAGCATTTAATCCCCAAACCACAAAAGGCTCTGGTTTCCCAGAGAGCCAAAGCCAGGCTGAGCAGGACTTCACTCTGCAGATAGCATGGAGACAGCACAGCCATGCCTCCCCTGCTCAGGAACAGTGTGAGGAGCAGGGAGCCTGTTCTGCAGTGTCAGTTCTTGAGAGCTTGCTGCCAGGGGCTGGGATAACAAGACAGAGCTCTGGGGGGAGGTGAAGAGACCCAGGAAAAATGCCATGAGGGAAACAAGCTCAGGAAGCAAGGTGCAAAGAAGCCCTGGCTGCTGGTGAGGTGAGGGTAGAAGAGAGGAGAACATGTCTTACCTGCAAAGGACTCTGGTGGGGAGTAGAACTGCCCCTCAGAAAAGGTTGCAGGGTAGAGGAGGGGACCTCGAGTGCCTACAGTCTCAGCCACCCGGTGCCCTGGGAAGCAAAGCACAAGGTGTTACACACACAGTGTCCAGCCCTGCAGCACCAAGGGCTCCTGGGTCCTCCACCACCTCCAGCCTTACTCAGCCACCCTCCCAGCCACAGCTGGCCCTTTTGCACTGACACCAGCCAGCCCACCAGCTTTTCAGCTCCTACTGCCTCATCTTTTGTTTGAGACACTTTATCTACATGGAGATCAATGGGCTCTTTTGCCTGTCAAATCCAAAGACGATTAAGCATCTAATTAAATAAGAGCTTCCCCTGGAAGCAATTTGGAACCTGAGCCTAATCCAATAGAGGCATTAAACACTTGATCATTTTTCATCTTAAAGCCTCCCTGCAAGACCCAAACATCCTCTGGTGTTTTCCAGTCAGGCAGTGCACTTCTGATTGAGCCCCACTTGACAAATCCTCCTTCATTCTTGTGCCATTTCCTAGTCCTCTGCTGTCAGTTAAGCCCAGGAGAGAGACAGACTCCTTCAGCTGCTCTAGGAACAGGCAGCTGTGCCAGTCCAGGCTGAGCACCCTCTCCCTAGAAGGACCCCTGGAAGTTCCAGGTGCCTGAGCACCACAGGGTAATGTGTAAAGCATTAGGTCAGACTCGATCTCCATTTAGTCTGACCTCAGCAACCAGGGGCTGTAAAATTTCACACCCCATAAGTCATGTCACAGCCCTGCAAACCTGTGGGTGACTGAAGCAACGTGCTGGGAAAGGTCTCCAGCCCAGCTCTGAAGACAGATATCCAGAGCTGGAGAGTCCAGCAGGCTGCCTGGCACCTGGCCCACTGTTTCAAAACCTCTTCCCTGACGTGGAGGTGAGCTCTGTTCCCAACATGTCTGGCTTCAGGACCCAGACACTGAGGAAATTTGGCACCTGGGTTGTTTTTTTCCTTCTCTCCACTCAATTAAAAGATGCTTTTTATAATCTGGTGTTTTCTTCCCCTGAAGGGACTTCTATACCATAACAGAGCTGAGTCAGGCACTTACCATTCACAGCCAGCCTGGAGATCACTTCTCCATAAATGTCCTAGCTGCCAAGGTGCTGCCAAAGCAGCAGAAACCCCCAGGCCTGGGAGCCTCCTCTGCCAACTCCTAGCAGAGAGAAGCAAAATACTCACATCGTTCCTCTTCTGCTTCCTGAGTCAGGACTTTAAAATCCAGGAACCAAGTCTCTAGCCAGGCAATGACAAAGGAGACAATAGGAAGCAAGTAGCCAAAGGCTCCTTTGGTCAGAAGCTGTGGGGAAGAAAGCAGAAAGCAGGAGGAGTTGCCAGCAGTGGGAGAACAGCAGTGCCCCGTAACCCCCCGGGAGAAGAAGGAAACCAACCTCAGAGAGGATCACCTTCACTATCAGGAAGGCACTGGATACCAATGTAGTGACCTGAAAAAAACCAAACTGATGTCTCTCAGATCCCTGCAAACTCCTGGCAGAGAGAGCAAACCAAAAGCAGGGGGAGGAAGAGTGGCTCCTTACCGCGATGACCCACCAGTGGCGCAGCCGGAGCGCGGCGTAGGCCAGCAGCAGCACCGCGAAGCGGAAGAAAGCCAGGACCTTGGGAAACAAAGTCATCAGCACTAGTCACTGTCACTGCCCCTGTCCCTCTGCCAGCTGCTGCAGGATACAGAGGCAGGCCAGCTTCTCAGGGCCTTCTTTCCATCTATGCTCTAGTCAGGCCACAGCTGGAGTCCCTGGTCCAGTTCTGGGCTCCCCAGTTCCAGAGAGACAAGGAACTACTGGAGAGAGTCCAGCAGAGGCTAGAAAGATGCTGAGGGCACTGGAGCAGCTCTGGCAGGAGGAAAGGCTGAGAGCCCTGAGACTGCTGAGCCTGGAGAAGAGCAGCCCCAGAGGGGAGCTGCTCAATGCCCAGCAAGAGCTGAAGGCTGGGGGCAAGAGGCTGGGGCCAGACTCTGCTCACTGGTGCCCATGGCCAGGCCAAGGGGCAATGGGCACAGACTGGAAGCCAGGAGGTTCCAGCTGAGCAGGAGGAGAAGCTTGTTTGGTGTGAGGGTGTTGGAGCACTGACCCAGGCTTTGCAGAGAGGCTGTGGAGTCTCCTTGTGTGGAGAGATTGCCAAGGCAGCTGGAGGTGACCCTGGGCAAGCTGCTGTGGGTGCCCTGCTGGAGCAGGGGGTTGGGCTGACTGATCCCCAGAGGTCTCTCCCAACCCCCTCCATGCTGAGATTCTGTAACCATGCCACCTTGACAGGATGGGCTGCAACCTGCCTGATTTCACTGAGGCAGGGGAGGGGCAAAGCTGCAGGAAGACCTGAGCCCTGCCCCTCCCAAGCATGTGGATCCTCCCTACCCAGCCATCACCCCCTTCCAACACCGCTCCTCACCTGCAGCCATCTGAGATACTTACAAATATATCAAAGAAAGAGGTCTTGAAATTGTACTTGATGATTTCATTCTCCAAGTTCTTCTGAATGCCATCCTTGGTCTGCAGGGGAGACAGGAAACCAGGAAGCTATTGAGTGCACTGATAAGAAACTAATGGTAGGAAGGACCCAGCCAAGCAGGGACAGAGGTTACTGCCAGGTCAGGCTCTACAGCAGGCATACAAATGTCTGCCACACACAGAGCACAGCCCTGTCTGCCAGGGCAGGACCAGGAGAGGACACAACAGCCCATTTCACCCTTGGTTTGACACTGAGGAGCATGAGCAGGAGCAGACGTGGGTCCACTACTACCACAGGAAAGCTGCTCCTTTGGCTCAGCACATCCAGGGCCACTGGATCACACTGCCCACAGCCTGAAGTCCTTGGTGGGACAGCACCTCCCACTCCTGCCCACTGCTTCCAGGAGTACAGGAGGAGATGTGAGGGGAAAAAACAAACAAATGAAAAGCCACAGGAAACTTTTTCTCTAGTCCCTTCAGTAACATGCTGAACAGAGTGACTCCCCCCAGCCAGACCAGCAAACCAGCTCAGGGGTCACCAGCAGCCTGGTGGAACTGGAGCTGCCATCACCCCTGCTGTGCAAAGCACCGATGGGTCCCTTCTCCTTTCTTCCAGGCCAGCTGGCTTCCCACAGCTCACAGCAGAGCCGAGCTGCCCTCCAGGATATCCGACCGAGGAAGTCAAGCAGCAGGTTGAAACAGACCAGCAAAGGGGAAGAGAGGGAGGAGATAGCAGCAGGGAGACTGCAAGGAAAGCTGGAACAGGCAAAACTGCTCCTTGGGATATGGCATGGGAGCATGGAAAAAGCTCAGAGCAGATCTCTCTTGCCTCACCCCCAGACAATCTGGAGCCTGACAGCCCTGGTACTTCTGACACCATAAATCCTGCTCTGGGAGCCTGGAATCACTGTTTATGAGGAAGTGGATGGCTCAGGTAACTGGAACAAATGCTTCACCTTTAGGCTATTGGTTTGAATGCAGCCCAGCTGGCCTGGAAGCTGCTCTATGGGCTGACAGCTGTTTGATGATCTGTGAGAAACAAGTTGGTGGATCTCAGGCCAGTTCTTGGCAGCCTGGTGGCCTGGCACCCTCTCATCAGACAGTCCAAGGACAGAGGAGGCAGCCATTGGGAAATGGGCCCTCTAGGTCAGGGGTGGTGCTGAACACCCAGGGAGGGGAGAGGGGGGAGAGCAGCTCTGCACTCTCACTGTCTGATCAGCAGCTACAGGACTCATGCCAGCTTTGCTGAGCTGCCTCTGAAAGCCTCTTCCCCACACCATGGCTATGAGATGCCGCAGGAGGAGAGAGACCCAGGGAAGGCTTTGGATGATGCTTTCTGGGAGGTGTTTTCAGTCTTCACACAGGCCAGGAAGAGGGGAGAACCATCTGAGGCATCTCCCTGTCTCTGAGAGCAAGCAAGCTCCCAGAAATACAGTTTGCAGGCAACAGACATTTCAGGAGGGCCAATTTGCTCAGCTTATCTGCCAGCCAAGGAAACAGTTTGATAAAGCAAGCATTAGTCATGATATTAAATCCTTGCTCTTCAGAAGCTCTCCTAATAGCTTTAAATATGCAGCATCTGGGCTCAGGGCCCAAATATCAGCAGTTAGTCACTCATTAATGGCTACCTGCAAGACCTATGCTCAGGATCACCCTGGTGACTGCTCTGCTGATTGTCTCCTCGGGGCTGAATGGTTTGATCTGTAGGCAGCAGCTCTCCAGAGAAGAGGGAGGAGAGCAGGAGGCTGGGGTCCAGGCCAGGCACTGCAGGACACCATTGGCATGGCTGGAATGCTGGCCCTGGGAGGCCTTTTCCTCGTTGGGGGTGGGGGCAGGGGTCTCGTGGGGCTCTTGACATGGCAGGGCTGTGAGGAGCAGGGTGAGGGAGCTGCTGGCCTGAGACAAACTGTTAAGTGCAGACACCCAGGAGATAAGCAGGGCAGAGATAAGAGTGGTTAAGTGAAGGCAGGAACCAGTGCTGATAACCAAAGGCCAGACACCAGCAGGGGTCTATCTCTTCATCTCCCCTCTGTGCTCAGGTTGTTCCACAGGAGGACATGCAGTACCTGAAACTCCTTGTCACCATGGCTGAAACCAGTCAGGGCCAGTTCAGGAGAAATCAGAACCAAAATACAGCCCAGGAAGTAACTCTGACCTGATGGGACCCAAGCAAATAAACTGGATTTCCCTGCTGATGGTAACACAGAGCAAAGAGAGCAGCCTGCAGAGGTCTGACAGCACTGCAGGGAGGACCAAATCCCCTCCTGCTCCCCTTGGCCAGTCCCTGAGTGGTGGAGCAGCAGCATCTCCAGCTTTTGGAAGCTGAGATTAGTAGCAGTATGTTAGGACCAAAGCTCAAAGGCTCTTTTTGCCTCTGCCCAAAAGCTGGGTGAGGGAGAGGAGGGTCTGCACATCCCACCCTGCTCCTCCAGTGCTCTGAGGACAACTGAGACACTGCAGCAAAGCTCCACCTGCTTGGCCAACAGGGAGAAGCTTCACTAAAGACAGGTAGAGCAGGAGAGAAACTTGACCAACTGCTCAGCCTGGTGCTTCCACAGGCTCCAGATCCTGTTACAGCACAGCACAGAGCAGCACCACACCTGAGAGTGCTAACGGCCTTGGAAAGCCCAGCAGAGCTCAGCTGCAGGAAACTGAGCTGGACTTTAGCTCCCAGGAGCTGTGCAAAGGTTTCTGAGCCAGCAGAGTGCTGGGAAGAACAAACAAAGACTTGGCCCCAAACTTCTGAAGCAGAGCAATTGAGAGAGAGGGAACTGCAAGAGAAGGGCAAAGACTCCCCAGGCTTTGCCTCCCCCAGCTTACATTCAGCTCGATTATCCACAGCAGGGAGATGAAGAGCAGGTCGAAGGTGACAAAGAGGCAGAAGGTTCTCCTCACATCTGAGATGGCTTTCCTCTTCTCTGGAGGGAAGTAGCAATAGGGGGAGAAGCCCTGGCTCTGGGAGAAGGAGGTGCTGATGGAGGCTATGGCTGGGAGGCTTCGTTCCAGGTCTGTTGGCTTGCTCATCCTTGGCCCAAGCAGCTTGGGTCCTAGGTCAGGCAGGGCAGCATTGGCCACGTCAGCACATCACCTGTGAGGAGACACAAAAGGGATCCTCAGCCCTGGGCTCTCTGGGTACCTCTTCTCTCCCTCTCCAAAGGTAAATATTCCTATTACCAAACCAGCTCTTTCCATAGCCCATGATCCAAAAGGGATCCCAGAGCCACCCCCAGCTACAGCAGCCTCCTCTGCAGGGAGGGATGCAAAGCTCCCAGGGGCTCCATGGCAAAAGGCAAACCACAAAGCCTCAGGAGCTGGTGATCACCCATAGAATCCCCAAATCCCAGCATGGTTAGAGGTTGGATGGCACCTCTGGAGATCCTCCAGTCCAACCCCCCTGCTCCAGCAGGGTCACCCACAGCAGCTTGCCCAGGGTCACCTCCAGCTGCCTGGGGAATCTCTCCACACAAGGAGACTCCACAGCCTCTCTGAGCAGCCTGGGCCAGGGCTCCAACACCCTCACACCAAACAAGCTTCTCCTCCTGCTCAGCTGGAACCTCCTGGCTTCCAGTTGGTGCCCAGTGCCCCTTGGCCTGGCCCTGGGCACCACTGAGCAGAGTCTGGCCCCAGCCTCTTGCCCACAGCCTTGAGCTCTTGCTGGGCATTGAGCAGCTCCCCTCTGGAGCTGCTCTTCTCCAGGCTCAGCTGCCCCAGGGCTCTCAGTGGGATGAGATTCCAGCAGATAGAGGATCCTGCTCCTTTCAGCAGCAGCATGGTGAGTTTCCCACCTGAATCTGGCCCAGCAGAGCAACAGGGGCAAGCACTGCCCTCCCTGTCCTGGCCACAGTGGCTGGCAGTGCCGGGCACACAGCCCCAGCAGGAGTCAGGTGCTGAGCTCCAGAGGCTGTTTTGACACAGCTCGTGCCAACCATTGTATTAAAATGTTTCCTCTCCGTCAGCAAGACACAAGGAGGCCACTATGTAAATGGCCTCTGCAGCTAAGCACACTCTGGAGACAAACAAGGGAGGAGGATGCCAAAACAGGTCGGGGCAGGGATCTGTCAGTCCCCAACTTTGTCACCTCCTAGTCACCCGTGCCACAGGCACAGCTACAAACTCCTCTGCAAAACACTCCTGCTCCAGGATGTTCTGCCTCCAAAACAGCCCCAGATTCTCTGCTGCTTTAGCTCCTGCCCTAGCTGCTCTGCATCCTCCAGGATCCAAGCGAGGTTTGGTTGTCTACAGCAGAACCCACTTGCAGCACCCAGGAGGCTGCAGCCATCAGATGTCTGGGAGGGGAAAAAAAAAGCCCTGAGACAACATCCAGACCTGTGGGAAGGGGCAGCCCCTGGGACACATGAAGCCAGGGGTGCTGCTGAGCCCCACCAGGCCATGGAGCAACTAAAGAGCTGAGCACAGGCTGACTTGGGACAATTTTGGGTCCCAGCCCCTGGGGAGTGGAGGGGCTGGGAATCCAACAAGGCTGGGCTCCTGTCAAGCCTCTGTTAGCCTCTCTCACAGGCACTTTGGAAGGAGCTGGAAGCCTTGTCACTTCGGATCAGCTCCAGGGCCCAGAGCCCTCTGCTGCTCCGAGCGAGGGGCCCGTGGCAAACTGAGGAAAGTTACAGACATCTGTGAGCACTGAATAATGCATCAGGCTCAGGGGCGGGCTGGCTCCCTCCCTGCAGCTGGGCGGCACCACCTCCCCCCCTCCAACACCACTTTGCACTTAAGCAGCTCCCCACAACTTTCACAGCGCTTTAAAATCATCCTGGGAGGCTCAACAGCTCTGCTCCCCCCAGGCTGAGAGGCTGCTGGAGCTGCCCTGGGGTGCAGGAGCTGCCCCGGGGTGCAGGAGCTGCCCTCATGCAGCTCATCCAGCCTAAACCCACTCATCACTAAGCCCCAACCTTCCCAGTGAGGTTTAATGCTGCTCCAGAAGCGTAGCTCATCCCAAACCAACCAGCATCATGCAACTTGTGGAGAAGAACCAGGCTTTACCTTCAGAGCACCACGGGACAGAGCTGGGCTTGGGAGAAATCTTTTTTAAGCCCAACTGAAGCTCCTCGACTGGGACTGCTCCCCTCAGGCAGCAGAAAGCCAAGAAGAGCAGGGGCTGGATCTGAGCATGTATAAATGTGCCTTTTTCTGGGTGACAGATAAATTATTGAGTGCCCCAGTGCTGTATTATGCATTCAGACATCCTCCACAGCCCACACCGGCTGCTGGGGCTCTCCAGCAGCTCAGCTCCCACAGCCAACCTGACAGCCTGGGGAAGGGAAGCCTGAGTGGCACCCACTGCCCAGAGGGACACTGGCTGACAGGAACACAGTCTGCACCCAGGACCCTGCAGAGCATCTCTGGTTTGAAGGAAAAATAAAGGAGCTCTTAAGAGTCTGAGGAGAGGTTTGCTTTCCTTTTGCTGGGGAGACCTCACATCTTGAGGGCAAAGCAGCAGGTGAGAAGGGATGGAGGCATGAGAGGTGATGCCAGGGTTGGCAGCCAGCTCCCACATCCCAGCAGGACACAGACACAGAAGAGAGAGGTGGTCAGTGAAATCCTGAGTCAACACCAAGCACTCATGCCCAGCTAGCACTGCTCCAGGCCAGTGCCACAGCAAGCACTGACACCCAGCTAGCACTGCTCCACACAGCAGAACACTGCCAAGCCCAGTGCCAACAGGATGCTGGGCACCAAACCAGCCCCAGAACCTGTGCTGAGGCACCCTGTGGTCCTGTGCAAGGCCAGGGCAGCCCCTGTGCAGCCCCAGTGTCACCCCCTCCCCACTCTCAGCCTTCAGCCTCAGCCCAGAAGCCTCTCTCATCAGCACACCTTTGCATGCTAACGACATGTCTCACAGCAAGAAGCCTCTCTATCTTGTGACACTGTTTCTCCTTCCCTCCCGCGCCCCCACTTCCTATTCATGTGTCTTCTCAGCTCACATGATGACTTCAACAGCTCCTTCTCATGTCACCTCTCCTGGGAGATTACAGCCCTTGCACCAAACACTGCACCAGGAGAGAAAGCTCCTGCAGAGAGCAATGGGACCTCAGAGACACCAGCTGTGGCTGTGCCACCAGACACTAACAGGTCCAAGCTGCCTGCCACGGAGAGATGCCTCTACACCAGAAAAGGTAACCAGCAGAACAGACACTAACCCTCCCCAAAAAGCCATGAAGTGATCCAATGTCTTCAGTAAACACTGGAGAGGCTTTGTCATGGTCATGGACAGGAGCCTGCAGGGCCAAGGCTGTTGGGTTTTGGAGCCTCTCTAGATGCTGCCACAGCATGGGCAGGGTGTGGAGCTCCAGAGTGAGCTCTGCCTCCTTGCCCTAAAGCTCCTTCCAGGGCTAACCCCAGCCCATGCCTACATTCAGAGAGGTTCATCAGGTGCTGGCTCCCAGGGGCATGAGGGACAGCAAGCAGAGGAGGGAGGCTGAGAGGCAACAGCCATGGTGAGGCAGAGTGAGGAGGGGGATTGGGGCTGCAGCCCAGTGTGCTGAGGGGAGGAGAGGCTGAGCTGCACACTCACTGTGTCCCAGAGTCAGGCAGTGCTTGGCCACTGCTTCTCTGAGCTGCTCTCTTGCTCCTGCAACCACCTCTGGATGCACTGTGGAACCCACCTTTCCCACCCAACTGTGCATCCTCCCTGTCACCACTTCCCACTACCACTCATCTTCAGAAGGTTTTGGTGGCCACATGGCTGCCTGAAGGCCCAGGACCTCTCCTGCTCCCCCTCAGGATGTCCTCAATGGGTGCCCAGCTCAAGAAGGCAGCGAGAGGCACAGCCTGCCTGAACATCTGGGAGAACTCCTGCCCCTGGGAGCTGCTGCAGGACTCCACGGGCAGCATCTGATGTCCCTGTGCCGTGACTAGAGTCCCTGGGCTGTGACCAGTGTCCCAGTCACATCCTGCCCTGTCCTGCACAGTCACTGTTGTGTTCCATGACACGGAGCAGGACATTAATCACTCAGGACCAGGTTGAAAGCCAGGGAGAGGCTTCACCTTACCTTTACCACAGCTGGAGGAGGGTCTCTGAGGGCTAGCAGAGGGCAGCAATGGCCACCAGCCTCACAGTGCCTTGCTCCACAGAGCCTCATTCTTCCTTGTGTGCAGGGTGATCAGTCCCTTCCAGGACAGGGATAAACCTTGGGGTCTTTGCAGGGACCCAGACCCAAAGCAGCAGAGATATGGCTGTGATAATGGCACAAGCCAACCACTAGCCTGAACTTCCAAACCTAGCAGAGCCTGGCAGCCCCCAGAGCCATCAGGGGATGCAAACAGCACCAGGCTCACCACAGGGTGTCCCAAATGGAACCGCTGAGGTCAGTGTTTGCCAAGGGACTGAGGGCAGAGCAGTGCTGGGACCCCCAACGAGCCCCTCCTCAGTCCCATCCCATGGCAGGAGCAGGTGAGTTGAGTGGGTCCCTCCTGCCTGGAGAAGCCCCAAGGTTTCCTAGGCTCACACTCATAACACCACCCTACGGTTCCTGCTTTACTCCTGCAATTACAGCAGGCAAAGCTTTCAGCCTTTCCTATCGCCGCTGTCGTCAGCTGCTCACCGACGCTTGTCCTCTGCTCTGAGCTGCTGTTGTGACTCCGAGTGCCCTGCTCACCCCTCCCAGTGCTCGGCCACAGGGACCCCCGTGGGCGTCAGCGCAGACGTGGCTTCAGGAGGACATCACCAGGCTCATTCACCGCTCCTGCCCCTGGCCTCGGCACCCAGCACCGGGCAGGCTTCGGAGGGAAGCCGCAGCCGCACGAAGGGCTCCCGGGGTGCGCCTGTGCCCCGGCCCCTGCCGGTGAGCCCGGAGGGCAGAAGGCACGATGGAGATCCCTGCCCGCCTCGGGGCTTCCCTAGGCAAGATACCCTCGGGGGATCGCATACCATGGGACAGCCGGAGCTCCACGGGCCCAAAGCCTCCGCGGAGCCGGTAACGGTCCCTCCAAGGCTGAACTCCGGGGCCCCGGTAACTGAGTACTGAACCTCAGAGTCCCGGTAACAGGCCAGTACCAGGCCTTCCCAGGATGGAACCCCAGGGCTCCGGTAACTGGGGACGGAACCTGAGACCCCTTCAGGACAATACCCCCGGGGCAGCACTCCCGGGACCGAGGACGGCACCGTGGCCTCACGGGCCCTGACCTCTTCTGGGCCCTGCAACCCCACCGGGAGCGGAGCGACCAGGCCCCGCCGCCCGCGCACGGCCTGAAACCACCGGGTCCTGGCCTCAGAGCCCACCGCCCGCCCCGGGCCCGCCCGCGGTACCTGCCGCCGCCCGGTGCCGGTCCCCGCCGGAAGCAGATCCCGGAAAGAGCCGCTTCCGGCCCCGCCGCAACCTCCGACCCCGGAAGGGAAAGGGAAGGAGAGGCTGTACCGGTACAGCCCATCCCCGGCCTGGGGCGGGGGGAGAATGGGGCCGGACGGGCTCAAGTAGAGGAGGGAGAGACCATTAGCCATCGAGGGAGTGTCGGTGGGGCTGGGAGGGACCATTCCCCATGGGATCAGTGTGGTGAGGAGGAGACTGTTCCCCACGGTGGGGGGGTGGTGGGGATGTCGCCGGTGGCACCTTGGTCAGACCCCATAGCCCTGCCCCATAGCTCCCTGCTCTCACCCCACAGATGCCCAGATCCACCCTCTCATCCCCTACCCCCAACCCCAAGGTCGTCACCCCCCAAATATAGGGGTCAGCACCCTCCAGACCTCCTCAGCTCCCCCCAAAGCAGGCTCCAGCCTCTCTGTACAGCCGTTTATTGCGGACAGGGGGCTCTCTTCTATGGGATGGGATGGGGCAGGAGCCAGGGTAGGGTCCCAGACCCCACCAGCACCCCCAGGGGTCCCAGCCCTGGCTCCTGCCCCGGGGACGGGACCTTCCCCCGGGCACCAAAGCATGGCAGGGGTGGCCGTGGCCGTGCGAGGAGCCTGGCACGGCATCGCACAGCATGGCACAGCACGGCATGGCACGGCACATGAAGCGCAGGCAGGGCAGGCAGCAGGCGAGGAGGTAGCCAGGGCGAGGAGGGGGCACAAGAGAAGCTGCTGCAGCCATGGGCAGAAGGTGCCCAGTGCCCGGTGCCAGCTAACTGGTGCCCAGCGGGAAGGTGGGCGAGGGGCGCTCGGTGCCGATGGGGTGTGAGGGCACCTCCGCAAAGCCGACGTGTCGCCGCTCTGGGGATGCAAAGGTGATGGGTCAGGCTTGGGGGGCACCAGAGCCACTATGGATGGACTCAGGGTTGGACGGGGATGACATCCCACATACCCCCAGAGCCGCCATCCTCCTGCTCCTGTTCTGGCTCCTCCTCATCACCCTCTGCTCCCTCAGGGTCCTCGGGGATCTCCGACACCATCAGCGACTTCAGATCCTCCCCGCGCTCCTCTATGCCGCCAGCAAAAGACACCTTCTGCCCGCCTGCGGGCAGCGAGGCCGGTGGCCCCAGGGACCCCAGAGTTACAAGGCCAGTGGCCTCCAGGGACCCCCAAGCTATGAGTCCAGTGGCTCCCAGGGCCCCCAAGCTATGAGCTGGTGGACCCAGGGACCCTCAAGCTGCGATGCTGGTGGTCCCTGGGGGCCCTTGACCCAGCACGGATGGGGACGGAACCCCAAACCCAAGCACCCACTGAGCAACCCCAGGCAAGGGGGCTGCAGTGGGTAGGTGGGCAGCCATGTCCCCTTGCCATCCCTGTCCCTTCACTGCCCCTGTCCCCTTGCCATTCCCTTGCTGTCCCCATCCCACACCATCCCTCTCCCCTCGCCGTCTCCATCCCATTACCTTTCCGTTTGTGTGCCTTGGGGCCAGCAGGGAAGTAGCTCCGCTCGGCTCTGGCCTGACTCCCTGGGGCTTCTCAGGTGGGCAGCGATAAGCCAGGGGCAGAGGAAGGCACGCGTGGCACCGAGGCACCGCCGGAGCCAGCGACTGTCGCGTCAGCTGAGCGGCCAGGGGTCCTGCTGGCGTCAGCACGGCCCCGGTGGGGGACAGAGACGCTGCCCAGCGTGGGGATATGGTGGCTTCCCACAGGCCCAGGGTGTGGGGGCAGCAAATCCAAGCAGCAGTGCCGGTAGCCAGCCTGTATCCCCCCCAGGCTGGGCACCTACCCTGTTCCCAAGGGCCACAGGGGATGGTGGCATCTGTCCCTGCACCCCTGGGCTCCATCAGCTCCATCTTCACATCCCCATGGCTCTTGCAGCTTTGTCCCCACATCCCCTGGCCTCCCGCAGCCCCATCTGTAGCATCCCTTTTCCCACGATCCGTGTCCCCCAGGCTCCAGCACTCCTGTCCCCATGCCCCTTGGGCTCTGGTGACCGCATCCCCATGTCCCCACGTTCCCTCCCAGGCTCTGGCAGCCCTGTCCACCTCACCAGACTCGAGGGCACTGTCGGGGTCGCAGGCACGGGTCAGCTCATGGTCCCCGTCATCAGCCTCCCCATCGGAGCTGTCACCCCCACCCAGGCCGCTCTCCAGGTGGGACTGGACGATGCGCTGCACGGCTGGGGAGGCACCAGCATCAGGACCTCGCTCCAGGCACTGGGAGCACTGGGAGCCGTAAGCCCGTGGAGCCACACGGCACCAGGAGAGGCATGGGATTTGGGGTCTGATGTACCCAGGAGCCCCCAGTCCACCCTGCACTGCCCCCGTGCCTCAGTTTCCCCAGCCAGACATTGCCAGCTGGTACCTTTGAGCGAGGGTGGTGTGTAGGCACACGGGTTGGTCCTCTTTGGTTTCAGGAGGCAGCCCTCGCCGGAGCGCTGCAGGAGGTAATGGCATTGGGGACAGAGTCCTGGCATGCCCCCAAGCCAGGGGTCACCGTGGCCCCGGGAGAGCCTGGCACCCCTGTGGGGTCACACGATGGGGACCCCGGGATGAGGATGCTGCGATGGGGATCCTGCAATGGGAACCTAGGGCTGACCCACACCCATCCTCCCCAGGACGAGGACCCTGCCATGGGGATCTGGCGTTGGGGACGCCGTGGTGGTGTCCCCGTGATGGTCACAAGGTGGTTTGCACTGGAGCCAAACCCCACAGCCTGGCTGGGCTCCACGTCCCCGTCCCCGTGTGCCTGTGCTGGGCAGGAAAGTGATAAGCAGCGGGGCCAGGCTGAGACGGGTTGGCAGGCACCTGGGCTGGGCCCTGATAACCACCCCCCCACCCACAGTGCCCGAGGAGCCATGGGATGGGGACACGGCGCTGCCCCAGGGGTCCCGGTGCTCTCTCACCTGGTAGGGCAGGGACTCGTCCTCTGGGTCAGCAGCAGCAGGGAGAGAGGGGTGAGAGGGACAGAGGCTGCCAGAACTCAACAGAGACAGGCAGGGCCCTGCCCTCCCCTGGACCCCCGCTCCAGGGGACTACCTTGCCTACCAGGGACCTGCCACTGTGTCCTGTCCCACCACCGTATCCTGTCCCTACCACCCCATCCCGTATGTGACACCCTGTGCCCTCTCTGCCACCATGTCTGTACCTGACACCCCATACCGTGGGTGATACCACATCCCATGCCTGCCACCACATCCCATCCCTGCTACCGAGTCCCATTGCAGACATCCCATAACGTTCATAACATCACGTCCCATCCCTGCCACCACATCCCATCTATGCTGTCACATCCCAGCCGTGCCACAAAGTACCCTCACTGCCACCACGTCCCCTCCCTGCCACCATGTCCCATTCTCAGACATCTCATCCTGTACAAGACAACACATCCCAGCCACAATGTCCCCTCCCTGCCACCCCATCTCATCAGTGACACCATATCCCACCTGTGCCACCACCTCCCATCCCTGGACCAGACATCCCGTGCCACCACGTCCATCCCTGCCCCTGTCCCACGCCCAGCCAGCACCCGTGCCATGCGTCCCATGCCTGGCTCACCTGGGGAGGAGTGTTCGGAGAGCTGGAAGAGCATGGCCGGTGTGGGCCTCCGCCGCCGGATCTGGGGCACAGTGGGGTGTCACCAGCCACGGACACCCCTGTCCCCTGCCCTGCACCCCAGGGCTGAGGCCCTGTGCACATGCCTGCATGTGTGTGAGTGTGTGTATGCCTGTGAGCATGGAAGCGAGCTGAGCCCACACACCCACCCAGAACAGAGGGGACACCCAGCCCGGAGCCACCAGCAGGATGGAGGGGACAAGGGTGCCCAGGTCCATCCAGGGTGAGGATGGGGGTCCCCAGCATGGGGGTTACCATCAAGCCAGCGCAGCTGCAAGGTGCAATGGCCCACAGGGGGTCCGTGGCCCCATCTTGGGGTCCCCACAATGTCCTCAAACCCTCCCAGCCCTGTGAGAGCCCCAGCTCCTGCCTGGCCCCTACATGGGGGCTCTAGCTCCAGTGTGTGCTGGGGATTTCCCCTCTGGCTGGGCACTACAGCTTGGGGGTGGCTGCACCATCCCCAGTGTGTCCTATCCCTTCTGTCCCATCCTCTTTCTCCTGTCCCATCCCTGTCCTCATCCTGTCCCCTCCATCCGACCCCTTTCCATCCCTCCTGTCCCATTGCTGTCCCATTCCTGTCCCCGCTCGTTCCCCCTACACAGCTCTCCCTCTGCGGGATCCTGTCCCATCCTGTGTCTCCACCAAGTCCTGTCCCCTCTGTCCCTCCTGTCCCTTGTCACCTCTGTCCCCACCAATCCTCCTGGTGACATCCCTTCCCTCCTGTCCCCTTTTTCCCCTCAGTCCCCGTCCCCTCTAATCCCCCTTGTCCTACTCTCCCGGTCCCATCCTGTCACTCCTGTCCCCTCTGATCTCCCTCGTCCTGCCTTCCTGGTGACATCTCATCCTTTCTGTCTCCTGTTGCTCCTGTCCCTTTCTCTGCCCCTTTTATCCCTTCCAGTCTCCTCTGTCCTACTCTCCCGGTCCCATCCCGTCCCTCCTGTCCCACTCAGTTCCCTCTCATTCCCCCTTCTGCTCTCCCAGTCCCATCCTGTCCCACTCTGTCCCCATCCCATCCACCCTTGGCCCTCCTGCAGAATCCAGCTCACACCAGCAGCTTGAGGTTCTCCTGTCCCCACCATCCCTCCTGGGGGTCCCTGGTCGCCCTGAGGGTCAGCTTAGCTGCTGCCTGTGACCTCCGGGTGACGAGGGACCCGTGGGTGTGACCCCATAGTACCCCAAAATCCATCCTCACCATCTCAACAGCTCGAGGGTCCAGCTGGCTGGGGGGTGCTGGCACCGAAAACTGGATCTTCTTACGGTCCTTGGGGTCCATGGTCTGACTGCGTGTGACCGAGAGCTACCAGAGCTGGGTGCGTGGGTCTCTGGCTACCGGCACCGAGTGGAGCTCGGTAGCACCCAAGGCTCCTTACGGGCGAGGAGTGAGAGCGACTAGGAGGTGGAGAAGGCAGAGCCGGTGAAGAGGAGGAGGAGGAGGAGGAGGAAGGAGAGGGAGGGAGGACTCGTCTCCTACCAAGCGCTGAATTATTCATCCCACCGCCACCACCACCCAACCCGGGCAAGGTGGGGAGGGTTGAAGCCTCGGTAATGAGTCCTTGGGGAGCACCCGTGGGGGGTTCAGCTAACTCGTGGGGGGTTCTTAACTCTTTCCCTGCCTGGGGGTTGTCCTCTGACTGTGGTGCCTGGTTGGGATGGGACAAGGTACCTCTATGTGAGTTCCTCGTGCCTCAGTTTCCCCATGGAGCTGCAGGCTGGGGTGGGTAGGAGCTGCTCTCACCTGAGGGTAGGTAGCAGGAAAATCCCCTCCTGGCTGCACCGTGCCACACGGGACAGGGACAGGATCCCCCAGGGAATGCTCATGAGGACATGAGACCCCCAAAGTGTTCCATCGCCTGTGCGCCAGGGTCCCCACTGCCACCAGCCGCAGCTCCGGGGATGCCGGAATGTGCCAGGGACAGGGGACTGTGCCCTCCCCAGGGCTATGTCCTGCTGTCCCGGCTCCCAGTGACTTTCCCGGTGGAAAAAAATGAACAAACCCAAAGTTTTCCCCTGGGGAAGTGGGGGCTCAGCCCTCACTGGCACAGCTTCCTGGCTGGAATGTGCCAGGAAGGACACAGGCATTGAAGGCACCTCTCCTCACCCCACGGAGGGGGCACAGCGGGGAGTGCCCATGCAGGGGGACAGCAAGGTCACCAGCAGCCAAAGCTTGTGGCATCCATCTCCTCGTGGGATGTCCTGCTCAGGGGACAGGGACTGGGTGGTGTGGGTGACATTGGTGCTGAGGAAGCCACCTCTTGAGGAGGAACGAGGAAGGGAGAGGAGGGAGCTGGCTCCAGCCTCCGGATCTCCTGGTGCTCCAACGGCTGCAGGTGGCCACGGGCCAGCAGCCACCACTCCAGCAAAATATTTACCCCAGTGGCACTGTGCCATGGCCCAGCCTCCTGCCTGCCCAGCCCCACACAGCACAGCACGGCAGAGCTCTGCTCTGGGTGGCAAAGCTTGGCAGGGCTTGGCAAAGTCAGGCTCTGGGTGGCCAAGCTTGACCTTGTGGCACTGCACATTCCCAGGTGGCAGTGCCCACCCTGGGGATAGGCACCAGCAGAGCCCATGCATCCTCCCCATGGAGGGGACCACAAGGCTGAGCCAAGGAGATATCCTGAGAGGTCCCTCCGTCACCCCATGCCCAGGCTGACCCCGTGCCAGGGGTCCCCATGCCAGGCCTTGAGCATCATCCCCATCCCCATCGCGACGTGGGACCCAAGTCGTTATGGCAACAGGTTCTCGGGCTCCTTCCCACTGCCGTTCCTGTTCCTCCCACCCGCAAAGGCACCGTGTGAGGGGGTGGCAGAGCCCCCTCCCCTCTCCTCACCGCTCTGCAGCAGCACCCGCAGCCCCCCGGGATCAGCACGCGTCCCCCGCGCCTGCACCCACGCAGCCTGTGCCCGTGGGTGGCACAAAGGGACCCTGCACCAGGCCTGGCACCCGGCACCGTGCCAGGGAGGGGATGCAGTGCCAGAGCCCCCTCCATGCCACACAGCTCTGGGCTCACAGGTGCCACACATGGCCCCGTTCCTCTCCAGATCAGCCCCATCCTGGTACTGCGGGCACACAGGCTGCTCCTTGGCAGGCAGGGATAGAACCACCGGTGCTTGTTCCATGCCATGCCATGGTGTGCCCATCCCCGTGCCATGCAGCGGGGGCTGCAGCTCCACACAGCAACGAATCCTCCTGCAGAGAGAGTAAAAATAGCAGCAGGTTCGGGGAAGCAGCACTCGCTGCCTCGGCCCCCGCCAGCGGGCACCGGCAAGGAGCGGGAGAGATGGCAGGGCCACGGGGCCAAGCGTGGAGGGGACCTGGTGTCGGAGGAGCATGGAGCTGTGGGCATCAGGGGAGACAGGACAGTGCGGGGGGCACAGGGGCTGTGGGGACAGGGTGCCATGGGGATAGGGTATGGGGGGAACAGGGCAGGGAGGGAACAGGGCATCTTGGGGGCAGTGCATGCTGAGGACAGGATGCCTTGAGGACAGCGCATCGTGGTGACAGGGTGTCGTGGGGTTGGGGTGGAGCATCTTGGGGACAGGATGGAGCATCGTGGTGATGGGGTGCAGCAGGGAGAGGACACCGAGGAGACAGGAGGACACTAGGGATGGAGCAACGTGGGGACAGGGCACTGCGGGCAGGGAGTATCGTGGGGACAAGGGGACACGCGGACGGGGACTGCCCCGTCCAAAAGGTGAGTGTAGGGGGTGGAGCCTGTGCAATGGATGGGGAGGGGCCATGGAGTGGGAAGGACTGGGGGGGTGTCTGTGGGTTCCGACTGGTCCCCCCAGTGCCCCTCGCACTGGGTATCCCCCTCCCAGGGTCCCCCCAGCTACCACCTGGGCTTTGCACCCCGAGTCCCCCCTCCAGGAGCGGCCGCGGGGGCGGCCGGTGCCCCCCGGGCGAGGAGGAGGTGCTAGGAGTGGGAACAGGCGTGGGAGCCCGTGGGGGAGGTGGAAGGGGGGAGGGGGGTGCCGCTCGGAGGCTTTAACCCCTTCCCTGCTTGAAACCCCCTCATGACAAGCCTGAAGCGCTGCAAGGGGAAGGGGTAGCTGAGGGGTAGCCCACTGCCCAAATAGGGCTCCGGGGGAGTGGTGCTGGGGACCTGGTCATTCCCAGCACTCCCAGAGCGTCTGGGCAGCACTGGGGTGGGGCGAGGGGGGGGCGTGGGGGAGAGCTGGCTTTCTGTTGGTGCAATAGGGAAACTGAGGCAGGAATGAAGGGTTGAAGCCCCACAACCCCACCGCGATGGGAGGGGGAAAGAGAGGGTTGCTATGCCATGTGAGGGGGGCCCCAGCTCTATCATAATGGTGCGGTGGGGGAATGAAACCCTGATCCCTGGAAAGATAGGGGGTCTCCAACCACTGTGAAAGGAGGGGACATGTCCCTGGATCCCCTTTGGAGCATGGGGGCTTTGACCCTCAACCCCTGGCAAAGTTGGAAGGGGGCAGTGTCCCCAAATCCCTGATGGGAGAGGGGGTTTGACCACCTACCGCTGTCAGGATGAGGAGGGGTCCCACCCCAGCACCTCAGCAGGGTGCTGGCTCCCCGTGTCCCCTTGAGCTGAGGCTGGCCCTGGTGCCCGCGGTGCCCTCGCCAGCCTGGCTGTGCCCATAGGCTCTGTGGCACTCTGCTGGCAGATGCCATCCCTGGTGAGGCTGGCATGATGGTGCCTGACGCTGGCATGGCTGGGCTGGCACAGCCACCCTGGTGCTGGCACTGCCACACGGTGAGCACAGACCTGGGCATGAGCTCAAAGGCTTTGGCACTGTGTGGCCTTAGCCAAGCCATGGCTGGAGCCAGCCTGGTTGGCAGCCACTGGGCACCAGCCTATGCCAAGCCTTGTGCCTACAGTCTGGGATGGGTCCAGGGGGACGGTGGGCATCGAGGGGTTCTGAGACAGCATCCCCAGTGGGGACACCCCCCTCGGCACCCCCAGGGTGGGAACCTAGCTGGGCAGGGGGAGGTCTGCCTGCCCCAGGGGGTTAAACCCTTTTTTTTTGGGGTGGGGGGGTGGGAGGAGCGAGGATATTGGAGGATGCAAGCCCAGAGGTCCCGAGAGGAGAGGGGGTGCAGTAGTGAGTCTGGGGGGTGTCTCCTCTTGCTGGGGGACATCAGTTCCAGCCGTGCCTCAATTTACTCACCTGTAGCAGCCCGAGACCCAGCCAACGCCTTCCCCTGGGAGGTGTGACCCCAGGGGACCCAAACCACCGTCCCTGCTGCCCCCACCCCATCGGCATGGCTGAGACCCTCCCGTGGAGGGGACCCGGCCGGGGCCCAGCCGCCAGCACAGACCAGTTTGCTGCTTCCATTCCCAGAAGAAAGAATAAAGTTAAAACATCTGTTAATTTATAAACCAATTTAACCATGACTGGTTAATAAATAGGTACCAGCTGCCAACCCACCACCCTCTGCCCGGGCCAGGGGAGCCAGGGACGTGCAGCCAGCAGGGCTCACCCGCTTCCCCCCTCCACAAAGCCCCACTGCCATTGTCACTTGGTCCCAGTTAGGGTGTCCCCAGGGTCCCCAGGGAAAGCCCAGTGCCCGCGGGGAGGGTGGCACGGGCACAGCGCCTGGCATGGAGCTGTAAATCCATAAGGGAGGGACATATGGGAGAGGGATGGAGCCTGGGTGGGGGCCTGCTTATGCAGGGGGGGCCATAGGGATGTGAGGACGTGGTGATGTGGGGTCGTGGGGGCTGCCCTGCTTTGGAGGGGGCTTGGGTGGGTCCTGGAGTGGGAAGGGGGGTAGGGGGGCGTGTGTGTGTGCCGGGGATGGACGTGTGTGAATGAACGTGCCAGGGATGTGCCAGTGCATGTATCCATATATGTCAGTGCCTCCACGCGTCCCTGCATGTGTGTGCATGTTTACAAGTGTGTGTGAGGCATGTGCATGTGTGTGCCAAGGACATGGATGTGTGTCTGTGCCTGTATGTGCCAGGGACACACGTGTGTGTGTATCCATGTATGTGAGTGCATATTTATGTGTGTGCACACAGAGAAGTGTGTATGTGCCAGGGATGTCCATGTGTGTCCATCCATATGTGTGTGTGTGCACATGCGCATGTGCCAAGGATGTTCCTGTGTGCACAGGAGCATGTGTGTGTGAATACATACATGTATGTGTTCGTGCATGTTGTCTGTGCACATGCCCAGGAGCGTGCAGGGTCAGCAGGGCCAGGGGTGAGTGGGGACTCCCCATCTCCCCTTGGGGAGCTGCTGTCTCCCCAGGGATGGTGACACATCCCTTGGCATGTATCTGGCCTGGCATGGAGCATCCTCATGGCGTGTGGATCCAGGATGGAGGTGGATGGAGATGAGACAGACCCAGTACTGAGGTTGATATGGTTACCCTAAATCCCTTATCCCAGCCCCCTTGTGCCCCCCTGTGTGGGGTCATGGTGCCCGGGCACGAGCCCCGTCCCGGCCGTGCGCGCCCCGACACGTGTCGCAATAGTAATGTAATTTGTCTGTTAACAATGGGCAGCTTGAGGTTTATATTTAATTACAACGTTTGCACCAACCTGAACTCACCCTTATTCATCAATAATGCATGGGTTTGTGTTTATCGCTGCTTAATTAATCTGTGCTTACGACAATTAAAGGCTTGCAGAATCCCCAAAGGTGGCGGCGGGGAGCGGCTGCGCGGTTGCCAGCGTGATCGCGGGGCTGGCATGGCCAGCGGTGCCAGCGTGGGGACGGTGCTAGCAGGGTCATGGTGCTGGTGTGGTCATGGTGCTGGTGTGGTTATGGTGCTGGTGGCCATCAGGAGCTGGAGCAGCTGCAGAATGAGGTGACTGCTTCCAGCCTGGTGCCCGCATTCTTGGTGGGGTCTCTCCCTGCCAGGACACAGGGTACTGCGGTGAAGACCCCGTTCCCTGCCTCAGTTTCCCCAGGAGGACAGAACCAGGGCTACCGCGACCACACAACTACCAGCCCTGCACCCCCAAACCACCCCCATCACTCCTCCCCATTGCCTTTTCCCCCTCTTTTCCCTTCTCCCTGACTATTCTCCATTCCCAGCTCCCTCCCACGCCCCAGGGCCGGGGGAGATCGGTGCCCCCCGAAGCCGGGCAGCGTGGCCAGTCCGTGCCAGGCCAGCTCTGTGCCTTTAAGTGTGGCTCCATGTGGCTTGTCCCGGATCAGCCCGAGCGCCTATTAAAATTTTATGCGAAGTGTAAATGGGCCAGGTCTCCAGCTTCCCGCTCCCTCCGAATGATTTATTACTCGCAAATACCACAGAACTAATTAGTATAGTAATTAATTAATACGAATTTGCATATTTGCATGTGCAATTAGTGCAGTGGAGTGATTACTCTGAAAATGAGAAGTTGGGCTTGTCAGATGGTAGTGTGAACTGGAGTGGAAAAAGCCTCGTGCAAATGAACCTGGGCGGCGGCGGCGGTGACGGTGAAGGGTGGCAACGGGCACGCGGCGCCACGCGGCGCCACGCTGGCCACGCGCCACGCCAGGACGGCGTGAAGGCCTCAGGGTGGGATGAGGGGTGTTCAACCTTTGGGGACAACCCCAAAGCCTTGGCCTGGCCATGGACCCCCCACCACCACCATGGGGACCACTCTATCCCTTGGCCATCTCCATGGTGACTGGCTGTGCCAGGCTTATCGCCATGGCAACGGGCCGGGCCACGCATCCTCGCCATGGTGACTGTCGTCATCAGCGCCGTGTCGCCATGGAGACTGCCCCCCCCCCCTACATACATACACCTCTCTTCCCAAATTCACTCCCTGACTGGTCCCCTCCCCTAATCACACTTCTATAGGTGTTGGGATGCGGTTGCTGCTCCACAGGCTGGGATCCCCAAATCCACCTGGGATGCAGGATGGGGATCCCTGATGTCCCCAGAGATGGAAGGGACATCCCAACCCCGGGGTGGAGGCAAGGTCCTCCTCCCACCCCTGTGCCATCGAGCCCCATGATGGCAGCACCAAGCTGGATTAACCCCCCAAGGTTTGGGGGCACACCCCCCCGAGTGTCAGGAGTCAGGCAACCCCAGCCCCACATCCATCCCTTTGCCTTTGTCCCTGGTGCCACCCTGTGCCCATCCTCAGCCACCGCTGTGGCCTGACACCACTCAGTCCATTTCTGGGAGGGCCACCAGCCACCTCCCCCCTGATTTGGGGACATCAGAGCAGAGGCACATGAGGAGGGGTGATGAAGGGGAGGTGGATGTGGGCAGAACCACCCCCCCCCACACCGCTGTCCCCCTGCCATCGCACCCCACCGGCTCCCTGAAACAGGCCCAAGTGGATGCCATCTGCCACGGGGGGGCTAGGGGCCAGTGCCAGCAGTGCTCGTTCAGCCGTGCCGTGGTGTGCCCACACTGGTGGCACTGCTGAGCTGTGCTCTGGCACCCCGTGTATCTCCCACCCCACACCCCAGACCCCAGCCAGGGCAGCCATGCAAGGGATGCTTTGGTTTCCTGTCTGCTCCTGGCACCCTGTGACATCCCAGTCTAGTGGTTGTGATGTCATAGCCCGTTGTGACCTCACCAAGGTGGCCTTGTGACCTCACTAGCTTCCAGATATGCTGGTGGCACAACAGCAGCACCCTCTGGCCCTGGATCCAAGCTCTACAACAGTCCCAAAAGTGCATCTGCCCCCAGCAAGGGTGAAGCCAGCAACCGCTGGGTGATGAAGGAGCGTGGAGGGGGAACAAGTCCCCTGAGGCCACCTGTCCTCCCACCGTGGGACCTTCCATCCCCAGACCAATACACGGCAGCGGCTCCAGCAGTTTCCCACTGGACAAGTCCCAGGGCATCGTTTGCCTAATTAACAGTATGTGTCTTAAAAACTGCTTGACGAGTCCCTGGCTCACGAGTAGCAGTGGGTGGGGGTCTGGGTGGGATGGGTCTGGGCAGAGGGTTCAGCTGCCCCAGGGGTAGGATCCGTGTGAAGCAGCTGCCCCCTGATGATGGAACCTTTGCTTAACACCGGCACCACAGCCCCAGAGCTGCCACAGCACCTCCCTGTCCTCCCCTAGCACAAGAAGAGAGGGTTCACTACCCTTCACCCGGTCCCAGCTGGGTCAGGACTGCCCTTTTCCTCCGTCCATACCTCAGTTTCCCTCTACCATCGGCTTCCTCCTCCCAGCCTCCCCAACGCACCCATGACTACACAGTCCTCATTGCAGGGACCCTTAGGGACACGAGGATGAGAAGGGCACCCCCATCCCTCAGAGACCCCCACCCACGGATGGGACCCTGCTCACCCGGTGACTGGAAGATTCCCAGGGACAGGTTCCACGAGGGAGATCTGCTCTGGGGACACAGCCCGAAGGCAGCAGGGATGGGGACGGGGACATGGAGAGGCTCAGCTCCCGCTCCCTGCGCACTGCTCCCTTCGGCTGACATTCCCGGCGGTGGCTTCGCCTCGCGTTAGCGCATCCATCTCTCCCTAGCCTTCACCTCCCAGAAATATTGCAGCACGGAGCTGGCTCCATCTGGCAGCATGGCCCCCGCCTCCCCCCGCCACCGCTCGCGGGGAGATGCTGGAGCCAGCTCTTCTGCTCGGGCCCTGGATGGCTTGGGCCCGTCAAGGGGAGACAGAGACCCCACCAGCGAGAGGGCCCGGGTTGGGTACCCCCCCATCCCATGCCAGGAAGGGACATGGTGGCCTCGCCGAGGCAGCTGGCTGTGGTGCCACACACCGGTCCCAAGCAGCAACCGGCTGGGCCCTGGCAAACTCTCCCCATGTGTGGCCCCAGGGAGCTGCCCTGGGCCCAGCTGGCTCCCAGTCTGGTCCTTGCACTATCCAGCACCCAGATCCCACCCCCAGCTCTCCTGGTGCCATCCCATTTCCGTGACCCCACTATGTCCCTCCGGATGCCACGTGTCCCCTGACACCCACCTTAGGGATGTTTCCAGGCAGGGTCCTCATGACTAGTCATCACCTTCCTGCTGGAGAGAAGGCAAGGGACACACAGAGGGTGGATTTTGGAAGAGGAAGGAGCTTTATGCCCCAGCCAAGTGCCCTGCAGTGCCCACCGGGCAGCAAGACCCTAGGGGACCTGTCTGGAGTGGCCAGGGACCAGGGATGGCAGTGCCAGGAAAGCTGGTCCCTGCACTCGAGGACCAGCAGCATGATGGGGACCAGAGCCCCAAGGTCACCGGGCCCAGCTCCCCCAGCACCAACCTCTTGGGGCAGGAGAAACCTCCCACTCAGCCCCTGCACCGAAAGCACCAGCACCCAGCCCTGCCTCTGCTCCCTCCAGCAGTGCTCAGTCCGGGGTTCACCCCAATCTCACTTCCTCCTGTTGCCCAGGGCAGCCCCATCTTCCCAGAGGGGAATCCTGCTCCCCAGGGGCCGGATCCTGCTCATACAACCCCTGTACCGTGATGCTGGGAACACCACTCACCAGCCTGCATGAACCTACCCTCAAAAGGCAAGCAGAGAGCAGGATGGAGCTGCCCTTGCCCTACTCTGCCCTGCCCTACTCTGCCCTGTGCCATCCTCGGTCAGGGCAGAGGGCATGGCTCAAGGATGGCACCAGAATGGCACCGGGATCCCTCCTGCTGCCCATACCATGGGCCTTGTCCCAGCACAGGCTGGCCAAGGGCTCCCAGCACCGCCCCGGCCCCGCCACAACGCAGCGGTTTGGGTTTTTATCTCCCCGCTCCCCTTTCATCTCCTCTCCCCGTTTCATGTCTCCACTTTCTTCTCCCTCCAAGCGCTGTGCATGCTGATGAGGCTCACGCCGGCTCCCACCCTTGCCTCTCGCTGGCTGCTAATTAGGCTGTAACGAAGGCACTGGGCCAGGGACTTGGGGCTTTGCCCTGTGCCCATTTCTGTCCTCTCATGGACCAGCCCAGCCATTCATGCCACGGCATCTCCTCAACCTCGGCTACCCCTGGGTGCCCTCTGAGCCTGGTGCCAGGACACCACCAGCTTCACCGCCCCAATGCCAAGGGTGCAGCCAGGCCGGAGCTGGGCTGGGAGTCCTCAGCTGGGGGTCCCCTGGCCTGGGAACCGAGGGCAGCAGAGTGGAGACTTACCCAGAGCTGTCAGGAACAGGCACACCGGTGTACCACGGGCACCGGGTGAGGGTAGGCTCCTAGGACACGGCGGTGCCTGCCCGGCACCCGCCTGCAAAATGAGGACGGCAACAACAGAAGGAATCAAATGATGCTGCGAGGAAAAGGCTGCGATGTGCCGGGAAGCTGCCCAGGAATCGGTGCCCCAGCACGGCACCAGCATCGGCGGCGGCACCAGCACTGGCACGACTGGGCTGGGCCCTGCCTCCCCCATGGGCCAGCTCCAGCCCAGGTGCCATCTGCTCGGCCGCAGCCGTGAGTGACAGTCAGAGGGTTCGGCAGCGGGAGAGTGCAGGGGGATGCTGGTGGAGGCCCCTCTGTCACGTGCCAGCCACGGCACCTGCACCGGGGGAGTGGGTGACGCCAACGCTGCTGGCACGGACCCGGCGGCCGGGCATGGCCAGCCCTTTGTCTGCGTGTGGGCACAGCCCTGGCCACCGCTGCCACCGTGTCCCTGCCGTCACCACACCACGGCCCTGCTGCTCTTGCCTGTGGTGCGTGGCCAGCACGTGCTGGCATGTGCCAGCCTGCACCCACTGCCCCTTCTCCTGCCCTTTCCCCTGCCTGGGCTTGTGGGGACAGATTGAATCCAGGACATGGAGATGTCCCACAGCTCAGCCTGATGCCTGCAGCCAGGAGCGAGGCACGGGGTGGTGGGATCTGGCTCCCAGGGACACAACGCATCCGTTAGGAGCTCGGTGTCCCTGCCGGTGACCACCGCTGGTGTATGGGCACAGGGGAAATGGCAGCAGCAAGTCCTGGCTGAGTGTGTACCACGGTGAGAACACATTTGGAAGCTGGAGGGTGACAAGATGCTGCTGGGCCCTGGCTGGTGAGAAGGTTCCCAGCAGACAAGGGCCTTGCTGGTGGCACCGTGACATGGCCAGGCCTTTGCCACCAATACCGTGGGACCTTCATCCGTGGGGGGCTCAGAGCCCATGTGCTTTGGTGAGGGCATGTGTGTGTGCACGGAGGTGAGCAAGTGTGAGCGTGCACGTAGGCGTGTGCTGAGGGCTGTGCAGGGCTGCAGAGCCAGGCTGGCACTGCTGCACAGCCGAGGGGGTGCCAGCGGGGGCCGTGGGGTGGTGGACAGGCAAAGGGACCGTGTGCCACCAGCATGGGGACCTGCGGCCCTGCAGCCACCACCCCTGCCCACGCCTGCACCCGCAGCCATCAGTCCTCGCCGGCGTGGCCCAACCGAACACCACCACCGCCACCACCCCGGGCCCTGCCTGCCTGCAGCCCCTCAGCCCGTGCCAGGCCCTCAGCACCGCTATCATCCCTTGCTCGGCTAGCGGTTGAGGGTGGGGACGAACCCAGGCGAGCCTCCGCGGTGTTCTGCAGCGAGCCGCAGATGCCAGCTCCCGGCAAAGGGTCCCCACGGCGTCTCCCCCCCTCACCCCCGGTGCCACGCTGGGCCCAGTCGGGATGGTTGCTCTGCCTTGCCACCCCTGCCGCTGGCTCCATTGTTCAGCCTGGCCCCGCCATCGCCTGCATCTCGCCCGGGTCCCATTTTGTGGCGTGTAGGCAGAGCTGGAGATTTGGAAGAGGTAGGGTTGGTGGGATTTTTTTTTTCCCTTTTTTTTTTTTGAGTACAGAGTGACAGATGGCGAGTCCTCCTTCCCCAGAGAGACAAATCTCCCTGAATGCAAGCGCATGTCAATCATTAGCTCTCATGTGATAGCTCTCGCGCATGACGTGCCAACCATATGGCACTGGCAGCAGAGCTGGTACCCCCTTTGCTGGGTAGAGATGCCACTCTCGCCTCCTTTTGGATAGAGGACTGCAGGAGGCTGGAGCACCTCAAGGAGCCACGTCCTGGTCCCAGAAGATGCTGGGAACAATGAAATAAGAATTCCTCCGGTCCGCCCGAAGGTGAGTTATGTAAGAAGTGGAGGGTTTGGGAGGGCAACGGAGGAAACTTGAATGGAGAGAAGGCAACTTCCATGTTGATTTTGTTTCTCCGCCACGTCTCGCCCTTTTTTTCCCCCACCGTCTTTTTCTTTCCTTCCTTTCCCCTGCCCTCGGTTCTCCCTGTCCTCACCGGTCCCACCGATGGGCTTTCCCCCGCTCCCCACCCTGAGCTCCCCCCACCGCCGGGGGTGGGGTGGGGGTGTTGGAGATGTTGTTACGGTTTCATCCCCCTCCCCTCTAAAC
>VWZX01011114.1:1349220-1369385 GCA_013399015.1 Galbula dea
TTTCTCTGGGCATGCAGGAGGTGCATGGGGGCCGCGGGGTCCGGGGGAGTCTGGTGGTGGCCACGGTGACCACGGTGACCATCCCTGTAGGCTGCTGTTCACATTCCAGAGCAGGAGGCAGCTGTGTCCCCAACCCCCCAGGACCCCCCCCCAGCACCACTAAATATTAATGCCTGCCCTACATTGCTGCTGCAGCACCTGCCACTGGCAAAGCCCCCCCAGATGCCCATCAAGCTGCCCCCAACCCACTGCCCCCCCTGGGGCTGTGCCAGGAGGTGTGGGGGGGGACATGCCTGAAGCAGCTGTGCCCACCTTGTCCTCATCCCTGGCACTGGGCAAGAGGAACAAAGCAAGGGGTGGCAGGGAAGGAGGTGGGAGGCAGAGGGGCTGGGGGCTGCCCCGAGGAGCCCCCCACAAGTGCCCACTCTGCCCCAGAGGTCCCAGGAAGAGCAGCCAGGCAGCAGGTTCAGAGGAATGCCACGGTGAGAGGGGCTCTGCCTGCTGGCACAACCCTCACACACATACCCCTCCCTCCCCACTGCTGCTGAGGACGTGCCACTCATCACATGTGTGCCAGGCAGTACTGGGGAGGAGGTGGGAGGGGAATGGCTGCAGCCCCCAGCCCCATCTTGAGAGCCTTGAGCCCCAGCCAAAAGCACGGAGCCGAAAAGCAGGCTGTGATTGATGGCAGCGTTTGGTGGGTAAGGGCACCCCGCGGCCCAATCGCCCACCACCCCCAATTCCTCCCCTGCCCCTCTTCAGAGCTCCTGTTGTCTCAGCTCGGTCCCAGTGGCACCATTAATTAAAAATACATCCAATTAAATGGCAGGTGAAGGCGTGCAGGCGCAGGCCCTCCCCCAGAACCCCCTCCGCATTGCCTCGGCTCAGCTGTGCCAGCGGCAGCAGGGAGGGCGATGCCCAGGGTTGGGATGTGATGTTCAGGGATGGGATCAGGACGTGATGCCCAGGGTCAGAATACAATGCCCAGGGTTGAGGTGGGGATGTGAGGCTCAGAGGCAGGATGTGATCCCAAGCCCTGTCCCCGCTGCCACCTGGGATCCCTGTCCCTGTTTGGGTGCCTGCTGCTGCTCCTGGGGTGCAGTGGGGTCACCCTGCCTGCGCCCAGCCTGCTTTACAGGAAGGGATGTGGTGGTATGGGCAGGATGGGGCCGGAGGGGAACACCCCCAGACTGAGGTGTGCTCAGCCCTGGCTTGGCACAGGGGCAGGGCAGCACTGGCACTGCCACAGACACAGCCTGGAGCATCCTGCCTGGGTGGCTGCCAGCCCCCAGCCCAGCCCGGCTGCAGCATCCTCCGGGGGATGGCACCAGGGGAGGGTACGTGGGGGCTGGGGAACCCCCCGGGCTGCGGCGGCTTCGCTTTCCCACTAATTGGAGATGTTAATCGCGGGAGGCTCTTCCCACTCGGGGTGCTGGCAGGAGGCACCAGCTGTGCCACGCTGCCCAGGATGCCTTTTTAATCAAGCTGCCAGGGCGGTGAGGAGGGGGCACGGGGAGGGGGGACTGATGGTGCAGGCACTGTGTCACCCCCCCAGGAGCTGAGACAGGGCAGGACCCTGCCAGTGAAGCCCCCACCCCACCCGGGCCAGGCAAAGCCCAGCCGGTGCCACCACAGGGGGCACGGGGATGCCAGTGGCCATGGCACCGGTGCCTTTGGAACATGTTCCCGGTGCCACATCCCAGCCCCGTGGGATGGGGAGTGCTGGATCACACGGGATGGAAAGTGATGGACTCCATGGAATGGGAAGCACTGGATTGCATAGGATGGGAAGCACAGGATCCTGTGGGATGGGAAGGGCTAGATCCCATGGGATGGGAAGTGCTGGGACTCACCCCCCCACCCGTCACCCCCCAACCCCTTCCTCCACCCTAGCCTCTGAGACCTCCCCTCTGCTTTCAAAGCTTTTCTCCCTCTTCCAGTTCCTTTGCCACCCTTCAAAGGAAGCATTTTTGGGATGGAAACATGGAAATGGCAACGGAAAAAACCCAAACCAACAAACCTCCTTCCGTGCTGCCAGCCAGAGCAGCTGGAGGAACAGACACACACCGGCGAGGAAGAGGAGGAGGAGCATGGAGGGAAGGCAGTGGGAAGGTGGTGGCCACGCTCTGAGAGTGACCCCTGGTGACTGCTACCCACGGACACGCGTGCACATCCTGGGGGGTGCGTGCACACGCGTGAGCATGCGTGCAGCTGCCCATCCACAGAGCATCTGGATGGGCCTCATCCCACTGCCTGGGTCCAGGGAGCATCCCGGGGTGGGACCTGGCTGCCCTCTCCCAGTCCTCTCCCAGTCCGAGCATGTGCTGAGGGTGATGCTCAGGGTACCAGGATGCACCTGTAGCTACTGGGAGCATGTGATGCCAGCAACTGGGGTGAGCTGGAGGATGTGGGAGCAAGGAGGATTGTGGTGTGTGAGGAGCCAGGAATGGTGGGATCAGTGCTTCCCATCCCATGCAACCCAGTGCTTCCCATTCTATGGAATCCATCACTTTCCATCCCGTGTGATCCAGCACTCCCCATCCCATGGGTTCTGGTGCTTTCTATCCCATGTGATCTAGTGTTTCCCATCCCATGGGATGTGGTGCTTTCCATCCCATGGGATCCGGTGTTTCCCATCCCATGGGACTGGCATGTGGCACCAGGAACATGTTCCAAAGGCACCATTGCCACTGGCACCCCCACGCCCTCTGTGGTGGCCCTGGCTGGGCCTGACCCAGCAGAGGTGGGGTGGGGGCTGCACTGGCAGGGTCCCACCAGGCATAATCCACGTGGGAGAGGAAGGGAAGGCTGGAGATTTACAGCACCGGCTCCACACAGCCCTTGGCCATTTGGCACAGCAGCTGCTGCCAGAGAAGAGGAATGAAATGAAATGAAATGAAATGAAATGAAATGGGATGGGATGGGATGAGAAAAATCAGCTCCACACTCCTTTGGATGCAGCAAAGGAGATGCTGCAGGAAGCAAGGAGCCCAGGCTGGGGCCATGGTGCAGCTCAGGGTCCCTTCTGCCATGCCAGGGCGATGGATGCCCAGCAGCTCCCGGAGCAGCCTGCTTGCCTCCCGCCCCGGGCAGGGACCAGGAGGATGGATGAGGGAAGCAGCCAAGTGCACGGCTCCCAGCTGCCCACTCATAAATCAGGAGGAGGGGAGCCAGGCCCTGGGTCGGCTGCTGGGGGCTCACTCCCGCTCTGGGAGGCAGAGGGAAGCACTCTGTGCTGGGGCTGCCCCCCCCTGCCATCTGCACAGGGATATATTTTAAGACGTGTCAGCAGCAGGGATGAGAAAGCAGGCGAGAGGAGAGCGAGAAAGCCGGGGCTGGAATGGGGGCTGGGCTCTGCTGAGAGGCTCAGGGACCCCCAGCCTGTGAGGAGCTCCATGCTGAGCCCCCCAGTGCTCCCTCACCACCCCTTGCCCAGGGCTCTCTGCTGGCACTGGGAGAGCTGGGGCTGCCCAACCCCTGCCCGTCTGCTCCCAGGAGAACCAAGTGACGATCCACCCAAGCCTTGGCCCAGCAGAAGGAAACTGATACTGGGGAGCCTGCCCCTGCCCTGACTCCTCCTCCTGCCTGTCCTTGAGGCCTGGGGCCAACCTTCCTCCAGCCTCCTTGGAGCCAGGCTAGAGCTGGAGAAACACCCAAGGGAGATGAGGGATGGAGGACACAGACCCTCTGCCACAGTCACATCTCTTTCCTGGTGTTCTCACAGCTCAGGGCTGGAGCAGGATCTGTCCCCCAAGGCATCTCAGGGTTGTCTCCATGAGCTGAGGGAAGGTTTGGACACAAGCCTCAAGCAAAGTGTTTCCCCTTCAGATCCCCCTGACACCCTCTCCTCTCCAGCTTGGCTTTGGCTCCAGGTTTCCTCTTCCCTCCTGTCACCATAACCATGCCCCAGCTTGGGCAGCACCCACCCAGCAGGACACTAACACTCACCAGAGCTGTGGCACCAGTGCCCTGGTGGCACCTGTGGGGCTAATGAGGGTTGAGTCCTGCCCCCAGAGTGAAACTGGGGGCTGCCAGAGGCTGCAGCCTCATGGGCTGAGGGTGCCAAGGCCTGGCTCCCCTCATGGGTCTGGCACCAGAGAGAGCAGGATGGGGGAGGGAGAAAAAAGGCTTCTGAAGGAAACCACAGTTAGAGGGTAAAGGCTAGAGCAAGCAGGGCAATAATCCAGTGCAAGGGAGCAAGAGGCAGTACAGTAACAGGAAATATTTAATTTTCCAATCTCCACTTTCCATTTTTATAAACTGAAAAGAAAAAAATTCAATATATTACAAAATATCTGTACAGAGACAAAGGTACAACCAGGAAAAGGAGCTGGGGAGAGGCCCAGGCAGAGCCTTACCAGAGCCTGCTCTGCTGGGTCAGTGCCTACAGCAGGGCTGACCCTGGCCCTGAAGCCAAAGCCAACCCATGGTGGGTGAGTGGGGGGAAAGGAGAGGGTGAGTTGCCAGCCCACAGCTGCTCAGGAGCCTGCACCACAGTTTAAAGCCTTTCAAACACACAAGTTTCCCCCCAAGGAAATCCTTTTGTCTCAAAAAAAAAAAAAAAAAGCAGCAAAAAAATAAGAGGGGGAAAAAAAGCCCTAGAGCTGCTGGGAGGGGAGGGGGTGAGCAACCTCCCAGCCCTGGGAGCAGGAGGCCAAGCCCTGGCCAGGCTGATCCCCTCCAGGCTGCCTTCACCTGGGCAGGGAGTGAAAGCCTCTCACTGGGACCAGTTGAGAAAAGCCACTGGAGATGGAGCCTGTGCCAGCACCACAGCTCTGCCCAAACCTCCCTGGGGTGGGCACTAGGCTTGGACATGGCAAAGGTGGAAAGCACCAGAGGGACCTCCCAGCACAGCCTGGCCCCACAGGGACTGATGGCAGATGGCACCGGCCACCCCAGAGCAAGGGACAGAAGCCTGGGATGTCTGTCCTTGGCCCCAGGTGGGACAGAGGGACAGGAGCCCACCCTTGGGGTCACTGCTGCCCCCGAGAGCCTCAGCACCTTCTCCACTGCTGCAAAGGGAAGTGGTGCCAGACAAGTGTCCCTGTGGGGACTAGGACAGGTCACCCCAAACCGAGACTAACTCTGGAGGGGCCTCATCCCCCAGGAGCAGGCAGAGCTGGGTTTGAAGACTGCTCACCCCTCAGCAGGCTTTTCTGGGGATCTGCCATTTGGAAAGGCAAGAAATAGGCATCAGCTTCCTGAGAGGATTCAGCACTGGCACACGACTTCTCCTCCCCAATTGGATGGGCTCAGGAAGAAGAGGCAGAACAACAACAACAACAAAAGCTCCACCACAGCCTAGAGCTGGCAGCTGCAGGGTGGAGAGGAAAAGCAGAGAGATGACACCCCCCACCCCCTCAGAGGGGCACTCTGCATCCTACAGAACTTCTCTGCTTCATTTCCCTGCGTGTCAGGCATCAACTGGCAACTCAAAAACCAAAACCAAAACAAAAACATAACAAAACCTGCCCCCAAAACACAAAAATAGCCCAAACCCCAACAAACTGCCACCTGGAATTTCACAGCCTGGATGGCTGCTGGCTGCTGACTCACCAAGTACCCCGAGAGCCACTGAGCTCCTTGCACGTTCCCAGCAGCACGTGGCTATTTCTGCCTCTCTCTCCTCCTCCCTTCCTCCCACAGCAAGCTGCTGGCTGCAGCCTGGGGCTGGCCCTCTCCAGGCAGGTTTTCCCCCCTTTGGGAAGCACCACCTCAGTCAGGTGCAGTTTGAAGTTTCTCTCCATATAAAAGGAACTGAAAGGAGTAGCCAGAAGGTCTCTCAGCCCCCGCCCTTTTAACACTCCCCAGCACTCTCAGCTCTAAGGTGAACAGAACTTTTTGTTTTCCATAGGAAAGGTCTACTCAGGGATACCAAAAAAAGCTCATAAATATGTACCTTTGTTTTATTCATCTCTTTTGTTTAAGTCTCATTGAAAGGGACAACATCTGCAGGAGGAGAAAGAGAAACAAAAATAATCCATTGGAAATATTTCCTTGACAACAACAAAAATATCTATGCTGGGAGAAATGATACATGAATGCCTGGTAAGCCTCAAAGGACTGAGATGCTGCTGCTCCAGGAGCCTGACCAAGCCCTGTCAGGACAGGCAAGGGCAGCCCAGAAGGAAGGCAGGTACTAAAGACTCTCCTAGCCCTTGGCCATTCCCACCAGATGTGTTGTTTTCCCTTCTAAGTGGTGTGGCAGCTCTGAGTGCCTCAGGAAGGCCTCTCTGGAGGTGAGGTGATCTCTTGGCTCATGACAAATAAATGAAAAGGGGAGGGAAAAAAAAAAAAAAACAAGATGATGATTCCTACTGCAAAGTTATGGCAGGAGAGAGACAAACCCAGAGAGCCTTCCCAAGAGCTGCTTCACTGAGGCTGCCCTCAGAAGAAGCAGGACCTGGCCCTGGAGCTGCCCCAGCAGCACTCACAGCCTCTGCACCGAGGCTTTCTGGATAAGGAAAGTGATGTGGGACCAGGCCAGAGCCACGCCCTGGAGTCTGCAGGGCCAGGGCAGCTCTGGCCCAGCTGCCTCTGCAGCAATATATTCCCATATCTTTCTTTAATTTTAATTCTAAGGGAATTAGGAAAAAGAAACCAAAAAGCCAAACCTCTGCTTTGGGACCTACCTAAGCACTGCCCTGTGCCTCCCCAGTGAGAAGCACCAGCACCCAGCTTCTGAAACTCTGCTTTGCATTCCCTCCCTCTCCCCTGGCTGGGTTTGTTTCCTCCCTCCTCTTTTCACCCCCAAAACCCCCCTTGCTCTGCTGGCTCAGGGCAGAAAGCCCCCCACCCTCTGCAGCGGGGTCACTACCCAAGCAGGAGAGGTTTTGGCCAGCGAGACACCAGAGCTGGGGGATCCCTGCCTCGGGCACCCACCGGCAGCCGAGCGAGGAGAAGCCTGGGGAGCTCTGCAGCAGCTGAAACAGGCCAGACCTCCCTCTGGCTAAACAAAACAAACCCCCAAACAAACCAAAAGAAACAAAAGCCCAAGTCGTGTGGCTAAGGGTGGAGAGGTGAGGGAGGGGAGGACAGGCAGGAGAACCCATCTCAGTAGGGAACCCCCCTGCCCCGTCCCCCCCGCGCAGGCACTCGCCCGGGCCCACGGTACAGCTTCCCGTAGGAAGAAGTCGCCTGGGTCGGGGCACCCCAGGCAGGAGCTGTTCCTGCCCCGCTGGAACCAGCTGATCCCGGGCCCAGCTCGCTGTAGGTTTGGATTTTGGCCTCTGGATGTACCAGCGTGTTGTTGCTCCCCTCGGCCTTCGTGAAAGCCTGCCCGAGCGAGTGGATGGTGACGGGGACTCTGCTGAAGCGAAGGTCCTGGTCCCCTGGAAACTGGACAGATCCTGTGCCCTGGTAACTGCTCGTCTCCCCGAGGTGGCTCACGGAGCCCAAGAAGGTCCTGCTTTTCCCCAGAGGCTGAGCAGAGGCTTCTAGCAGCGTCTGGCCCGAACTCGCTTCCTCGGCACCAAACGCCCCCTCCGAGCCCTCGGCGCTGTAAGTCCTGGAGGGCTGGGACCTGCTGTAGTCCGAGGCTCTGGAGGGTTGCTGTTCCTGCGTGCTGTGCCCCAGCGGCTCTGTCTCTTGCTGGGAGAAGAGCTGCAGCAGCGCAGCCGTCACGGCAGGGTTCAGCTCGGGGGCTGCGCTGGACAGATCGGCTTCGGAGAGAGCTGGCAGCGGCGGAGGAGGTCCGGGGGGCTCGGGGGGTCTCTTCTCTGGTGGGAGAATGCGAGGAGGACATGCTGTGGAAGGGTTACTTCTTTTAAAGACCAGCTTAAAACAGCAGACAAACAGATTTCAAGACATTTCTAGGAATAAAAACCCAACCCAAACCAACCCAAGCACAAACCCAAACAGCCAATCTGCTCTCCAGGATGCTCTGGGAAAGAGGTGGGAGAGACTTTTAAGGGCTGGCATTCGTTCCAAGATCAAGGCACATGTTCGTTCATGCACTTCTCCTGTCCCCCCCCCTCCACGCTCCCAACTAGTCAGCAACAGCTGTCCTAACACATGGGCACCCGTGGAGGGAATTCCTGCTCTCAGATCAAAGGCTAACGCCGAGCAGGAGGCAGATGTGGAGCCACATGACAGCACATGTTCCCCCAGCACAAGGTCTCCTGCAGCAGAGGGACACCGGTGCCAGGCTCGCCAGCAGCTGTGTCCTGATGGAGCCTGGCCCTGATGGATTGCTTTAGGAAAAGGGAAAACCCAAACCCAGCCCCAAAGCTACTTGTACCAGCTCCTGCCTGCACCCACAGCAGACCCAAGGGGTGGCTACACCCTCTACTGTCCTCTCTTTCCTTCCCACCAGAGCCAGTCCTGCTCCACCTGGGGCAGGGTCTTGTTACAAAGCGTATTTCCAGTGTAGAATCCAAACCAATCTCAACCCATAAACACAGGCATGCAACGTACAGACTGTGCCCTTCTCCCTCAGCCCCCTCCCCTCCAATCCCCTGGGAATTCCACGGATTTCTGCTTCAGGACTTCTCCTACAAGGAGAAAGCTCCCTTCACCCCCCCACCCCACGCTCTCACTAGTGTGTACTCCTGCTTTGGAGGCAGCAGGAAGAACAAAGCAGCCTGGTGAGGCGGTGGGAAGGCAAGAGCAGAGTTAGAGTAGTGCCAGGGCTGGAAGGGCCACTGCTGAGGGGGAGAAGGCAGCTTCCCCTGGGCCACAACCTGCTCCTGGAGCCTCACGTGCCACCTTCACTCACAAAACCAGTCCTGACTCCTGCAGAGCAACACAACTGCACTGACTCCTCCCCCTCCACCGGCACAAGGATGGGCTAATGGTCATTAAGTGATTCCTGGCGAGGGCGTGAGAGGCCACGAACCCCTTGGTCGAATCAGATCCTCAAAATCATTTGCAAAACTGGTTATTAAAAAGGTCAAACTTTATTGTGAAAGCCAGTAGTCTTCCAGGACCACCCCTCCACCCAGACCAGTCAGTCCACTTTAAAACTAGATGGTATTGAAAATCCAGAAAACAATCTTCAGGTAATTTTCAAGCCAAGCTGATTTTTAAGGGGGGGGGTGGGGGGGGGGGGGGCAGAGACAGCAGATCATCCAAAAGAATTATCAACAGAGAACAAAGTGATTTCATGGAATCTGCTCTACAATAACCTAGTTATTTTCCAGTACTAGGGCAAACAAAACAAAAGGAAACAACAGGCAAAAAAACCCACAAAAAACAACCCCTAGAGCACAAGATCACAACTGGCTTGTGGTGGGCGAGTGTGTTGAAGGCACGAGAACACAGCACGGTCAGCTACATTGCAGAGGTGTGTATCAGGCCAAAAGAGGCTCCCTGGAGAGGCTGAGCCATGCTCAGGAGGTGCTTCTAGAATTTGGTGAGGTCCTCACAGGATGTGGCTAATAATTCAAGAAAATCAACAGAAACAAAAAGAGATGGAGACAATTTACACTCACCTTGGCAAAGGAAATCCCAGAGATCACTGATACAAGCAGGGCTTTTAAAGGTGCTTCTGAAACAGCTTCAGGGCTTGGAGAGGCCACAACCCTACCTACGCCCAGGCACACGAGCTTCTGCCCTACACAAGTGCCTCCTGCTCTCCCCCTTCAGCACTCTCCAGTCTTTCCCTTCTCATGTTCTTTCAAACCATCTCTGCACCTTCTCTTCTTTTTAGAAAGGGCAGGAAGGGGATGTGGTAAAAGAGAGCTGGGACAAAGAGGAAGGTGGAAAATCCACAGAGATTCAACATCCTCTGCAAAAAAACCCTACCTGAATGTGTAAACCACCAGAGGGTGGGAGGAGGAACTGACCCTCCAAGCCTCCCCTTCCTATCTGGGCAAAACCCACACCCTGTCCTCTTGACTGAGCCATTCACAGTGGAGCACCAGCAGATTGCATACACTTGGGAGGTGTGCAGCAGAGCAGCAAGAGGCAGTTTTGTTTGCTTTGGCTCTTTGCAGCTGTTCAAACCTCCTGAGCAGTCCAGACTTACCGCAGGGAGCAGGTCAGAGTCTGCATCTGAGGCTTGACCACAGTTCTCACACCCTTCCTCCTCCCTCCACACCCCCTTTGCCTCCTTCTGCCACACCACTTTGATGTCTCTGCTTCTCCTGGCCACAGCTAAAGCAGAACTGAAGCTCCCATGGCACCCAAGGTGCACAGCAATGCTCCCCAGTATTTACCTGCACTCTCCTCGGGATGCACTGTCGGGGTTTTCCTTGGCCCCCTTTGCTCGTTGCTCTTCTCCCCATTGCTCTCCTCCAGGGTCAGGACAGGCTCCTGGCTCTTCATCAGCTGACTCAGCAGAACAGCCAGCACGTTCTGCATGTCTCCCTGAGCACTGGCTGCTTCTGGAGTCACCTGCTCCTCCGGGAGCTGGGCCTCGCTGGGTGGCTCCTCTATGGCTTCCTCTGCTGCTGCTGCTGCTGCTGCTGCCACCTGAGACTCCTGCTGCTGCGTGGTGGCTTCTGTCAGAGCATTGATGGACTGGTTGAGAGCCTCCAGCTGTTGCTGCATCTCGGGGTTAGAGTGTACATTCAACAGCTGGGCCATCTGTGGGACACTCAGATCAGTCTGGCTCTGCAGCAAGTTCAGTAAAACCGCCAGTTCGCTCTGGTTCAGCTGCTGGGTGATGTCTCCAAGGCCTGCAGGAGACACAGGAGGCATCACAGCTAGGTTAGGCAAAGCTACCTCACACTGGTTTGTAATCATGACACTGCATGGACTGACAAACACCACCTCCCTGGGCCCGGGGAAGGCATGGAGGCTCCAGGAGGAGGATGCCAGGAAGGTTCGCTCAGGTTTCACCATCAGCTTGCCCCTTGCAGCCTGCAGTCGGCTCTGAGCAGCACCGCAGCAGCACCCCGTGGCACTGCACACACACTGCACTCACCCAAGGCTCCACAGGGCACTGCTCTAGTAGCCACAGAGGGAAGCTTCTTCACTGTCACCTCCAATCTACCGATAGAACTTGCTTGTTAAAGTCAGCTCAGCCTCAGGCCTCCCAGTTAGCTAACCGAGGGCATCCCAGGAACCAGACTGGTGACCAAGGCCACCACCAGTTACAGCAGCTGGTCTGGGGACATGTGATGAAGATGGAAACCCTCAGCCCACCTCAGCAGTAACCCAGGCAGGGGCTCTGAGAGCAGCTCAGCTCCTCCCACAGCCTCTGCTCACTCCGTGGATCCAAAGCACTCCCTCCTGCACTGGAGAGCAGGTTTCCCAGGCTGGAGCTAAGCTGCTCTTTGGGATGGGGGCAGGGTGTGTTCCACTGACACAGCAGAAGAAATTAGGTCAAGGAGGAGACAATTCCTCCCTGAAAGCTAGCCTGGGATCACAGAGGCCTCTGTCCTCACCTGCAAGTAACCAAGGTCAGCCTAAAACACAAGCCTGGAGTGGCATCACCTCCCTTTGCAGCATGCTGGAGCTGACAGGTGACAAGGGGTCCCTTCACACTGGCACTACCTTGGGAAGTCAAACTTTGTGGGAAGAAGGGTGCCAAGGTTTGGTTTTAGCTTAAAACAAAGCTCCTCACACTGCCAGGCAGCTAAGAACATGACATTCATTTTTCTCAGCTGTTTTTTAATCCAGCTACCACCTTTCTGTCCATCTGCCATGTTCCATGGAACACATGGATCGTGCATTCCCTGGAGCAGGAACTGTCTTCCCTGTTCCTTGTCAGTACATCTGACACAAAGGAAGCTTCTGCCCATATCTGGGTTTTTGTAAGGCTTCTGCAGAACAATCAGCATGGGCTGGGCAGCTCTCTCTATTTCTGCATTCCCAGGGATCAAAATCCCTGCCCTCCAACTGCCTTCCAGACACAGGAAAGTTGGTCACAGTTTTGGAAACCATGTGCAAGTGCAGGGCCTGCAAGTCTCATGGCCAAGGGATCTTTCCTGCAACGAGGCCCACGATGCACACTTGTGCCCACCAGGCACAAGCCTCTTGCATCCCATGCCTGATCTTCAGCACATTTGCACACCCTTTGCATGGCTCTGTCTTCCAGTCTGGTGCTTTGCTGGCCTGGGTGATGCAGAAGATCATGAAGCAATCACCGCAGAAGCCTCCTCAGAACCAGTAATATAACAGAACCAATTCAGAGTCAGCTCATCAGTGAGTGACTTCTGCAGGCCAGCCAGAATGCTCTGCAGCCAACAGTTTTCACAGCAGAGGTCAAAAAAAGGGGGGGGGGAAAACCCAACCCCACCCAGAAGTCATGATAGGAATATCCTGGAATGTCCTTTCTGAACCTGACTGGCTTGAAAATAGAATCACAAAACCATGAAGGTTGGAAAGGACCTCTAAGATCATGGAGTCCAACCCTGAACCTACCACTGCCAGGTCACCACTAAACCATGGCCCTCAGCTCCACATCCAGACGCTTTTGAGCCCCTCTAGAGGGGGAGACTCTCCGGGTAGCCTGTGCCAATGCTTAACCACTCTGTCAGTGAAGAAATTATTCTTCAAGTGCAAGTTGAACCTCCCCTGGCACAACTTGAGGCCACTTCCTCTTGTCCTATCACCAGAGAGAAACCTTCCCCACCCAGACTGGAGAGAGCAGCGGGGGAAAACGTGTCAGCAGGAGCCTTTTAACGACCAGACTGGGCACTGACCTACTGCATCTGCAGCACCAGGCTCAGGTTTGAGCTGGGCAGGCTGTGGGGGCACAGGGCTGCTGTTGTTTTTGACAGTGTCTGTGCTTGTAACAGAGGTAGTTTCTTTCCGAGAAACTTTCGGCAGGGGAGGCTCCTCCAGGGCCACCCCGCTCTGCCGCTGCCGCCGCCGCTTCTTGCTCCACAGCTCGTGGCAGTCCTGCCAGTGGGGAAGGCTGGAAGGGAACAAGAGCCAGCAGTGAAGAAACACAGCAAGAAACCCCATTGAACCCCCAAAGATCACAGGAAGTTCTTAGTGCCACAGGAGAAGCACAGATCTTCCTCTGTCTGCAATGATGTGACTAAATCCAGGAAGGGGCAAGGCCTAGAGCCAGGAAGGGCAGCGTGAGCGTGTGGGAGTTATTTCATGGGCACTGGGATCTCCCAGAGTCCTTGAATCCCAGTACTGAGGGTTGGCAGGGACCTCTGGAGACCACAGCAGGTTGTCCAGGATCATCTCTCCAGAGAAGGAGACCCCACAACCTCTCTGGGCAGCCTGGGGCAGGGCTCACTCAGAATGCCAGGGCAGAGCCAAAAAGAGAACCCAGAAATCAGAACTTAAGTGGGTTTTTTTCCAGTCAGAATTAAGGCCAAAGCAGTGGCTCCTTCCCAAAGCTCATTAGCAGAGAGTCCACTGCAGAGAAGGATGCCAGCTGGAACTTACTCTGGAGGAGCCATTTTGCTGAGGTCCACATCCTTAAGGAAGTCACTCTGCAGGGCCTGCTCTGCTGTGCAGCGCTTGCCAGGGTCCAGCGTCAGCATGTGGTCCAGCAGGTCCAGGGCAGCTGAAGGAATGCTGCAGGGAGAGCAGGAAAGATGGTTAAGGGTTGTTCTGAACAGAGGGAGAAGCCTCTGCTTTCAGAGGAACACCTCAGGCCTAGGAGAATCCCTGCAGTCAAAATGAGTGATGCTGGAGGGCATCCACAGGAGAGGCAGCAGGTAAGGGACAGGTTTCAGCCTCATTTTTCCAACTCTGTCCCAAATCCCACAAGATTATCACACAGTTATACTCTTCCCCCAGAGAGCTTGTCTCTGAAGGCAGACACAGCCTCAGCACCATAAGAATGCCACACTGCCAAGCACGCTTCCCAGTGCAGAGGCAGGGAACAGCACAGCAGGAAAGGGCCAGTGACCCCATTCCAGCCTTCCCTAGAGGGAAGCAGCTCTCCTGAGGGCAGAAGGCAAGAAGAGGAAGCACTGCTTCATCCTGCCAGGTGCACTAGATCCAGAAGCTAGCAAGATGAGTCTGCACCAGGGAACAGAAGGTCCTAACCCCCATGCAGCCACTCCTCCTCCCTTCTACCCCAACTCACAAGGAGAACTCCTCCCGCAGGCGCCTTCGGTATTGCTTCTTGGGCTTCATGGTGTTGAAGTAGGGCAGCTTGATGACATCTGGCCACACTGCTGGGCAGGGGCTGCCACAGAGCCGGCTGGGGACCAGGAAAGCAGAGTAGGGTCAGGGGGTGGAAGCCAGCCAGGAGCAGAGTCCCCAGGCCCAGGGGAAATGGTACCTTTCTGTACCAACAACACTTCACCCTCCGGTTAGAAAAGGAGGCATCAGGAAGAGGGGAAACAGTTCCCTGGAGGTTAGCAACCATCCAGCACAAGGGATTGGCAGTGTGAGATGTATTTTAGGGTCATGATAGGTAACAAAGCTGAGGTGTACTGAGGGTTCCCCCCACTAGTAGCCACAGACACTTGAATGCCTAACTCCTCCCCTCTGCAGTTACAGCCATTTGCTGGCCCCAGCTTGGCAGGCAGGTTAGAGGGAGAGAGGGCTCCTAACACAGTAGCTGTGTGCACCAGCAGTTTCTGCAGTACCTCTCCTCATAGGCATGCATGTGCAATGCTTTACCTGATTAATTCAAGCTGAGCCAGTTCCAGATTGGCTTGAAAAATAGGCTTCTTTGTAAACAGTTCCCCGAGGATACAGCTGGAAGGAGGGAAAGCAAGAGGTCAGGACAGCAAACCCTTGGGATGGGTGTCTGAACACTGCAGCATTTCTGTTCAGGAGCAGCTTTGCCTGAGGAGAGTTATTTGCATCAGGGCTTGTAGTTGAGAAGTGACAAACTAACCTATGTGTACAGAGTCAGCAACTCCAGGCAGCTGGGAGCTACCACTCACTAGTAGGCTGGTTAACATGCCACAGGCTTCAAGGCTTTAACTCTTTGCAGGGAGAGGAGGATGTGTCATTAGCATGATAAGAAAAGCAGCCAGGCATCTCATTTTCCTCCAGATTCAGCCCAGTTATCTGTTCAGCTTTACTGGGGGCTATCTGCTGGCCCAAGCCAGCCTCAGCTGCCAGGAGCTGACTCTTTGTGGTTGCCAAGCACAGGGTATCACCTTGTGCTCACATCTGTATGCACACAGCTGGAAGAGAAGGAAGGAGAGGACAACTCTAACTCATTCAATCCTTAACATCTACCCTGAAGCCTCTTTACAGGAGTGACAACTGATGCCAAACATAGCTGGGGGCTGATACAGGCACCTGTCTGCTGGTACAGGACACCCAACAGCAACCAGACCTCAGGGCAGGAGCTTCCAGAAGTAATTATCAGGCTCTGACTTGCACAAACCTTTGCTGTTTGTGCACTAAGCTCTGCTGGAGGTTTACCTGTGAATATCACAAAGGGAAGCATGTGTTTAGGGGAACCCAGCCCCACTTCTGAATGCTGAACCCTCCAGACTCTACTTCTGAATCACTGGGAGAAGTTCCCCTCTTTGTGGCTGGACTGCTCAGACCGTTCCTGTTCACAGGGCTCCCCTGCACTACCAGAGACCAGGAATCTCTGCTGCACAATGCTTCCTAGACTCAGCTGGGAAAACTGAGTTACAAACAGAGCAATCTGGAGAGCAAAAAGACTCTGCTAGGTCATTAAAATCATCCACTGAAGCTACAACCAGCAGAGAGGAAGCTTATCACCCCTTAGTGCTGCCTCCTTCTCCAAGGGGAGTTGGGTTGGTCTTTCATTGGTGAGCACAGACACTTCATGCTCTCACAGGTCAATCCCCAGAGGAAGCCTCATTCTAGGAGCTTTTACTACATGCCCTCTCTTAGTTAGGGGACACACACTTAACTCCTCAGAACACAGGATCTGGAAGTGCTCCTACAAGCATCACAACACTCTGCCTAGGTGGAACAGGCACAGCTTCAGAAAGCAGCCCAAACCCAAGCCCACCCTCCAGGAGAACAGCTTGGTTCAGGACAAAAAGGTGCAAAGCAGGCACTTACCCACAGCTCCAGACGTCTATGGCTGGGGTGTAACGCTCCTCACCTAGCAGCAGCTCTGGAGGTCGATACCATAGGGTAATGACTTTGTTTGTGTAGGGACGGCTGGAAGGGAAGATACAAACGCACACTGATGGCAAGAGCCACAGAGCCCTCCCAGACTGAAACTGACTCCCAAGGAGCAGAGTTAGGCAGCTCAGGAGAAGCAGGGGGCTCTCAGGGGGCTGAGTTCAGCTGCCTGAGACCCCCCAGGCTGTGCAGCTCTGCCTGTGTGCATGTGGCAGCGAGGTGTAGGGAGCCAGGAGTGAGAAACCCTGGCCTGCAGCTGCAGCCTGCCACGACAAAGTGACTGCTCTCAGAGCAAAACATGGCCCGTGGCAGGTCCACAGCAAGCAGAGATGATGTTCTCAGTTCCTTATCAGATGGTTTGGTTAATAGCACCCAGGAGTGTGTTTCCCCATCAGCTGGAGCTGCATTATACCACTTCCACTGGAAACCACGTCTCTGGCAATGCCAGAGCTTCCAAGGGAAGGGACTAGATGGATATGAAGAGGAAAGGAGCTCCTCCCACCCATGGAAGCCATTTCCCCTTCCCTCACCTCTCCTCTGAGCTGTAGAGTCGGGCCAGTCCAAAATCTGCAAGTTTGATTTGCCCACTGAAAGACAAAAAAACAGGCACTGGTTTGAACCACAGCTGGGCTTACAGCCTGCCAGCAGGGACAGGCAAGGAGCCTCCTTCCCCTGTGCAGCAGAAAGGCTTCCCAAAGCAATGTTTGCAGGAGTTACTTTGGGATATGCCAGTCTTTTAGTTTTCCAGATCCTATTTAATGCTTTAAAAGAAACAACCAGGAAAAAAACAAGAAAGGATGAATTCAGTCTCATCTCTAGCCCAAACCCTTCCCAGCAGGCCAGGGTCCCAGAGGCATGGTTTAAATGGATATCCAGATGTGGATTTCTGCCAAAATGCCATGGAGACCAAGTGTACACAGAGTCAAGTCAACTCGGGAGTTCACTGTAAGGAGCTGCCGAGTGGTAAGCAGAGGGGCTCAGGTAGAAAGACTGCTCCCACTGAAGCAGAAGGTTGGGAAGGTTCTGCACCCTAGCAGCAGGAGCTGTGTTCTCAACCCAGGAGAGCTACTGCTTGATGACAGCCACCCCTCAGACCACTGGGCTGTGTTCTGACAGTGGATCACCACCTCCTGCTCCTAGGCATGCTGCACAGGGTGAAGACAAAACCAGGTCCTCTTGGCTGAAGCCAGGGAAGAGCTGGGACAGCAGCACATCTCCTCCAGGTTACCTGTTGTTCAGTAAGATGTTGGAGCACTTAATGTCTCGATGAAGGAAGTTCTTCTTGTGGCAATAATCCAGGCCCTCCATTAACTGTTTCATGAAAGACTTGATGTGGTCCTCTGAGAAATGTACCAAGCCAGATTCTAGCAGCCCCATTAGGTCATGGTCCATGTACTCAAACACAAGGTAAAAGGCACCTGGTGTAATGAAGACAGCAATGGTTTAGAAAGGAGTGACAAAGAAAGAAGGAAGAATTCAAGTAGGTTCAGCTGTTGAAATATTGGGGTTTTTGTGCTCTGTTGGTGTTTTCTTTAATGGAGTCTTGGGATATCTAGGGCTTACTGGACATCCCAGAAGGTTTGCTTTTTTCCTCAAGGGGAGAAGAAGCCCTAACCAACTGAATATCCCCTCCAGTGCATCAAGCTGTCATCTGAAATCAAAGTATGTCCCCAAGAATAAATTCCTTTGAAATTCTACATTTCCCTATCTGTTCTGGTTTTCTTTCAGGCTAGTTTGTTGAAGAGACTACTGCTAGACATGGCTCAAACTGATGTCTGATGTTCCCTTCTGTCCCTTGTCAGAGAAGGCCCCAAACAAGCCCCAAAGGGTGAGGGAACCCCCTTCTGCCACGGTCACAGCAGACAGAAAACTCTTCACACCATTAGTAAGTTCATTGCCACTCATCAGTGTTAAAAGTGACCCTGTCAAGGCTTTTTCTTTCCCCCAAGACTGCTCTTTTGTGACTCTGCAGGAGTGCAAGGCACCCTCCTAAGCCAATATCTACAGTGTGACAACTCATTTGAGCTGGAGTCTGTCCTCTGAAGCAAGGCCAAACCCAGAGGCCAGCTACCTGCAACTACACAGCAAGGAAGAAGACAAGACGAAAACACACAGCAGAGTGTAGGCTTGGAGTTTTACACCAAGAAGAAGGACCTGAAATTGCATCAGCTCTCTGGCTAATCCAAGCCACACCCAGGCAGTACCTTTGTCCTTCTTGAAATCCAGTGCATCCTGCTTGTCCGTGACGATCTCCTTCATGTTGACCACGCTGCGGTGGATCAGCTGCCGCAGGATCTTGATCTCACGGATGGCTGTGATGGGGAACCCTTCCTTCTCATTGTCCAGCCTCACCTTCTTCAGAGCCACCAGCTCACCTGCCAAACACACCAGGGTCCAAGCCTCTGCCACGGCACTCCTGACAACCCTCTGGCTTTCCCAGGGGGAAGCTGAAAGTGGCTAGGAGCACGGTCAGCATCCGCCAAGGAACAGCAGAGGCAGCTCCAGCTACCAGCCTGCTGATGGTTAAGTTGCTCTGTCAGAAGTTAGCCCTTCAGCAGCTCCTCTGACACCAGAGCTCCTCCTGATCTGCTTCAGCAGGAAGTCACATGGATGAGCATTGATTTAGCCCCTTTCACAAGCCCTGCTACACCACAGTCTGACAGAGACAGTTAAAAAGCAGCAGGTTCAGCTGGCATCCACAGCTGGACCTACCACAACCATCTGACCACACGGCCCAGCACACACAGGGCACAGGAGCTCAGAAGCATGGAGGCCAGTGGGGCACTTACAGGGTTTCAGAGCTTCTGTTCTCCTGCTCCTTCTGCAAACCCCCAATGGAAATGCTTACTCCAGGGCTGGAGCCAGTTCTAGTTCTACAGGTACTTGTCATCAACTGGCAACACCACTAATGCTGGGATGGGCTTTAAGCACACCCACAGGAATGAAGTCATTCAGAAGGCTCTTGGTATCCTTACCTGTATCCTTGTCCTTGGCTTTGTACACCTGCCCATAAGTCCCTTCTCCAATAATCCCAATGATGTCAAACTTGTCCACGCAGCGCTTCCCCCAGTCGCTTTCCGTCTGCCTCCTCTCCCCGTAGCGAGGGCAACAGATTCTGAGAGAGGGCAGAGACTGTGAGACACCCAAGTGCTTCAACCTCAGCCACCACCTCCCAACACATGTCCCATCCACTGCTTTAAGCTGCTTTTACAGACAGCAGAGCTCAGGCAGCTTCTCTTCACGCTCCTAGCACCTGAGTGCTCAGCAGAGTTTAACTGTCATGTCTCGTGCTCTCTGATCTCAGGGGCTCCAGACACAGGCACTGCTAGACAGGAACATTCTCCTTCCCTTCCACTTGGACACTGAGGCACATCAGCCACAGGACTGTCAGATCCTCTCCCTTCAGCTAGGGATTTATCAGCTAACACTGCTCCTCCTGGGGAGCGAGGAGTGCAGAGTGGGGAAGAGAAGCACAGAGGCTGTTATACTGCCCCAGCTGTGCAGAGCTCAAGGTGGCAGAAGCATTCTCCTAAGCCTGCCTGGAGCATGCAGTTAGCTACAGAGATCTCACCAAGATCTCACTGTAGCAGGAGCCAGCAATGTGCTCTTGTAGCCAAGAAGGCCAGTGGACTCCTGGGCTGCATGAAGAAGAGTGTGAGCAGCAGGTCAAGGGAGGTTCTCCTCCACCTCTACTCTGCCCTAGGGAGGCCACAGCTGCAGTCCTGGGGCCAGTTCTGGGCTCCCCAGTTGAAGAGAGACCAGGAACTACTGGAGAGAGTCCAGCAGAGGCTAGGAAGATGCTGAGGGCACTGGAGCATCTCTGGCAGGAGGAAAAGCTGAGAGCCCTGGGGCTGCTGAGCCTGGAGAAGAGCAGCCCCAGAAGGGATCTTCCCTTATCAATAGCTACAGGGTGAGGGGCACGAAGATGGGGCCAGACTAGGTGACCCCCAGAAGTCCCTGCCAACCCCCACCATGCTGGGGTTCTCAAATATATTGTTAACTGAGAGTACCTTGAAGGAAAACCAAATCACTGGCTTTACCTAAAAACCATCAAATAATTCTGCTACAGTAGGAGAAAAATCAGTGTCTGGAATCTTCTGCAAAGCCTGGACATGTGAAAGTGCAGCAGCACTTCCCTGGAGGGGTTCAAAAGCCCTGGAGATGTGCTGCTGAGGGCCATGGGTTAGTGGTGACTTGGCAGTGTTAGGTTCAGGGTTGGACTCCATGATCTTGGAGGT
>VWZX01011114.1:1369455-1397784 GCA_013399015.1 Galbula dea
AAAGCTGAGAGCCCTGGGGCTGCTGAGCCTGGAGAAGAGCAGCCCCAGAAGGGATCTTCCCTTATCAATAGCTACAGGGTGAGGGGCAAGAAGATGGGGCCAGACTAGGTGACCCCCAGAAGTCCCTGCCAACCCCCACCATGCTGGGGTTCTCAAATATATTGTTAACTGAGAGTACCTTGAAGGAAAACCAAATCACTGGCTTTACCTAAAAACCATCAAATAATTCTGCTACAGTAGGAGAAAAATCAGTGTCTGGAATCTTCTGCAAAGCCTGGACATGTGAAAGTGCAGCAGCACTTCCCTGGAGGGGTTCAAAAGCCCTGGAGATGTGCTGCTGAGGGCCATGGGTTAGTGGTGACTTGGCAGTGTTAGGTTCAGGGTTGGACTCCATGATCTTGGAGGTGTTTTCCAACCTTCCTGATTCTCTGACTCAACAGCCCTGTCCCCACAGAGAGCACAGGCCATGCAGTCAGCTCCTCCCAGGAGTGCTGCAGCATTCCCCAAGACTTAAAGCTTTGGAAACCTAAGCAGCCATCTGTGTGAAGCAACAGAGAACCAAACAATCCCAAACAAACCAAAAAGCCAAAAGAAGGAAAAGTGAGCCTTACTTTGGTCTCTTCTTGAAGGGTTGCTGAGGTGGTGTGGCTGCCTTTGGTTCTGGGGAGTCAGGAGGAGATGGATCCCCCCCAGGGAGCTCTGGGGGGAGCGGGAGGTCCGTGAGTAAGTGTCGTGGTCTCTGCTCTCTGTCCTTCTTCACAGGTTTTGGAGGAAGAATCTCTTTTGGACTAAACTCCAAAAAGTTAATACAAAAGTCAGACTTAACAGCCAATCAACCCAGAAAAAGCCTACTGCAGGGCAACAGCTCTCTAGTTGAGAACATGTTAGGAGCTCCAGTAGCAGAGCCAACCACAACAGGACTTAAGTTTTGCAGTCACAGTTCATCAGGAGAGAAAAGCATCAGGTTCAGACACAGTCCTCAGACACCTCTTGCAAGCAGAGCTTGCTCAGTTTGCATAAATAAGTAGTTATTCTGAGCTTCCAGGAAGACAGCTGAGGGTATCAGCCACCCCCCCCACACTTTCTGACCCTTACTTCCTCTATTTAATCCATTTATCATAATGAAGTTAAATGCATGAGTTGGCAAGGACACTATAAACACAAACCCACAAGCACATCTCTCTACAGAAGGAACTTGGGACTCCTAAGCCAGGCCTGAAGTGCAGCTCTAACTTGGGAAAGTGGCTGAGAACCCAACTTTCCTTCAAAAAACACCAATTACCAATGATGCCAGAAGCTTGCTTTAGGCTGGCAAGAGCCTCACCAGCAGAGCCTGATTTCCCTCTCATGGAAGCACTGGGCAGAATTCCTAGGTCTGAAGAGTTAGGAATTCTCCTTCACACAAATCTCCACTTCACCAGGCAAAGCAGAAGATGAGGAAACAGCACAACCTTCCCTGGGTTTTGTTTTTAGGGCAGCCAGCAGGGGGTTTGCTGTTGGTCTGTGGCTTCAGCACAGAGAACTCCCAGAACTGAAGGGATGCAAGAAGGTCATTTTCCCACTTGTTTCCTTATTCTGCCTAATCTGCACAACAACCTCTTGGGGAGAGACCTCCAAAGGAAAGTACTCACTGACCACACCACTACCAGCAGTGCAGAGCCCAGGAATACCACAAGTAAGGGAGCTGCAGGGGCTGAAGTTCAATCCTGTGACCTGCAAAGCCTTGGTGGGCAGAACATCACCCAGCTGGGTCACTGCACTGAGGGAGAATCCACAAACAGGGTTCTTCAGCTCAGGATCTAGCCAGCCAGAGCCTGCAGCTGCATGCAGGAGAGCAGAGGCTGCACTAAGAGCAGATCAGCTAGGGGTTGCTTTCTTTAAGCCATTTGCATAGCAGCACTAGCACTCCTAGATGGTTACTGTACCTTGGATCACCCCAGAAGGGCTGGGCCTTTCACCAGGCACTTCTCCCACAGTGAGGAAGCCAAACAGACCCCCCAGGAGATGCCCAAGCAGAAGAATGACAGAGGGAACACCAAAGGCTCCTCAAAGCCACCTCCCTCTATCCCCTCCCCAAAAATAGCAGGAATGCCATCAGCCAGGTCTGCATTTCTAACTGTGTTAGAGCTCCTAAAGTCACCCAGATGTTCCCAGGAACCTACCCAAGCTCTGCAACCCCTGAGTGCAACATCAACCACGTGCAGAGTTTGTACTGCTTGCTTCTGAGCAGCTTCTCCTCTCCTGCTCCATCTCCTGCCAGCTGCACCCTGACTGCTGTGGAGTCTAAGAGCATCACAGGCAGATGAGAAACCTTGAGAGCTCAGAGAGCATCAAGAAAGGCTAAACAGTCTCCAACTGAATGAGGTGTGTTTGGTACTCAGGTACTTGTCAGTGCTGAAGCCCTCTCCCAGTCCCAGCACACCAAGCAGGAGTCTGGCTGGAGAAGTTTAGCTCAACACAAAGGCAGCTGCTAAAGAGTGAGCTTCTGCACACAGGCAGGGCTACCTGCAACTGCCACCAGACTGAGCAACACAAAATGGGATTTCCCATCCTTTTAGTGGGAAAAGAGTCACTGAAACTCCACTTGCTAAGCTCAGCAACCAGCTGCAGCATCACCCACGCTGCCGAGCTCCTAGTGCTGCCAGGGACAGAAACACACTGGGACAGCTAGGCCATACCTGGGGGTGGGGGAAGAGCTCTAGGTGTGAGGGGCTCAAAACTACAACACAGCATTTGCAGGATGATCTCTGTGCTGGGAAATGAGAGGTCACAGCAGCAGCACCTTCCTTAGCCTAGCATTGGGGCTGGGAAAGTCCTGCAAGCTGGGAGAAGCTGCTGCTCATCCTGGGTGCAGTTCAACTTGATAGATATTTGCTGAGCAACAGCATCACCACACAGCTGAGGAAGGGGAAGAAAGACACACACCAGCCTAACTTCTACCTTGGCCACAGGGCCAACATGGCCCTAACTCACACTGGGACCAGGACACCCCATGAACATCCATTCAGTGAACCAGAGTAGGTGAGACATTGTGTTCACTGCAGGCTACTTGTATCAAGCCATAACTCTTGTGTAACAATTAAAGAACACTCTACTAACCAGGGAGGTACGCAGTGCATGGTTAATGGGGGCTGGAAAGACACAGAACGTGTTAGGGAACTGGAGGCTAAGCAGATCAAGGAGAAGAAACATGCCAGTGCTGGCCTTACACTAACAGCACTAGAACACAGTGACAGCTATCAAAGGCCATTCCAAATGTTTTCTCCACCTCCATGCTGGATATTCTGCTTTGTTCTGCTTCCCTTTTCCCTCAGTGAGGGTTTTCAGACAAGTTCATATTAGAAGCCACGACAGCAGCAGCCAAGACCCAGAGCATGGAGAGCTACAACTAGAGGACAGAACTAAGCCTGCATGGTTTGATTAGAAATGAGGAAACAAAGCTGAAGTAGGTGCAGTTTCACCCTTTCACGTCCAAACAAACCATACCTACTTCTTACATATTAATTACTCAATAATGAAGACAATATGGTAAACCAATGCCCCTTGTTTAAGGGGTGGGCATGGCCTAAACGTTCAATGGCCCAGGAGCAGCAACACTTTTGGTTTGTGTTCCTGCACTGGAGTTGTTCAGCTCCTTCCTGTTACTTAAGTGCAGCTTCTGGAGGAGTTGAAGAGGCAATTCCAGAATGAACCTGTCCCAAAGGCTGCAATGGAAAGCAGGCAAAACTCCAGAGCCAGGTTTCATTACTGTGATAAGTATGAACAAAAAGATGTGAACCCTTCCCTAACCAGCATTAAACCAGCAGCCAAGCTTCACTTTCTCCCTGAGGTTAAGACATAACCACCTGCCCAGGACCAGGAAACTCTCCCCAGAACCCTGGGCAAGGCCAAAACCAGCAATGGCCACGCAGGCATGGACCTGTACCTGCAGCACAGTCCTCAGTGTACTGCAGGATGAGCTAGTGCCTGTCCAACTCCCCAAAAGAATCTGTTTAGGACAATGCAAAGGGGATGCTCTGGGGTGACCTTACCTATCCAAGTCATCTTCCCCAACTAAAAGAGGGGGGAGCGGAAGCGGAGGCAACGTTGAAGTTTTCAGGTGTGGGATAGCAGCCGTCACAGACACCTGGGCTTTGGGAGCCACTTGCACAGAGGACTGAGAGTTCACCTGAGAGGATAAAGTAGACGTCCTTGGGTGGGAAGAGGATGGCAAAGACGTTGGGGCTGAAGTAGGGACCTGAACAGGAGTCAGTTGGGGCGGTGGCAAAGGTGGGACAGCAGGCGAGGGAGGCAAAGGCGGCAAGGGTGGCGTGGGAGGCGGCGGCGTGGTCGTGGGCAGAGGGGGAGGAGGTGATTTGATGGAGGGGAGGGGGGGTGGAATCTCCTTCTCTGCTGTGTCTGTCTCTTTGGGAGACAGGAGGTCCTCTAGCGCTGCTCCAGGCTTCGAGTCCTTTGTTCCCGACTGTTTGGAGTCTCTCCCTGGAGCAGGAGGTTTCCTGTCTGCGCTCTCCTCCGCCTTGCCTTTCGCTGTCTCCGGGGGGCCCTTGGCCTCTGCGCTGGCAGCCAGTCCGTGAGCCAGCTCCGTGTCCGAGGAGGCTTTCTCACACTTCACATTTTTGATCACCTTTTTAGCTTCTGTTCCAGACTCCTTCAGTTCAGTTAAGCTGTTCTCCTTCCTGGCCAGGAAAACCGGGGAGCCCTTTGCCTCCTTGCCATCCACTCTGGCTGCAGCTGCTGCCGCTGCCGCTCGCTCCTTCTTCTTCCTGCTGAGCTCGGCGCCCAGGCTGGAGTTGAGCGGCAGCCGCGTGGGCGAGATGCTGGAATGGCGACTGCGGGACCCAGACCTCTGCTTCTTGCTGTGAGATGATGAGTGTCTGGAGTAGCCAGGGCTCCTGCTCCGGGACTTCACAGACTTCCTGGGGAGAGAAGAGGGAGAAGAGACGTGAAATGAAGCTCCACAGCCCCTCTGAGCCGCTCACCACCACCCACAGCTCTCTCTGGAACCGCTTCTGAGCCGGTGTTTGCCAACACCTGTCAGGAGAGACTAAAGCTGCTGCAAGGAGGTTACCGACCGCAGCTGTACAAGTCTCGGGTCACCATCCAGCTTTCCAGTGTCAGGGCTCCCCTACACAATCCCAGTAAGGCAGGAATGAGGGCTCAGGATTGGGCAAGTCTCAGGTGAAGATCACAGATGGAGGCACTCAGCAGAAGACTTCAGCTGGCAGTTTATGAACCTTTCACAGCAATTATGTACAACTTTAAAGGAAACAAGGGATAAACTGACTGCCCTCATGGGAATGCTGCCTCAGGAAACATCCCACTTCAAGCTAATTTTCCCCCCCTGGTTCTTTTTACTACCATCAGAACTCAAATGCATATTGTGATTCAGGAGAAGGAAGAAAGCACCACTGAGGAGTTCCCATTGTTTGAGGTATATCCAGAGGGGCTCAGTCTTCCTCTGCAATAAACAGGCTCTGGAGTAGGTAGAGATGAGGGAATAAAAGAACCACCCTGAAAATCTGTGTTGTGCTGTAAGCAAGGCAGGAAACACTTCACACCATCAGGGTATGCACCACGAGCACAGCATGGACCTAGCCAGAGGCCAGCAGTGACCACAAGCTCAGAGGAGCCTGACGTGGGAACAAGAGGAATGAAACACAGTGGAAGTGGAAGCTGGGACTGCCAGTGTCCATGGCAAAATAACCCAGGACACAGAACTGCTTCCTGCAGCTGAGGAGGAACTGGGACTCTGCAGGTTATGAGCCAGCAGACCTGAGCTGCAGGCAGGCTCTGGAGGGCTCAGGGGCTGTGAGTCAGCAGGAAAAGCTGGAGTTTTGGGCTCAGACTCTCAAATACTGAAACAGAAACTATGCTCCAAGTTTATTCCTCAGAACAGATCTAGCCTGGCACACGGGGAACTCTCTCCAAACACAGTTCCACTCTAGTTAGGAAAACACCCAGGAGCAAGCAGGTGCCAACACAGTAGCTGCTGCCTCAGTTGTAACCAGGCTCAGGATTGCAATGAACGAGGTTTGAACTCTTTCTAGTGCTACACAGTATTACCCTGAAACAACTAACAACTGAGACAAACCACAGCAAAGTTCCTCCTGAGACACCACCAGCACCTTCAGGGATGGAAAGAGCTGTGGTTGCTCAGGAGGTGAAGAGTCTGACTGCACAGTGGTGTGGAGTTCAGCAGAACCCTCTTCCCTTGCTACTCCAAACACCAGTGCTCTGTCCCCTTGCTTAGGAAACAGAGCCCCAAACCTCAAAGAACACCACAACTTACCTTTACCTTTGCCAAACACATCTACACCAGCAGGAGGAAAAAAGGGGCAAAGTCACTCTGTTGTTTTCCTCTCCAAGCCCCTGCTCTCTAATGGGAATGGTGCCTCCAGAGCAGCTCTTTCTCCAAGGTTTCTGCTTCATGAATTCATGAGCTCAGAGGCAGTTGACCACTTGTCAACAGTTCACCTGCCACATCCCAGGGCAAAGCTGCCAGGAGCTGAAAGAGTTGTTATGTTTTCACTGTGCTCCAAGCCATGTCCTGGCTAAGGAAAACATTCCTAAGGAATCCTGCAGGATGCAGTTTGCTGCAGCCACAGTTTTGGGGTTGGCATTCCCTATTTCAACTCTGCCAGGGCAGTTTAAGATGCTGGGATACTCTGTTTCCTGCTGCCTCTCTCCCAGCCTCCCCCCTGCCTGCCCCCAGGGGTTACTCCAGTTCAGCTGGAGCAGGGCAACCTTCTCAACAAGATCACTCAGCAGATCTGATATGAAGCAAATCTCCTCAAAAGGGCAATTCTAGCTTATTTTTAGTAGTGCCACATTAGAACCTCAGCTACCAGAGACACCTGCACAGGCACAGGCAAGGGAAAGGCACTGCTGGAGGAAGTGGTGGGTGCAGAGACAGGATCCCCTCAGGTGAGGGTCCCTGCAGAAGGAGGAGCACCACAGAGCAGCACTCCTCAGCCTTCCATCAGCAAATCCATGTGCTCCTCCTTTCCATCACCACTAAATTCACTTATTTCCTGCTAGTAGGCTTCTCTGCTCCACAGGCACCACTCACACTTCTCTCCAGTTGTCTAATGGTAACTACCTACAGTCACTACACAAAGAGCTGTTGTTTCTCAGCCCATTTCCCAGCTTGGTGTTTACAGCTTCATTGTTAGATCTGCAAGAGGCACCACATCCAGCAGCTTGTCTGCTTTCCCAGCTAGCCCAACACCACCACCAACAGATCACTCTGCCACAAATCTTACCTCATCAGCAGAGCAACAACAGCCCCAACCCCAAAAGAGCTCTTGCTGAGGGCAGTCTGATACAGGAACACTGCTGTTAGCAGTGCTGGAGGTCAGAAAAGATGGAGATACAACAAAAGATGCTCGCTTCATGGACTGGGGTCACTTTTGGGCCTCTCACTCCAAGAAGGACAGGGAGGTGCTGGAGTGTGGCCAAAGAAGGGCAGGGAAGGTGGGGAAGGGTCTAGAGCACAAGGGTTGTGAGGAGCAGCTGAGGGAACTAGGCTTGGTTAGGCTGGAGAAGAGGAGGCTCAGGGGAGACCTTCTCACTCTCTGCAACTCCCTGAGAGGAGGCTGGAGCCAGCTGGGGGTTGGGCTCTTCTCCAGGGAAGAAGCAACAGGATGAGAGGGAACAGCCTCAACTTGCACCAGGGGAGGTTCAGGTTGGATATTAGGAACAGTTTCTTCCCCAAAAGAATGGTAAGAGCTGGCCCAGGCTGCCCAGGGCAGTGGTGGAGTCCCCATCCCTGAGGGATTTAAAAGCTGTGGAGATGTGGTGCTGAGGGCCATGGCTTAGTGGTGCCCTGGCAGTGGCAGGTTCACAGTTGGACTCAATGATCTTCAAGGTCTTCTCCAAGCAAAATGATTCCACAATCCCATGATCTACAGACATGGAAATGTTTTACCTGCTCCAAGCCACAACAGAAGTCAAGAGTAACACAGAAACCAGTCCCTGGGAAGCCCAACTGCCTGCTCTGCGCTCTAACTGCTCAGGAAACAAGCTCAAACAGGAGGCCAACATTTCTTACTTCCAAACACCTGATGACCTTTTGCTGTGGCAAGGATCTGGGGAACAGTGGCCACTACCCAAGCACATGCACACACTCACACACAGCTGCTATACTTAGTACAACCCACCTTCAGCAAGCTGAAAAGGCCTGGAATGTCTTCTAACTGTAGCTGCAATGACAACAGTTGCTACAAGGAATGGAGAGCCATGGCTGTTATTTCCCCTAATGACCAAACCAACCTCATTTCCTCCTCATTTGAAAGCAAGACGTTTTGCACAGCCACCTGAAATGCAAACCACCTCTATGCTCTCCAAGCAGCACAGCAGAGTGATTCCATTTCCCATCACTGTGTTTTTGGATGTGGAGATTAAAGCAAATACAGAATGCACTAAAAAAACCCACCCCCACCCTGGCTCCTCAGACAGGGGAAATAATGCAGTGTCCCAGAAAAGCCTCTGTTACCTCCTCTGAAGGATCTAAGCCACAGTCAGATGCTCACTGCCTGAGTGAGTGTGCCAGTTAAAGATGTCTTCTCTCCCAAGCCACTCCTGCCCCTTCCCAGGAGCCAGCAGAGAAGATGCTGCAGTCCCTCCCCAGTCACCCTAGAGCAAGATCAGCTGCCTCCATTTAGACCCTGATCACAGCTGGCTCAGCTGATCCACTCCTTCAGGTGAGCTCCTTCAGGGCCAGCAGCAGCAGAACAGCCCCAGCTGGGGCTTCTGGGGGAGATGTTTGACCATGAACTTAGAGCCTGGCCTCACTGTCCTGGCTGGAACAAACCCACCAGTGAATGACAACTCAGAGCTCGCCTGTCCTAGGGAAACACACTCCATCCCCCTTGGCCCTTCACTAGAACCACTGCAGGTGATGTTTCCTCCAGGTCTCATCCATGGTTTCTCTTCTGCTTTCAAGGACTATTTCACAGTCAGCTCCCTGCCCAGGAAAGAGAGGTTGGCTTTCCAACTGAAGGCAAGAGATCAGCACAAGCTGAGCACAAACAGTATCCAACCTTTGGGATCTGTTTTGTTTGGGGTCCAGGATTTTGTCAGGGAGTCAAAGATGCCCTTAGAAAGTTTCAGGGAAGTTCAGGGAAGCAGCACAAAGTGCTTCAAAAGTTGCTCCTGTAATTGAGATCAGGAAAAGATAACTGCTTGGTTTCTCAAGTCAGAAGCAAGGAGGCACTCACTGAGAGTGACTGCTTCAGGTACACCTGGAAAGTGCAGTAACCTGGGGGGAAAAACCACCTCTTTGTAGGCCACTTGCTTCCACATCTTTCCTCCTTGGTTAGGGCTGAACTTGGACATCTAACAGGTGCCATAACCCACAAGGATCTGATGAAGTCTATCTAAGCTTTCTACTACTATCCTTAGTCTTCCAGAAGTATTAGCAAGCACCCAGGGCAAAAAGGATTGAGGGAGGGAGAGGAAAAACATCCAGAACTATCCCTCAGAACCTCTCAGGTGTACCCAGAGAAACCAGGGCAGAGAAGAAACAGCCTGAAGGAAATTGTCACTCTAAAGTCACAGCAGAGTAAGTCGATTTTTACAGAACAGCTTCCAGGGGACTAAACCCCAGCACACCTCTGCCCCAGAAGGACAAAGGCACCATTTCAAGCCCACTAGGGAGGACAGTGTTCCTAAAGTGAAGAGCTCTGGCAACAAAGGCTGAATTCCAAAAGCCCCTCATTCTCTGGGAACTGCTGATCACACAAACACCCTGGAGGCAGCCTCCTCCCTCCCAGCTCCCGTTTGGGGCAGAGGATGCAGCACAGCTAACCCAGCAGAGAGCATTTCTAGAGCCATTACATTCCAGGTCACATCTTAATTGCCATGGAGCTACAAGCAAAGCTCCCCAGCACCCATGGTGACAACCAGAAACTCACTTCAACTGAAGCTAGGGAAAAAGAATCACCATGGGATTATCCATTTGTGCATACACAGGATGGTTGACCAGCAGCTGAAATAAACCACACAGAGCTGCCTTCAAGTAACAGTAACCCTGCTACAGAAGGAAACCCAGTAAAGGAAAAGAGAAAATGATTGTTAAGCCAGAATACAGCTGCTTCCTTCCAGAACTTGCCCTTCCAGAGTGCCCCAGTTTCAGACTGGAAGGAAGAAACTCTTGTACCGTGGAAAAGAAGTTCAGGCTACAAAGAGAGTTTACACGTTGTCACCTCTAATTCAAGGAAGGAGAAAAGACAAGTGAGTTCAGAAAGAGCAAGATACACTCGAACCAAACCACCCTCCTGAAAAGCCTGATCAAGTTTCCACACCTAGTAAACAGATAAAAGCTTCCAGAAATAGGGGAAAACATTCTGCCTGGCTGAGCCTCTCACCAGGGAAGGGAGTTAGAGCCCACAGCAGGAGCTGAACAGCTTCATCTCCCTTCAGAGCACAACCCTCCCAGGAGCCTGGGCCCTTCTGCAGGGGCCACCTCCCGAGGGGGGTGTAATTTAATCCCAGGAGCTCAGCCAGCCCTGGGCCACTCTGCTGAGAGCCAACATGGAGGCTGCTGACCGCCAGCCAGGGAGGTGTTTTCCGAAGTGTGAACACCATTTTAACCGGAACGGTCACAAACCCAGCCACAGCAATTGCATGCAAATCAGCAAAGGCAGCCAGTGGGAAGGGGGTTAACCCCACCCCACCCCCATCCCAACCATTCCCTGGACACCTCTCCAGTCCCCAGGGTAGGGAAGGCACCGTGGAAAGCACTCACCTGGCGATGGGGCTGCGGCTCACCGAGCGCTTGGCGGCGAAAGGGCTGCTGGAGCGCCGTCGGCTGTAGGGGCTGGGCGACCTCCCGCTGTAGGAGCCGCTGCCTCGCTCGTAGCTCGAGGAACGCCTCCTGTTGTAGGGGCTGATGGACCTCTGCCGCCTGCTGTAGGGGCTGGGAGAGCGAGTGTTGGACTGGTAGGCCACGGGCTCCTTGTAGAGGGGGCTGACGGACTGCCGGCGCGAGGAACTGCCGGGGCTCTTCCTGTAGGGATCGTAGTTACTGGATGTGTGTGAACGAGGAGGGCTGAGGTCGTACTCCTGGATGTAGGAGGCTCCTGAGGGGCTATCATCCAATTTCGGGCTGTCAGACCATTTCCTGTGAGGACTCCTGGATCTCCTCTTGGGACTGTCAACGGTTTTGTAACTTTTGGGAGCATCCCTTTTGCGATGGCTTTTGCTGCGCTCCTTGTGGCTGGACTTCAGCTCCCGATCCTTCCTGGACTTCTCCTTGTGCGCTTTGCCTGACCGGGACTCCTTGTTGCTACTCTTTGAGGACAATGACTTGGGGTGCTCCTCACTCTCCAGGAGTCTCTTGGAGGATCCAGACACTCTGTCCTTGGTGGACCCGGACCTGCTGGATGCCTCAAGGCTCTTTTCTAACTTCCTCTCTTTTTCTGCCTGTTTGCTCTTCATCAGCTCACGGATGCGCTTGTGCTGGTGGTGCCGGTGTTTCTGTATCCTCTCGCTCCTCTCTGCTTTCCTCTCCTCGTTCTCCCTCTTGTCCAGCTTGAGGGCCACATCATCAGAGAAGGTATCCGAATCCGAACTGATGTCATCATACTCCACCAGCGGCTTGATCATCGTGCCCAAGGGTGCCGCCGTCTCCTGGGCGGCCAGCGGTGACTCCTTGGAGTGCCTGGACTTATGCCTCTTGTGCCTGGAGGCCAGCCGGTGCCTCTCCTTGCTGTTCGAACTCCCGCTGCCAGGCGCGTGCTGCGAGGACCCCCCGCCGCCCCCATCCTTCTTGCCCCCATGTCTGTCCGGATTTGGCATTCCTCCTCCACTGTGCTCGGCAGAGGGGAGGGGGGCGAGCCTCCGAAACCCCCAAACTTCAAACTCCCTCAGCGACCTGCTCCTCGCACCATTCACCCTGGCCTCGGCCCTCCCTGCCGCCAACACCCCCTCCTACATGGGGAGCGGGGCAGGGAGCGCGGCCCCGCGAGGCCCCGGAGGAGGCGGAAGACGGGAGGGGGAAAGGGAAGGGGAAGGTTACCGGGAAGGGCCTTGGCCTCACCGCTTCATCCGAGGGGCCCAGGCCCGGAGGGCAGCGCGGCGGCGCCCCGGGAAGGCGGGGCCTGGGCCCGCGGTCTCTCCCCACCCCCTCAGCACCGGCCGCAAGGGCCCCGCTCAGTTCCCTCAGCCGGAAGGCCCAAGGGGCTCAGCCGCCGGCGCCCGCTCCCCCCTGCCCGGCTCGGCCTAGGCTCTGTACGGCCTGTCCCGTCCCGCCGCCGGCCCCCGCTCACTTCCCAAAGCGAAACGGCTCCGCGTCCAAGGGGGGCGGGGGGGGAGCACCCGACAACTCTCGCGAGAACCGATCGCCTCTCGCGAGAACGCCGCCGCCCTCCGCCCCGCCGGCTGCCGGCCGATCTCGCGAGACTTCGCGGAGAGGAGGAGAGACGCTGGTCCACGTCCTCTCGCGAGAACTGGCCGGGGCGCGAGTGCGGTAGCGTGGTCTGTCGGCTCCTAGGCAAACTTTATCGGGGCGCCAGGCGCGGAAAGGGCGCCTGTCCCTCAACAAAGCTTTACAGAGGTGCCAGGCAGGGACACGACGGTCACCCCTGGTCACCCAGCGCTCTCAGCCTCCTCCAGTCTGCTGGCGAGTGGCTGCTAAGCCCTCTCAACGCCCACCAAAGCGCTAGGGCTAAAAGCTGCCAGGAAGAGTGAAGGCGCCGCTTGAAGGAGGCTGAGGAGAGGGCGGAGCTTCCCTGCGCGCGCGCCCTCCCATCCTTTCGCGAGGCTTAGCGCCTCTTGCGCGAGACTTTGCGGCTGCTCTCGCGAGAGGTCGGGAGCGCGGCCGCGGCCGGAGGGATGGCGGTGGCGGAGGCCGAGGCCGAGGCCGCCGTGTGAGGCTGGCGCGGGGCGGCCCAGCCACGGCTCAGCTCCGCTCCGCTCCCCTCCTCCAGCTCCCGGCCTGCCTTGACCACTGGCGCTGTGGCCCTCCGCGGGCCTCCCCTCCCCGCCCACGGCATGAAGGCGGCACCGGGCAGCGCTGAGGGTGAGTGGCCGATGGAGGGCTGCGGCTGGCGTAGGGGTTCCCCGCTGGCGGGACAGGCGGTCCCGAGGCACCGGCACGGTGAGGGTTGAGGTGTCTTGCCCCAAAAGCAACGACGCGGCAGGAGGATGAGGTCCCCGCGGTCGGTGGTACCGTGCTGGATCTTTTCTCCGGTGCCGTGATTCGCAACCCCGGGCGGGCTCCGGGTGTGGTATCTCATGGTGGTGTGTTTCCAAACAGTGCCCTGACATCTTCCTGTCATGACAGAAGTGAACTGCTGGGGCCATGTCCATGCAGAACGGGAGGTGGGCTTTGCCCGACAGGCCTGTAGGCATTTCGGGGTCGTTTGGTTTTGATTGCTTGTGATAGATCCTTAGCTTTAAGGTCTAGTCATGGGGATAGATCAGCAGGAAATATTTTCTTTTAAATCATAGAATCGAAGGAAGGTTAGAGCTGGCAGAGGCCTTTTAAGGTTATCTAGTCCAACCCCCCTGCAGCCAGCTGGGACACCTATAACTAGATCAGGTTGCTCAGAGCCCTAAACAACCTGACCTCATGTTTAGCTTAGAGGTGAAAAGTATTTCCACTACAACTGCCAAGCTGCTTTATTTATAAAACTTCAAATACCGTCTTGTTCTCTTATCTGCATCTCCCCTGTCTTACAGAAACAGAGAAGCTGAATAAGATGAGCACCCTCTTAGAAAGGCTTCATGCAAAGTACAACCAAAACAGGCCTTGGACAGAAACCATGAAGTTAGTGCGTCAAGTCATGGTGAGGATTGGTGGAGTCTCAGCAGGAGGCTTTCTGGAGTTTCTTGAGCAATAATTTTATTGTCAGTTTGTTAGATCTCTTCCAAGTGCTTTGCCTTTTGTTCTTGCCTTGACTTCCTCCTGAGCCGGTGTGGTTTAGGCATGCCAGCTCTCACGCCCTGCAGGGGGCAGGGGAGGGAGCAATGCCTATACTCTCTGTCTGGCGTGTCTTGGCCTTCCCTAATTACAGCCTCCCCCTCTACTAGAGACAGGGAGGATGTCAGCTCCGTGCTAGGAAAAGGGTCAAACTGGTGGTTTCAGCTGGTGCTGACAAGCCCAAACCTTTCTGCCACTTGCTGTTTCAGGAGGTTGTGTTTTGTAAAGCAGTTTGCTGTTCAGTGATGTTCCAAACTCAGCATTGACTCAGTCAACCATGGGTTGGAAATAGGGGTCTCTGGGTGGGGGGAAGAAGGAGCAGGAGGCAGAGGAGAGCTGCATCAAAGGCTTCTGCATATATTGTGGTGTTAAAAGTTTGCCTGTCTGGTCATCTCTCATATAACTCTCAGCTTATGCCTATGGAGAAGTTGCTGCAGTCTGTTCTTCCAGATGAGCAACTTAGTTGAAAGAGAATACATCCATTCCAGGCTTTTCTTACCTGCTTCCAAACCAGGCCCTGTTCTCCTACAGGAATCAAAATGAGGATGTAATTTTGGGATGAAATCTAATGTGCTTTTAATTACCTAAATAAACCTCATTTGGCTGCACAGAAGTTGCAGTAATTCTCTCTGTCTGAGTGGGACCCAAAAAAAAGGACAATTTCTTTCTTTCTGCCTAAGGAAAAGCGAGTTGTGCTGAACTCAGGGGGACACCAGCACCTGGTGAGCTGTTTGGAGACTCTGCAGAAGGCATTAAAAGGTGAATATGTTCTGTGTGTGCACTTCACAAACTGCTGTACAGACTCTGCTCAGGGGTGCCCAGGGACAGCCCAAGGGGCACTGAGCACAAACTGGAACCCAGGAGGTTGCAGCTGAGCAGGAGGAGAAACTTGTTTGTTGTGAGGGTGTTGGAGGCCTGGCCCAGGCTGCCCAGAGAGGTTGTGGAGTCTCCTTGTGTGGAGAGATTCCCCAGGCAGCTGGAGGTGACCCTGGGCAAGCTGCTGTGGGTGCCCCTGCTGGAGCAGGGGGTTGGACTGGCTGATCCCCAGAGGTCCCTTCCAGCCCCCACCAGGCTGGGATTTGGGGATTCTGTGATACAGGAGGGAGGAACTAGCTGAGATGGAGTTTAATGCTGCTGTCTTCTACCTGGGGAGATGTCAGATCATTTCACCAAGCCTTGTTTTTTGCTCTCTCCATCTAGTGTCTTCTCTGCCTGCCATGACAGACCGCTTGGAGTCCATAGCCAGGCAGAGTGGGTAGGTCTTCTCCTTTGTCTGATGGTGAAGGCTTTGCCTGGTGGTCAGTACCTCAGCCTCCCACTGCTAGTTCTGTGTGCATCTGATGGCAGTTTTTGTTTTGTTTCCTGTGTCAGCCTGGGATCTCACCTGAGTGCAAATGGCACTGAGTGTTACATCACCTCAGACATGTTCTACGTGGAGGTGCAGTTGGATCCCTCTGGGCTGCTGTGTGATGTCAAGGTGGCTCACCATGGAGAGAACCCTGTGGTATGTACTGCTGACTCCTGTGAGGTTACAACTGCCATTGACTCCCTTTTGGTTGAGTGGAGGGAATGGATTGTGGTGAGTGTTCCCCTAGACCTCCTCGTGTTCCACCTCTGCTGCTGCTTCTGGTGGCAAGTAAAAGCCTTCCTGGGCCAATCTGTTCCTGTGGGTCAGGCAAAGCAGTGCAATATGCATGTGCAAGGAACATTTTCCTGGTGGTCTCTCTTCTTTGGAGTGGTTTTGTAGCTGGCAAAATTCTTTGAGGACATTAATCAGTGTGTGGCTGAGAATTGTAGTTCTGGAGGGAGGAGGTGGAAGTGGAAAATCCTAAGCCATGGGATGCTGGAAGGAAATGGCTCTGCTTCCCTTCTGCACAGTGGGAGAGTTTGAACTTGGTGTTTGCATTGGCCTGGCCACTCTCCTGCAGGCAGCCTGGTTTTCCTGTCTCTAGAAGCTCAGAGGTTCTCAACCTAAGGCTTCACAATTTTCAGAGGTTGTTTCAAATCAGTCACTTAGGAGCAAATTGCCTGACTTTCCCCCTGAGGGGCCTGAGAAACAGAACTAGAACCAGAGCAGTCTGTAGCTGTGAGCATTGTGTTGCTTCTGCTGAAGAGCTGATGCTCAGGAATGTTCCTGCCCTGGTACTTTACAGTTGCTGTGCTCCACAGAGGCTGCCATTGCTGCATTGATCTCCTTGTGTGTTCTTTCCTTTTCAGAGCTGTCCAGAGTTGGTGCAGCATCTGAGGTGAGCAGTAAGAGTTGTTTGCTGTATGTTCTGCCAGGCTTCTCTTTGCAGGAGGGAGCTGATGCTGGTTTGTGGCTGGAAACACAGAATGTTTCGGACCTGTTCTTTCCCCATGAAGTCTCTTGACTTCCCCAGGGGCTTTTCTGGCCTTGGTTCAGATAGTTCTGACTCTGGCTGCTGTGCATCTTGGCTTGGAAGCCACAGCACAACATTCATCAGGGTTCTCAAAGCTGGACCACTGAAAGAACAGGTTCTGTAGCTCTCATATGAAAGTCTTTCCTTAAATGGCCTGTGTCTGTGGGTGGTGTGCAGTGCATCCTGTGGACATGTCAAGAGGTGACTTTTTCTCCCTCTTCTTTTCAGAGAGAAAAATTTTGATGAGTTTTCTAAGCACCTGAGGGGGCTTGTGAACCTCTACAAGCTGCCAGGAGACAAGTAAGTTTAGAGTCTACATCCACAGGCAATAACATTAAACCTGCAAGCTTTTAGTTCTGTGCTTTAGTCTTCATTGTGTGTGATCCTGCCTTCATCAGGACAGGATGACTTCATCCTGCTGGCTCTTACCACCATGGCTTGCATGTGCCCATGGTGAGTGGGGAGGGTTTGGTGTCAAGTGGGGATGCAGAATGAGGAGTTACCTTTCCTAAGAGCTCAGTCCAACATCAAGCACTGCACTTGGCTTTCATTGCCCAGTTCCTTTCCATTTCTCTGATGCTTTTCTCTTGTGTTTTTGTCTTCCCCCCAGCAAACACAAAACTAAAATGTACTTAGCTCTGCAGTCCTTGGAGCTGGATCTCTCCAAGATGGCAGGGATGTACTGGTAAGGACATGGATGTGGTTTCTTGGGGTTTGGTGGTGCCTGACTCTGATCATGCCAAGGACTGGGCATGCAGGAGGTGTCACACTAGCTCCTGTGCAGTCTGATGCTATTGCTGAGGCTGTGGAAGGCCTGTGCTGGCAGGGAGTGGGAAAAGATATTGCTGTTATGTATTTCATGATAGAAATATTGCTTAGAGCTTTCTGGGCAACTCCTTTGTAGCCATGCTCAGTTTTGGGCCCCTGACTGGAAGGACACTGAGGTGCTGGGGCATGTCCAAAGCTGGGGAAGGGTCTAGAGCACAAGTGTTGTGAGGAGCAGCTGAGGGAACTGGGCTTGGTTAGCCTGGAGAAGAGGAGGCTCAGGGGAGACCTTCTCACTCTCTGCAGCTCCCTGAGAGGAGGCTGGAGCCAGCTGGGGCTTGGGCTCTTCTCCCAGGGAAGAAGCAACAGGATGAGAGGGAAGAGCCTCTAGTTGTGCCAGGGGAGGTTCAGGTTGGATATTAGGAACAATTTCTTCCCTGGCAGAGTGGTTAGGGATTGGCCCAGGCTGTTGAGGGCAGTGGTGGAGTCATCGCCCCTGGGGGGGTTTCAGAGCTGTGTGGATGTGGCAGTGAGGGCCATGGGTTAGTATTTAGGTTTAGCAGCACATCAGTTTTGGCTTGAGGTTTGACTCTGGTTTGTGATTGCCTCTCTTGCAGGCAAGCCACCAATGCAAATCCCCTTGACAAGATCCTGCATGGCAGTGTTGGCTATCTCACCCCCAGGAGTGGAGGTATCTTTGGCTAGCAGTTAACAAAGAACAGAAGCAAACCCACTTTGTTCGTGGGCCCCTTTGTGGCTGCAGGTTGCACATTCATCATGGAAATGCTAATCAGACTAAAACAGGGGGCAAAGTGATTGAGGATTTGGAAGTGCCCCTGATCCAGAAAGCCACAGGTGGTGGTTTCCTGGCAGGTGACCACGTCTGTGTCTTTGGCAGCACAGAACAGCTCTGAGGCTGCACTAGCAGCTCTGCACAGCCTGTGCTGTGTCACACTGCAAACACTGTCTGCTTCCAGGGGTTAATAGTGGTGGGGTTACCTCAGATCCTCAGGGTGCCTGTTGAAAAGCCTCTCTCCCACAGGTCTCCTGATGAATCTCAAGTATTACGTCTCACCCTATGATTTGTTTGAAGATGGCACTGGAGCTCCTGTTATTCTGCATGAGAACAATGGTAGGTCAACTTCAGAGGCTGATGTGGGCTACTGCTGCTTGAGGGAGAGAAGAGGGCAGAATTCCAGCAGTCTGGAGTTCCAGAGTTCCAGCTGTCACCATGTAACACAGGAAGGTGGTTGATTGGCTTGCAGAGGACACAGGTTTGAGAAGCCCAGGTGTAAGTGCTGCCTCAGTTGAGCATCTTCTCAAAGCTTGTGGCTGTCCTGGAGCTTGCACTAGGCTGCTCCTGAGGGTGGCAGGGTGACAGCTGCAGACACAGCCTTCAGCCATTGTTAGCATGAGGTTTATTTTATGGGGGGAGTACTTGTGTCTCTGCCAGCTTACTGGCAGAATATAAAGTGACAAAAGCAAGCAGCAGTTAAAATTGAGGCTGGTCTTGGAACACAGGAGGGGGAAGTGGTCCAAAATCACTGGGTTTGGTTGCTTTGCAAAGAGCATGCTGCAAACCTGCAAACGTGTGAGGAGTTCAGCAGCTGATCTGCCTTGCCAGAGGGAAAACAGAGCCTTGGTAGTGGAACTAGTGTGGCTGTTGTCCCTTTCATGGTAGAGGTGAATGCTGCAAACACAGGGCAGGTGTTTCCACCCCAGTAGTAGTGAACTCACAAAGCTTGTGGTGTGTTTGTATCAGCCTGTGTTGCTGTTTTCCCTGGCCTCCCCCTGCAGTGCCTCGCTCCCTGGGGATGAACGTGTCGGTAACCATTGAGGGAACCATGGCCATGTACAAGCTCCCAATTGCTCCACTCATCATGGGCTCTCACCCTGTTGACAGCAAAGGGTAAGTGAAGGACATCTCTGCCAGGCCTTTCCCAGCAGCCTGCTTCAGACACCAGCTCAGCACTGAGCCCTCAGCTGAAGGCAGGGGGTGGGCAGGTGGCTGCAGGATGTCCCAGCATCTGTGTGCTGACATCCCTGTGCTGTCTCTAGGCCAAGGAGTGCAGACTGCAGGCACAGCACATGCTTTTGAGGAGCATCTCGATTAGTTTTTAGGAGGTCTTCACACTCTGCTTGTCTTTGAGCAGACAGCCAGTGGAGTGGCTGGTGCTGAGAGCAGAAGGCAGTCATGTCCTGTACCTCACAGCTCCTGTGTTGCCCTCCCCTTGCAGGACTCCATCTTTCTCCTCCATCACCAGTGCCAACAGTGTGGATTTACCAGCTTGTTTCTTCCTGAAGTTCCCTCGGCCCATCCCAGTGTCTCGAGCTTTCATCCAGAAGCTGCAGGGCTGCACAGGTAGGTTCCAGAGCTGGCAGGCAGATCCTCTCCAGCTTTTTAGCCACTGACTGCTGCTAAGTTTTTAACATGTGCCAGGAAAGTTGTTCAAGATTCTGTCCTACTTTTTGGGTTCTTTACTGGACAGTAACATCTTCTCTGGCCATCATCTCTTCCTGACTGCCAGGTGCCATCATTCTGGGCCATCTTCTTCCCTCAGGTATCCCACTCTTTGACACCCCACCTACCTTTGTGCCCCTGTATGAGCTGATCACCCAGTTTGAGTTAGCCAAGGAGGCTGATCCTCTGCCTTTGAACCACAACATGCACTTCTATGCAGTGAGTATCTGCTTACAGCCAGGTGTTACCCTTGGAGGGCAGCACTCTGGGGATCTCCTTCCTGGGTGTCAGATACCTTTCAGGGGGGACAAAGGAAATCGGTACAGCATTTATTGGTAGGCAAAAGCTGTGCTAACCAAGCCTTAGAATTCAGGGATGACATGACCACAGTGATCAGGAAAATTAGGTGATGAAAACCCCCTTGCTGTCGAAGTGCAGCTGTAAGAACAACAGAGGTGTGGGACTGAGCCTTCCAGGTTCTGCCCCTTCTTGTCAATGGCAGATCTGCTAATTGCAGGGGATTTCTCTTTTTCTCAAGGCAGGTGAAACTGCTTGAGTGGGACAGTGAGTACTGTGTGGCAGTACCACTCCTGAGGAGGCAAAGTCCTGGTTTGCTGGTTCAGACTGGAAGGAAAGTGCTTTGCTGTTGGTCATTTTCAGCCAGGAAGGTGGCTTGGTGTCACCTGGAGCTGGGGCCTCCTCTTGCCTTCCTAGATGTCTGTTATTGCCTTGTACCTGGCAGTAGCTGAAGTAAAGCAGAAATTGTTTGTCAGGCTCTTCCAGGACAGCAGCACTGTTACTTTCTGAACAAAGATGCTCCTCTCCCAGATGGAAGAAGCCTCCAGGGAACTCTGATCAGTAAAATCGCCTTCCAGCACCCTGGGAGGGTTCCTCTCATCCTCAACCTGATCAGACACCAGGTTGCATACAACACTCTGATTGGCAGCTGTGTCAAGAGAACAGTCCTAAAAGAAGGTGAGTGCTGCAGCAGGGGGAGTGTCATGTGTGGGGAGTGAGAAACCTTGGAGGATGTTCCCAGATGGAGGAGTGAGCCTGTGCTGCTTTGCTTTGTTGTTGTTGTTTTCTCACCTCTAGGAAGCACAGAGGTGGTTCTCTCTGGTGCCACTGGTTCATCTCCTGTGTTCCCCTGGTTGAACAGTTGCCATCTTTTTCAGATTCTCCTGGGATCCTGCAGTTTGAAGTGTGTCCTCTCTCTGACTCCTGTTTCAGCGTATCCTTTCAGCACCCTGTGAATGACTCCCTGGTGTGTGGTAAGTGGGCTCTGGTAGAAGCAGGAGGCTGTTCAGGGGAAGGGCTGGCAGCATTTTCCTGCTGCTGCAACCAGGATTTTGATCTCTTCCAAACACCTTCTCTCTTTTAGTGGTAATGGATGTGCAAGACTCCACTCATGTGAACTGTAAGCTGTACAAGGGGTTGTCTGATGCTCTTATCTGTACAGATGATTTCATTGCCAAAGTTGTTCAAAGGTAAGCTGGATCTTTCTGTGCCCCTGTCACTGCAAATGTCATAGGGGAACTCTGTGTCTCTCACCTTCACCCTAGCAGTTGTGGAGCCTTTCTGTCTGTGGGTGAGTTTTGGCAGTGGTTGCTGGGAAGAGAGGAAATCTTGGAGCCCTGTTGAAAATTCCTTTCCAGGTGCTGAACTGTAGCTGCTTCTTTCTGAGTGCCTCCTGTCCATGCCTCCTCCTGTAGTTGGGGGCCAACTAAGGCTCACAGGCCAGGGCAGAGCTCCCCTGCAGTTGTCATTTCCAGAGGCCTCCTCTCAAGGTTCCTGTACCTCAGCCAGCGCTGAGAGCACAGCAGGACGTTACCAGAGGCTGACCTCTTTGCCTTGTGTCTTGCAGATGTATGTCCATCCCTGTCACCATGAGAGCAATCCGTAGGAAGGCAGAAACAATCCAAGCAGACACACCAGCTCTGTCCCTCATTGCAGAGACAGTAGAAGATATGGTGAAGAAAAACCTTCCCCCAGCCAGCAGCCCAGGGTATGGCATGACCACAGGCAGCAACCCGATGAGTGGTACCACTACCCCAACCAACACTTTTCCTGGGGGGCCCATCACTACTCTGTTTAACATGAGCATAAGCATGAAAGAGAGGCATGACTCGGTGGGCCATGGGGAGGACTTCAGCAAAGTGTCTCAGAACCCTATTCTCACTAGTTTGTTGCAGATCACAGGGAATGTGGGCTCTACCATTGGCTCAAGCCCAACCCCTCCCCATCACACACCACCACCCGTATCCTCACCAGCAAGCAACACCAAGAACCACCCCATGCTCATGAACCTTCTTAAAGAGAATCCCCCTCAGGATTTCTCCACTCTGTATGGGAGCAGCCCTCTGGAAAGGCAGAACTCTTCCTCTGGCTCCCCCAGAATGGAAGTTGGCCCTGGGGGGAATAAGCAAAAGAAAAAAAAGTCCCGCATGCCTGCCGACAAGCCCAAGCACCAGACTGAGGATGACTTCCAGAGGGAGCTCTTCTCCATGGATGTTGACTCCCAGAACCCTATTTTTGATGTCAACATGACTGCAGACACCCTGGACACCCCTCATATTACTCCAGCACCCAGCCAGTGCAGCACTCCTCCTGCCACCTACCCCCAGCCGCTCCCCCACGCGCAGCCCAGCATTCAGAGGATGGTTCGGCTCTCGAGCTCCGACAGCATCGGGGCCGATGTCACTGACATCCTCTCGGACATAGCAGAGGAGGCTTCCAAGCTGCCCACCACTAATGAGGACTGTCCACCCATTGGTACTCCAGTGAGAGACTCTTCTAGTTCAGGACATTCCCAAAGCGCCCTCTTCGACCCAGATGTTTTTCAGACCAACGCTAGCGAGAACCCCTACACAGACCCCGCAGACCTGATAGCAGATGCTGCTGTGAGCCCCAACAGCGACTCCTCCAACCATTTTTTCCCCGATGGAGTGGATTTCAATCCTGACTTGCTGAACAGTCAGAGTCAGAGTGGCTTTGGGGAGGAGTACTTTGATGAGAGCAGTCAGAGTAGAGACACTGACGATTTCAAGGGCTACACCCTCACTACCTTGGGGGTGCAAGTCTTGGGGGCCGATGGGGGGGAGAATAAATTCAAGGGAAGCAGCCAGTCAGATACAGTAGATTTTAGTATTATTGCAGCTGCAAGCAAAGCACTGGGGTCCTCTGACATCATGGAGCATCACAGTGGAGGTCAGAGCCCTTTGCTGAACACAGGGGATTTGGGGAAAGAGAAGGCTCAGAAACGGGTGAAGGAAGGCAACGGTTCCGGCAGTGCCATGGCAGGCCCCGGGCTGGAGGGGAAGCCAGGCAAGCGCAGCCGGACGCCGTCCAGCGATGGCAAAAGCAAAGAGAAGCTTCCAAAGAGGAAGAAGCAGGAGACAGATGGGAAGTCCCCATCTCACAGTTCATCCAACAGGCCTTTCACACCCCCAGCGAGCACAGGTGGCTCCAAGTCTCCTGGGAGCTCAGGCAGGTCTCAGACTCCTCCCGGGGTGGCTACTCCTCCTATTCCCAAGATCACCATCCAGATCCCCAAAGGAACAGTGACTGTTGGCAAACCCTCCTCCCACGGCCAGTACACGAGCAGTGGCTCTGTCACCTCCTCCAGCAGCAAAAGCCATCATAGCCATTCTTCCTCCTCCTCCTCTTCTTCCTCCTCTTCAACCTCAGGCAAAATTAAAAGCAGCAAATCGGAAGGGTCCTCCGGCTCGAAGATGAGCACTAGCCTCTACTCCAGCCAAGGTGGCTCAAGTTCAGGCCAGTCCAAGAGCTCTGCTCAGTCAGTGGGAAAGCCTGGCTCCTCCCCTATCACCAAGCACGGCCTCAGCAGCGGCTCTGGGAGCACCAAGATGAAACCTCAAGGAAAGCCATCGTCACTTATGAACCCTTCCATGAGTAAACCAAACATCTCTCCGTCTCACTCTAGACCCTCAGGAGGTTCTGAGAAGCTTGCTTCTCCCATGAAACCTGTTCCAGGTACTCCCCCATCATCTAAGGCCAAGTCACCTATCAGTTCAGGTTCTGGAGGCTCCCATATGTCTGGGACTGGATCAAGCTCGAGTATGAAATCGTCGTCAGGAATGGGATCCTCTGGGTCCATGTCACAGAAACCGCCTCCTTCTTCAAATTCCTCGACAGCATCTTCCTCTTCCTTCTCCTCCAGTGGCTCTTCCATGTCTTCCTCTCAGAACCAGCATGGCAGTTCCAAAGGCAAGTCTCCAAGCAGAAACAAGAAGCCATCTCTGACTGCAGTCACAGACAAACTGAAGCATGGGGTTGTCACTAGTGGGCCTGGTGGAGATGACCCCATGGATGGGCAGCTGGGGCCCAGCGCCACTTCCTCAAGCCATACCATGTCCTCCAAACACACCCTGTCTGGAGGAGAGTTCCAGGGCAAGCGTGAGAAGAGCGAGAAGGAGAAGTCCAAGGTCTCTGTGTCTGGAGGATCTGGTGACTCTTCCAAGAAGACTTCGGACTCCAAGAGCGTAGGAAGCACTGGGGTGGCCAAAATCATCATCAGCAAACACGATGGTGGTTCCCCCAGCATTAAAGCCAAAGTAACTTTGCAGAAGCCTGGGGAAGGAGGTGGGGAGAGCCTGAGGCCTCAGATGGCTTCTTCCAAAAGCTATGGGTCCCCTCTGATCAGCGGATCCACCCCAAAGCACGAGCGCTGCTCTCCCAGCCACAGTAAGTCCCCAGCGTACACTCCCCAGAACATCGACAGCGAGAGCGAGTCAGGCTCCTCCATCGCCGAGAAGTCCTACCAGAACAGCCCCAGCTCTGATGATGGCATCAGGCCCTTGCCTGAGTACAGCTCAGAGAAACACAAGAAGCACAAAAAAGAGAAGAAAAAGGTGAAAGACAAAGAGAGGGATAGGGACAGGGACCGGGAGAAGGACAGGGACAAGAAGAAGTCTCACAGCCTGAAGCCCGAGAGCTGGTCCAAGTCCCCGATCTCAGCTGAGCAGGCTCTCTCCATCAGCAGCAGCACTATCCTCTCGGCTGAGAGGCCCTCCCGGGCCAGCCCTGAGTTCCTCATTGGGGAGGAGGATGATGATCTCATGGATGTTGCTCTGATTGGCAATTAATGTTCTCAGTGTCTTTCAAAGAGCTGTACACGGGAGCTGTGGGATCTGGAGGTGGAAGGGAAGGAGCTGTTCCTCGCCCACCTGCCGCGCCGGTTCCCACAGGGTGTGTTGGAAGAGGGGAAAACCCAAAGTATTACCAAGGATCTCCAAAGTCCAAGCAGGAAGTGTGAGTGCCAGCAGCCTGTTGGGCAGGGCGAGGTCCTCCCTGGCACCTTCTGCCTGTGACACTTAACACCCATCCTTAATTTAGAAGTATTAATGGCCCCATCAGAGCTTCTGGGTTGTCAGGGGTTGCACTCAGACCAGGACATGGCTGTGAAGCTGAGGGAGTGTTTCAGGTGTGGGAGCAGCCCCCAGACCGGTGCAGAGAGGAGCACAGGCTGGGCTGGGTAAGCCCAGCTTCCTCCAGCCTTCTTCCCATGCAGAATCAATTGCTTTTATATAGGAAATTTTAACCTAATTATTGTAGAGGGTTTATTCTTTTCAAAGGATGATTGGAAGGAAAAAACACAATGGTTTTTAACTTATTTCTGTGGCATTTCTTCCTTCACTGACTGCTTCAGCATGGTGCTGAGGGATGTGCTCTGCCAGGAGCTGCTCTGTTTTGATGGCTGTCAGAGGTGAAGGATTGCTGCCTGTGTTTGACTGCCCTTTTGGCTGAGCTATTTATTTATGGCCGTGTCTGAAGGCCCTGTGCTGCTTGTTGCCATGCAAGCTCTGTTGGAAGTGTATGATGCAGAGCCCAGAAGAGGTTGGGAGTGTGGGCAGAGCCTGTGCATTTGGGTAGGGACTGGAATTGGGCAGAGCCTGAACGTTTGAGCCAAGGCCATGAGTTTATGTCCAGCCTGTGGGTTTGGGCAGAGCTAATGGGTTTGGAGCTAGGCTGTTGGTTTGGGTCTGGCCCATGCTTTTGGGCAGAGCTGATGGATTTAGGCAGAGCTCATGGGTTTGGATCTAGCCCGTGGGCTTGGGCAGCCCTGCCCTGGTGTGGCCACTAACTTAGGTGAAGTTGGTGAGATGCTGACAGGTGTTGGAGCAAATCTAAGTTGGGAAGGAACTCCATGGACTTCATCCAAGCCTTGCTGCCTCGTGAGCCCAGCAGACAGAGCTTCCCCAAACCCCCTGCTGCTGATCCATAAAGGATGGACTGTAAGCTGCTGACCTCCCAGCCCAGAGCCATGCTTAAGGAATCCACTCCCAGCACTTCTGTTGGTGTTGGTGGAACAGCTCGTGCCCAGGGAGGAACCAGGCCTTGTTTTTGCCCAACCTGTTCCCACTTCTGAGCCCTTCAGGGTTTCATTTGGGTTTTGACTTATTTTCTGTCTAACTCAGAGCACACTTCTCAGTGGCTCTGGTAAGGCACACAGGTGGTGTCAGCTCTCTGGGAGGTGCTGGCCTGGCAGTGCTGGAAAACCAGCCCCTGGGTGGTTCCTCTGGGAGCAGAGCTGCAGCAGAAGTGATTTCCTCCAAAGATGGATGTTTTTCCCCTGTTGGCTGGAATCAAGAGCATGACTCAGGCATCCTCTACAGGCTTATCTTGTGGTCACTGGAAGGAAAAGAGACTCAGGAGAGTGTTTTATTTGTAAAAGCTGTTTGAACTGATTCACTGAAGAGGAATGTGGGAAATCAACACACCTCCTTGGGAGAGATGCCCCAGGCAGGACCCTGCTCCTGTTGGATTTTGGAGGCTAGGACTTCCCTACAGGAATGAGATTACACTTCATGCTTGGGGATGTAGACTGGAAAGAGGTCAAGGATTTCAGTTCCATTTAAAGGCCAGAGATCCCCAATCCTCCTTACAGTCTGGCTGGTTCTGGGGGGGCTCCCCCAACAAGGCTGCTGTCTTTTTGGTAGGGAGGCAGCTATTCAATTAACAGTAAGGATTTTTCACCTCTTCCTCTGCCTTCAGCTTCATTCTAGGGCTTCTGCAGAATGAATTCCTCCAAAGCCTCTCCCCAGGCTCTTGAGAACTCTCCCTTCTTGTCCTTCCCACCCTTTATCCCTGGCTCCTGGTGCTCTGCACACGCTGGAGCTTCCCCTTCCCCAGTGCCCACCTCTTCCTGTGCTGAGGTGCTAGGAGAGTGGTTGATAGAGGCTGAGCCTGGAGCAAATGCCATTATCTTACACAGCATCAATCTGGTGTGACTCTGGAGTGCCTGAAGAGGATGTCAGAGACACAGCACCAGAGATGAGTTGATCTTGAGACCCTGCCGCAGCGGCTGCGCCGTGGATCTGAGGCTGTTCAGCTCCTGCAGCTTGGCAGCAGCTTTCCTGCTGCTCCCCTCCTTTATCTGTAGTTTATTTTGGTTTACAAAACCCCTTGGATCCCTCTGGGGTCAGGTGAAGGTACAGACAGCTTTGGAATCATGAAGGTTGGAAAAGACCTCTGAGAGCATCGAGTCCAACTCTGAACTGAACACTGCCAAGTCACCACTGACCCAGGTCCCTCAGCACCACATCTCCACGGTGCTGACTCCAGCACTGCCCTCAACAGCCTGGGCCAGACCATGACAACCCTTCTAGGGAAGAAATTGTTCCTCAGGTTCAACCTGAACCTCCCCTGGCACAACTTGAGGCTGCTGCTTTGTGTTGTCTCGGTTGTTCCTTGGGAGAAGAGACCAACCCCTGCCTGGCTCCAACCTCCTCTCAGGGAGCTGCAGAGTGAGAAGGTCTCCCCTGAGCCTCCTCTTCTCCAGGCTAACCAAGCCCAGCTCCCTCAGCTGCTCCTCACAACACTTGTGCTCTGGACCCTTCACCAACTTCACTGCCCTTCTTTGGACACACTGCAGCACCTCGGTGTCCTTGGAGTGAGGTTCCCACCTCACCAGTGCCCAGGCCAGGAGGAGGATCACTTCTCACAGGAACACGAAGCTCTCTTGGCATTGGAGCAGAGCTGGGGACATCAGAGATGGTTTATTAATGGAGGTCACATTGTACTGGGGTGAAGCCCTGGAGGAAGGGGAAGGAAATGCTGCTCAGCTCTGGATTCACCCAGGAATGGTGTTTGAAGGAAAGAGCCTCACGTGGTTCCTCTGCTCACTCAAGACCAAAGTCTGATAGCCCAGATTTGTCCTGCAGAAGGTAGTGTCCAGCAGTGGTGGGGACAGAGCCTCCCCTGACCCCTAGCACCCCTGTGGGAGAGCAAATCCCAGTTTAGGGCTTTTTCACCCTATTTTGGTGTCCCTTTTCCTGTCTGTGATGTAAATCACGTGTGAGAGAGTCTGGAGCCAGGCCCAGGCTGCACGATGTGTCTGTCACTGTGACCAGTGCTGACCTCTGCACCCACGGAGCCATTCTGAGGTGTGAACACTTGCTCTGGCAGAAAAGACTGTATTTTTCCACTGTTTTTGCTTATTCTTGGTGATTATTTTCCACCTTTCAGTATCAGGAAGAGAAAAGATGAAAAGAGAATCAAAACCACACTGGGAATCTCCTGTGGGGCAGTTCCATGGAGAGGACAAGCAAATGGTTCTGTTCTGCACGGTGAGGATGTCAGAACCTCTCCAGGAATGGCTTGTTTTGTACCTCTCTCCCCTTTCCCCCTCCATTGCCTCATTCCCCTGGGAACTCACCACCTTTTGGGGCAGATCTCCAAGAATCTCTTTATTTACATGCAAATAAAATCTCTTTGGTACAAAACAAGGTATGAGTGTTCCGGCCCGGGGGGGTTCCCGGGGGCTGGGGAGGGCTCCC
>VWZX01011114.1:1399506-1430657 GCA_013399015.1 Galbula dea
AGGTGGCCCCGGCGCGTCGGGTTTTGGGCAGTAACTGGAGGGAAAAAATGCTAACTGGGATGTGGTGGGGGTTGGAGAGGACGGAAGGAGTAGAGGGTAAACAATAAGATCTATTCAAAGGCTATGGCACAAAGCAGGCTGTGGAGCCAGGGCTGCTCCCAGCTCTGCATTGTTGGAACAGCTGTCTTCCCGGGGGGGAGGAGAGTGTCTCGGGCGGGGGAAGCAGAGGCAGCGGCCGCCGGTTTGCTTTTCGTCGCTGTAAGAGGCTGCTGGGAGGATGAATATCCCTGCCCATTTCTTCTCTCCACCGCTCGTGTTGTGTGTGAGGACAATATAGGAGGAAAAGAGCCCGGAGGGGTGAAGATGTGGCCGTGTCTCCCCCTCCAGAGGGGCTGGGAAGGCTGTCAGGGGAAGGGATTGGTTGGTGGTGAACTGAAGAGTGTCTGGTTCCAGAGAGTTCAGCATTGAAATCCCCAGGAGACTGGCCTGGAGTTGAGAAAGGTGCAGAAAAGGGTGGTGGTGTAATAGCCCATGTCAAGTGATTCTCTTCTATCAAACCCCTCTCAGCTGCTGTAAAGCAGCAGCAGGCAGCTCTGTTTGGAAAGGGTCTGGATTAAACAGTGTCATAATCCTCGTGCTTCTGTGGCATCCAGATGAGAGAAGCATGGAGCAAAACCTGGGAAGTCAGAGCAAGAAGGCTGCATGCATGATGGGCTGGATCCAGAGAGACTGTTCTACTGCTCCAGGCTCTTCTTGGCTGCACAGATTGGATTGGATTGGATTTATTTATCTACTTCTGAGAGCTTTTGGTTTTTATCACTGCAGAGTGGTTGGTTCCTGAGCAGAGTGGAGATCAGACCAGCCCTGGGCATGGTCTGCTGTGGGCAAACATCTTGGATGCCAACAACCTTTTTTCTCCCTTCCTTGCTTAGCCTTTGCTTTGAAAAAGCAGAGTTCACTGCAGGACTGGGAGAGCTCTTCCTCAGGGTTGTACCAAACAGCAAGAGGAGCCCAGTTTGCTGTGGGGAAGAGCTTGCTTTTGGCTGCTCTGGGTGGGGTTTTGCTTTGGCTGGAAGGGTGCGTGGCTTTCTTCCTAGAGTGAGGAATGGACAAGTTGCAAATAAACAAACGCTCAGAGAGTGTTGGAGGTTTAAGTTAGTGTTTTCTTTGCACAGGAAGAGCTGGTGCAGTGTAGAGCTACCTGAAGTGCCTTTAAACACCCCAGCCTTGGTGATTCCAGGATTCTGTCATTACCCACTTGTGTGGATGTGTTTTGGTTAGTAAATCAAGGGCTCCTGATTGCCTCTGACCCACTCCCCTGTATCTCCTGGAAGGGACAGGTTTAGAACTCTTGGCTTCCCATACACGGTCTGTTAGGGAGGCTCTTTGGGTCTGGGAAGCTGCTGGCCTGTTGCTGTGCTCCCCCGGAGAGAGAGAGAGGTTTATTTCACGGCTAGAAACGCAGCCCTGCTTTCTAGAAAGCAGTTTGTGGTGGCTGTGCTTTGAGAGGAGAAGCCCTGTTCCCTGGGGAGAGGTTGCCTTTGAGTGTGAGGGTTCACATTTAATGGGACATGAGGACAGTTATGCCCAGCTCTGCTGGGGCTGGGAACTCTGCAGGACTGGAAGATCAGTGCAGGCAGGGAATGCCTGGTGGTCAGTACTCCTCTGCCTTAGCCCTGGCTCAGACACAGCTGGCTGCTGCCCTGGCTGAGGGTGGGGAGGGAGGGAGGCCTTTGGGTGTCTTGGGGAGGACGGGGGGCGGGGAGCCAGCTGGGTGCAGAGTGGTGACTAATGAATATTGTGTCTGTTTCAGGCTGTGTAGAGAGGGAGGGAAGGTGGAGGGGGAGTTGGGTTTGGGTTTTGTTAAGCCACCTAAAGAGATTCCTGAGCTATTGTTGTTGGGTCAGGTGAAAATCCAATCTAGGTTGGGTTGAATAATCATTTCTCACTGTAGTAATAAAAGGTGGTAATGGAATATGGGCTGAGCCTCTGACATGGGACTGTGGCTTCTGGTTCCTGCCTGCAGCCAGCCACTGTTGCAGGCAGAGTGCAACTCCTCCTTTGAAATGAAACACAACAGCTCAGCCAAACCAGCATGTTCTAAATCAGTCTCTTCCTAGGAGGTGTGGCCACCACAGGGAAAATAACCACGGGCTGGGGCAGAGCAAACAAAAAGGCAAAACATTACCCAGATTGACTCCTAATTTTCTGTGGTGTGGGTTTGGTGGGGAACCTGCCCTGGCAGATCCCAGCCCTGGCAGATCCCAGCCCTGCCTTGGGGTTTGGGCTTTCTCTGCTTCCTGCTCTATGCCATAGGTGCTGCCTGGGGAGCTACAGCAAACAGGGGGGGATGGCATCTCCTGGTGCTTGTATGCCAGGGCTTCTCTACTCTCAGGGCTTGTTTGCCTTCCAAAGGCTGAGTTCTCATCACTTCTGTTTCATCTGGGATGTCAGATGTCCCTCAACCCTGGTGTCCCAAGCTTGCTTTCACTAACTCATCACATTCTTGGACAGCATCTTCCTCTTCCTTCTCCTCCAGTGGCTCTTGCCTGCCAGAACCAGCATGGCAGTTCCAAAGGCAAGTCTCCAAGCAGAAACAAGAAGCCATCTCTGACTGCAGTCACAGACAAACTGAAGCATGGGGTTGTCACTAGTGGGCCTGGTGGAGATGACCCCGTGGATGGGCAGCTGGGGCCCAGTGCCACTTCCTCAAGCCATACCATGTCCTCCAAACACACCCTGTCTGGAGGAGAGTTCCAGGGCAAGTGTGAGAAGGAGAAGTCCAAGGTCTCTGTGTCTGGAGGATCTGGTGACTCAAGAAGACTTCAGACTCCAAAAGCTTGGGAAGCACTGGGGTGGCCAAAATCAGCAGCAGCAGCAGCAGCAAACACAATGGTGGTTCCCCCAGCATTAAAGCCAAAGTAAACCCGCAGGAGCTTGAGGCCTCAGAGGCTCTGGGTCCACTCTCATCCCTGGATCCAGCTTCCCTGGGCTGCTTCTTAAGCCAACACTGCTTTTTGGCAGATGAGGAGCAAAATGGGACTTCCATGTGCAAAGTGGTGGCTGAAAGGTGAACCTAGGCAGAGATGGCAGCCATGACTTGTGCTCCACACCCTGCTGTGTTGGCCCTGGAGAGGAGAGAGGAGTTCAGGGAGATTTGGAAGCCAAAGTCAAAGCTGGTTGTGCCAACTGTTTTGGAGGGAGACTGGGAAGGAGCAAGGAGGAGGGTGGCTGTTGCTGGGGCAGTGAGCAGTGGCAGGGACTCTTGGTTGCCCTGAGTTTCCCTTGGCAGGCTGTGTGCTGTGGGTTTGCTGTGCAGGTGCCATGGGGGCAAGTTGCCAGAGCAGCCAGAGAGTGGGGGAACAAGTTGGTTGGAAGATTGACCCCTGAAGAGGTCTGCACAGTAACTCTGACTGCTTTAACTGGTGCTGGAAGGGAAGCTTTGTGCCATCAGCTCTTGCACCTTGTGGGCTCTGTAGGCAGCTGCAGCACAGCCCTGCTGGAGGCAGGCAGAGCAGCAGCTTTACAAGCTCTGGGTGAAATGTCTGCTGTCACCTCAGCCTGTGTCACCTCAGAGGCCAAGCTGCTGGCACCAAGCTTCATTCCTGGGGTTTGGGGTTTTTTTTTTGCCTCTTCCTCTCCAAGGAGCTGTGCCTGCAGGTTGGGCAGCAGTGCTGGAAGTGTCAGCCCTGGGCAGCAGTGATTTCAGCAGGAGCTGTAGGCAGCAATGCCAGAGAACCTGTGCTGCCTCCCTCCTCCCCTGTGCTGGGGCAGCCCCTGGTGGGACAGCAGTGCACTGGGGAGGCTTTTCCTGTGGGCCATGGAGGGGATCACCTCCCTGCTGCCCAGCCAGGGCTTCCCTGAGGTGCTTCCATGTGGAGCTGCTGGTAGGAGCAGCCACAGCAAATGCCAGCTGAGGGAGGGTGTTCCCCAGGAGAGGCTCCCAGCTGCTTGGGGCTGTGGCCCTCTTGCATCAGTGGCAGTGAGCCTGTGTGCACTGGGGAGGCTCCTTGGCTTCCAGAGACCATTATTAATTGGGGCCTGGGACAGAGCTGCTAATTACTGTTTTCCCTCTTGGATCACCCTGCTGTGGCTTTCGTTTGACTCATGCCATTGTGAAAGTCAACCTAGGGAGTGATTTGGGGCTGCAGTGTGGAGGGGCTGGGGCTGTGTGGCTGCTGGCTGGATGTGCCAGGCTGAGCTCAGTTTTCCTTTCATGAGAGGAGCTTGGAGTGAGGTGGGGGTTGGTCTCTTTGGAGGACAAGAGGAAACAGCCTCCAGTTGTGCCCAGGGAGGTTTAGGTTGGGTATTGGGTACAATTTCTTCACTGGAAGGGTTGGGAAGGCCTGGCCCAGTGCTGGGGTCACCAGACAGTGTGCAGACATGGCACTGGGGGCCATGGGTCAGTGGCAGGAAGGTGTTGGGTCAACAGTTGAACTTGATCTGATCTGCAGCCTCCCTGGTTCTGTGGTTCTCCTAGAAGCCTTGCTGAGAGGCTGGGGCAGTGGCTGCAGTGCTGACCCAGTGCCCCAGGCCAGGGCACAGCTGCTGAGGGTTGCTTCACCTGCAGAGCTTGCAGCAGGTGTTGCTCACATCCCTCTGGGCATGTGTGAGGAGCCCAGTCCCTCTGTGGGTGTTGCTGTGCAGGGACACTCCTAATGACAGCCTGTCACCCATCCTGGGCTGCTGGTGGCACCTGCTGACCCACTTGGGGTGGCTGTGCCTGTCACTGGGAGCTGGCTCCAGCAGGGCCTCAGCAGCAGCTCTTGTCTTGCATGGGAGCAGAGCCCAGCACAGAGCAGTGCAGCCTGCCCCAGGGCTGGGGGGGGGATGGAGCCAGGCTGCCCCAGGGCTGGGGCTGGGGGGGCTGGAGCCAGGCTGCAGAGCTGGCAGTGTTCAGGGAGGCAAGGGAAGAGTTACCAAACCACAGGGCACTGTGACTGAGTGACTCCAGTGATGCCCAAGCTCTTCTGGCTGCCCTGCTCCATGTCTGTAGTCCATAAGCTTGCTTGGACTGCAGCTGGGTGACAGTGAGAAGCACAGCAGTGCCCACAGGGACAGGAGTCCAGCACAGGAGGGGCTGGAGATGCTCAGGCCCAGGGTGTTTGTTGCTTGGGGAGGCTGCTGTGCAGCTTCCTAAGCCCCTGAGCTCTTCCTTTCCTTTTTTAACTCTTAATCTGATCCCAGCACTGAGTGACCCAGCTGATTCTCTGGGACTTGCTTTGCATCCAGCAGCTCCATGGATCCAGAAGCACCCCAGCCTCTGGTCAGAGCCAGGCTGGCATTCCAGCAGCAGCTTTGCCAGCTGGGCTCACTCAGGGAGCTCAGCTCCTGGCTGTTCCAGGAGATTACAGACAGACTTGATTAGTGGAATGAAAGCTCAGGCTGCTTGTTCCAGGCCTGGCTTTGGGAAAGGCTGCTTCAGATGGACTGAGACATCCCTGCTCCCAGCTCCCACTCCTCACTGCTCCCACAGGAAGAGGGTGAGGGGTGGCTGCCTGGTTGCTTTTGCCCCATGGCAAGGCCATACCAAGTCTCTGATGTGACATGCAGAGAGTTCTCCAGAAACACAGGTTTTGCTCCCTGTTTTTCCTTAGGACTCACTTGAGAAGTTTCTCTCCTCCTTGCAGCTAGTGAGGTTATTTTCACTGCTCCAGAAACCCATCTCCCAGTTGTAGGCTGTTGGCCACTGTGCTAGTGCTTTGCATGGGATGTGGTGAACAGGTCAGTGCCTTGGGAGAGCACAGTGGCTTCCCAGAGCCATCTCTCATCCTGGTGCAGCACTGAATCCCAGATTCCCAGCCTGGTGGGGGCTGGAAGGGACCTCTGGGGATCAGCCAGCCCAACCCCCCTGCTCCAGCAGGGTCACCCACAGCAGCTTGCCCAGGGTCACCTCCAGCTGCCTGGGGAATCTCTCCACACAAGGAGACTCCACAGCCTCTCTGGGCAGCCTGGGCCAATCCCTAACCACTCTGCCAGGGAAGAAATTGTTCCTAATATCCAACCTGAACCTCCCCTGGTGCAGCTTGAGGCTGTTTCCTCTTGTCCTTGTTCCCTGGGAGAAGAGCCCAAGCCCCAGCTGGCTCCAGCCTCCTCTCAGGGAGCTGCAGAGAGTGAGAAGGTCTCCCCTTAGCCTCCTCTTCTCCAGGCTAACCAACCCCAGCTCCCTCAGCTGCTCCTCACAACACTTGTGCTCTAGACCCTTCCCCAGCTTCCTTGTCCTTCTCTGGCCACAGTGATTATCACTTTTAATAGCTAATTTAAAAGTCTCTCTCTGTTTAACCTGTCAATGCACAGAGCACCCTGGGCCCAGTTTTTAACCTCTTGTTGGCTGCAATATTCTCAGCAGCCCTGAGCCCACCCAGGAGCTGGGCAGCTTGGGCACAGGAATTTCATCTTCTGAGCATGGCTGGGGCCAGATGTCTGCCTCAGGATGGCCTCAGCCAGCACCTTCTTCACCTGGAGGGGAGTGGCTTTGTTCCCCTGATGAGAATGGGTGCCTCACCTCTTGCCCTCCTTTCTCTTTGCAGATGTTCTCAAACAATGATGAGGCTGCAATCAACAAGAAGCTTCCCAAAGAGCTGCTGCTGCGGTGAGTCTGCTCAGAGCTGGGCTGCTGCCTCCCTGCAGCCAGGAGCTGATGGTGCTGCTGTGCTCCTCAGGAGCTTGGGCCCGGGTCATTTAGCAAGGCCTAGGCAGACAGCAGCAGGTCAAAGGTTTGCAGCAGCAGTTTGTGCCGAATATGGTGAGGTTTGGGCTTGGACAATGTTATTTGCTGGTTGCCTGCTTTGTGAATGGAAGCTGAGTCCCAAAACCCTGCCAGTGAGTGGGAAGCAGAGGATCACAGAGTCACCAGAGCTGGAAGGGACCTTCAAGATCATCTAGCTCCAACCCCCCTGCCTGCCAGGGACACCTCCCACTGGCTCACTAGGAGTTCGGGCTGCTGTGCAGGGTTCTGCCTCCCTGAAGTGTTCTTTGCTTTAAAACCAAAGTTCCTCTGCTCCAGTCACACCTGAGCAGCCTCTGTCCTGTTCCTTGGGGATACAAGACAGATGCTCAGCACCTGGCAGGATGGTCCTGCGAGCAGAGATCACCCAGAGCAGCCTCTCTGGATCTCAGCAGCCAGCTCTGCTCTCTGCTGCCCTTCCCCATGCTCTCACCTGGCTTCCTCCTGGAGTTTGCCTTCCCCAGGGCTAGGGCAGGCTGAGGCTTTGTGTCTGCTTGTTCCTGGGCTCTGGGGGCTGAAGGGGATTGCAGGTGGCAGCTTGAATTACTAACAGCATCAGACCCCTGCCTCTGCCAGGAGCTCTGGGGTGCTGTCAGCACTCAGGAGAGGAGCTCTGACACAGGAAGCTGCTTCTGGCTCTCTCCTGAAATCAAGTGAGGAAACAAAGGTCTAACTCTCCTCCCTTCTGCCTGCACTGCCTCCTCTGCTCCCTGGGGTGGTCTCCAGCCTCATTTGCTTTCTTTGCTTGCAGAGCTATTCCCCCAGAAGCAGGCTAGGTGTTTCCAGAGCCCTCTTTGCTAGCCCTGGGGGTGCTTGGGTTGTGGTGAGCCAGGGGCCGTGCTGTACAGAGGCTGCTGGCTGAGGAATCGTCAGCTGCTACCTGGAGCAGCCCAGGGAGCTGTGGGAGGAGCAGGATGGATGACAAACAGGATGGGATGCTGCAGCCCAGATGAGTCTGCACAGCTTCCCGGGGAGGGGACAGCCCTGGAGCTCTGCCTGGGTGTGTTGCAGCAGAAGGGGAGTTTGGGGAGTGAGGGAACTGCCTCTCTGGCTGTTCTGGGAGGAGGATTATTTTGATTCCTCTTCTGATGGCAGCAAGCAGGTGCTGGTGTTGCAGAGGCAACAAACCCAGGATTAGCCTTTGTGTGAGGTGAGCAGCCCAGGGAGGCTGGGGACAGGTTCTGAAGGGCACTGGCAGGGGAGGTGAGGAGCTTGTGTGGCAGAAGGGAAAGCAGGGAAGCTGCTGGGGAGGAAAAAGGTCAGAGGGGTGGAATTGAGTTGAGGGAAAGAGCTGTGGAGTCAGTGGGCTGCCAAGGAGCAGCCTTGAGGAGAGCATGGGTGACCTCACTGGTCAAGGTGGAGTGACCCTGAGGGGGGCCAGGAGGCACAGCTTGCTCTGCAGGAGGGAGCTGGTGTTGAGGAGCATCACTAGAATGGCAGAAGGATCTGTGGTGAGCAGGAGGAGAAGGTCCTGCTCCAGCCAGGGAATCCTGTCAGTGCAGGCCACAGCCTGGCCAAGTCCTCAGCAGCACACCCTGGGCAAGTGTGTTTGTCTCTGGGGCCTTGGTGCCACTTCTCATCCTGCCCTAGGCCAGAGCAGGTGCTGGGGGTGGCATGGAGCCTAGGAGGAGTCAGGAGAGGGATTTATCAGTGTTAGGTTCATCAGTAATGGCTTGGAGAGTTGGAATTCACTGTCAGCATGCTGTGGAGGTTCCTGGGTGTGGATTGAGAGTGCAGCCTTTGACAGGGCAGCCTGGCTGCAGTGAGCTGCAGGGATCTCCTGTGAGTGTTGCTGTCTACAGGACAAAGACTGATGTGTTTGGGCAGTGCTGCTGTCAGCTGTCTGCTGCCCTGGCTTCTTCCTTCTGCAGATGGCATTGGTGTCTCCTGGAGCTGGCTGCAGAGTGGAAGCTGTGCTGGAGCAGCAGGAGGATAGGGAAGGGGTGAGGAGCAGCCTCTGTCATGCCCCAGGATACAGAAATGGGCAGCTCCAGAAGTGCTGCTGGCTGGGGAGCTGCAGTGGAGGTGTGAGGTGCCCTCAGGGCTGCCTGAGCCCTCTCCTGCAGACATGGCAGTGCTGGAGCTGTCAGGCTCTGCCCCACCACGGTGCTGGTGGTGTCTGTGCTGTGTTTCCCTGAGAGCAGGGCTCTAAACAGAGCTGTCCTGCAGCCTGGGGGCAGAGAGATCAGCTGGGGCCTCACAAATCCTTGTCCTCACCCTGCCTACCTGCTTCAGGCTTGTCTCCTGCCAGCTGACTTCCCAGGAGCTTACCCAGCCCTACACCTTGGCACAGGTGGAAATCAGCCAGCCCAGCACAAAAGCAGAGCTCCATTCACCTCCCTCCTTCCTTCAGTGCCACCAGCTCCTCCTGGGGCCAGCCCCTGGCTCCTGGCACCTCTGAACTCCTGTTCCATGTCAGCTGTGGCTGTGGTCCCTCCCCAGAAGGGCCATCCCACCCCCACCCCCCTGTCCTGGGCTGGCTTTAGCAATGCTCTCATCCTCCAGGGGCTGCCTGCAGGTGGCTTGGTGCTTGCCAGCCAAGACCCCAGCTGAAGCCTGGGCTCTCAGTGGCACTGGAGGTCTCTGCTGGCTCCAGGAAGGTTTCCTCTCAGCATGCTGTGGGGCTGCTAAACAGCTTATGCCTGGCAGGGTGAAGGGGGCCAGGCTGCAGGAGTTCATCTTTTCCTTGCTGGTTCATGGGCAGGTCAAGCAGTTTTCAGTTCTCCCCTGGCATAAGCAGCTTTTGCTCAGTGCTGCTGCCTGCTCTAGCCCATTTGCAGCACACCCAGGCCTTGGCACAGCCTTTGCCACCTGACCTTCAGGCCCCGGGGAGCTGGAGTGCTGCTGGGGCTGAGGAAGTGACAGAGCAGGCTGGGGAGCAGGGAGCTGGCAGCCAGGCTGCTGTTCTTCTGCTGCTGGCTGGCCCCTGGGCAGGAGATGAGCCCAGAGCAGAGTTTAACTGGAGTGGTGGGGTCACTGCCATCAGCTGGGGCTGGTAACTTTAGAAAGCTGAAGGTCTGAGCTCACTCACCTCAAATCCCACAGCACCCAGGGGTGGCACTGGAGTCCTGACCCTGATCTCATTAGAGAGGCAGTGGGAAAGTGAGGAGTTGTAGGAAACCCTGAGTGGATTAAGAGGTTGAAACCTGCCAAATGCTCTGACCTCGATGGGTTTTAGCTGAATTGTGCAGTGGGAGGGGGGTGGGGGTTGGGGTTTGTTTGGGCTCTGTGGTGTTCCCCAGCAGTTCCTTGCAGAAGAAGCAGCCAGAGCTCAGAGCTGCTGTGAGGCACTGAGCTTGGGTCACTGTGCCTGCAGCTCTGCTGCTCCCTCCTGTTCCTCTGAGGGGCTGGGGCTGGAGCCAGAGCTGAAGTGACCACAGCAGAGTAGGGACTGCTGCTTAGGAGTCATTTCTTTCAGCCTGCTGCTGAGTCACTGCTAATATCCCTGAGCAGAGGCAGGAGCAGTTCAGAAGACACCGAGAAATGCTCTCAGGCTTTCCAGAGCCAGAGGCTCTGAGTTCAGCAAGGGAACTGCTGGCACAGCTCAGCCAGGGTAACCTTGGAGGTGAGAGGGTTCTGTTCAGTGTTCTGTTGGTGCCCAGTGCCCCTTGGGCTGTCCCTGGGCACCCCTGAGCAGAGTCTGGCCCCAGCCTCTTGCCCCCAGCCTTCAGCTCTTGCTCAGCATTGAGCAGCTGCCCTCTGGGGCTGCTCTTCTCCAGGCTCAGCAGCCCCAGGGCTCTCAGCCTTTCCTCCTGCCAGAGCTGCTCCAGTGCCCTCAGCATCTCCCTAGCCTCTGCTGGGCTCTCTCCAGCAGTTCCTGGTCTCTCTGGAACAGGGGAGCCCAGAACTGGCCCCAGGACTCCAGCTGTGGCCTCCCTAGGGCAGAGCAGAGGAGCAGGAGAAGCTCCTTGCAGGCTCCTCATGCACCCCCCAGTACCATTAGCCTTCTTGGTGTCTTATCCCAGTGCAGCCCTGCAGTGCATTCCTTTCCAGTCCTCTCTCCCCAGCAGCAGGGGGTTGGTGGGACACTGGGGGGGGCCCTGGCAGGGTGCCCACATCCCCTCCATCCTGAGGGTGCCTCCTGGAGGCTGTGCTGCCACAAGGCAGCCTCTCTGGGTCTGTGCAGGTTGCTCCCTGCCCCTGGAGAGCTGTGGCTGGAGGTGTTGGTGGTGTGGAGCAGCAGCACAGGGCACAGCAGAGCTCCTGTGTGGGGCAGGAACCAAAGTAGCCCAGTGGGGCTGTTCTGGCCTGCCAGTGTCCCAGCAGCTGTGGTGTCTGCTGCTCAGCCAGCACTGCAGTGGCTGTCAGGAAGCCCTGCCAGGTGTGAGCTGCCTGTTCCAGCATGGCTCAGCTCTCTGCTCTGCTCTCATTCACCAACTGCTGGCTCTGCTCTTCTTTTCACAGGGCAGCTTCCAGCAGACTGACAAAGGAGTTTGCTGTCTCCAGGCCTTTTGGGTTGTTTTCCCCTTTGTTCCCCATGCTCTCTTTGTTCCCAGGGTAGAGAAGCACTCAGGTTTCTTTCCTTTCTGTTGCAGGATCTTCTCCTTCCTGGATGTGGTCACTCTGTGTCGCTGTGCCCAGGTGTCCAGGGTAAGAACCTTCCTCCCTGCTGCTGGCCTCCAGTGCTTGGCTTTGGGTGACAGTCCTCTGCCCCCAGCCTTCCCTAGCATGCCAGGCTGGGAGAGGTTGTACCAGGGAGCTTTGTGCAGCTCAGCTCTCGTTGTTCCCTGTCCCATGGTCACACCAGAAACTTCTGGTGGCACCAGTGAAGGGAAGCTCAAAGCTCAGACTCCCTTCTGTGGTGTCCCAGGCTCTGAGCAGGTTCCAGAGGGGAGGTGGCTGAGCCCCAGAGCTCTCCAGGCAGCCTGGCTTTGTACAGCAGCCTTGTGCTGCTCAAAGTGCTCTCCTTGGAGCACTCTAAAGTGGCATCATGTGGGGTTTGGTGGAGATTCACAAAGATGCTTGCCCAGTCAGTCAGATTTCCTGCTGGGCTGTAGCTGGAGTAAGCACAGACAAACCCAGTGAGTGTCTGCTGTCTTTGGGGTTGGTTTTGCCTTAGGTAGCTCATGGTTTGGTGGCTTAGTGAAATCCAGCTGCAGGTCTGGCTCTGCAGAGCAGGGTCAGATGCTTTCTCCTGCCAGTGCTGATGAAGCAGGCAGGGGAAGTGTTGCACAGCACCAGGGGGAGGTCACTTCCCCAGGAAGCTGTTTGGAGTTGAGGGACACGTGTGCAGTGCTGCTCACACCTGGCTTCAGACAGGGCCTGGCACTTCTTTCATTACTCAGAACAGAGGAGACTGTGCTAAAGCTGCATTCACAGCTGCCCTGTGTGATCCCTGGGCTGGGCAGTCAGCAGCCCATGCTCCCTGAGCAGTGCAGTGAAGGATCTTGCAGCTGAAACTGGCTGCTCAGGCAGCATGGGCTGGCAGAGGCACCTGCCAGTGTCAAGGTGCTCTCCCATTCCTGGCTCTTGCTGCTGTTTGCAGAGGCCTCCAGAGAACATCCTGCTCCTTGTGTGACACAGCACAGAAAGAGCTGCAGTGGGTGCCCAGAGCCCCCCAGGGCTGTCAGTAACCACCCCAGGGTCACCCATCACACAGGCCTGAGCTACACCTTGCATCCACTGCTGCATTCCTTTGCCCCTGGAGCTCTTCTCATGGTGATAATTAAACCCTAAAGCAAATCTCAGCAGGGAAATCAATCAGTTAATGGTTGCAGTCCTAAGTGGCTGCTGTGAATCTCCATGTAGCTTGCAGAAGAACTTTCCTGGGGCTGGAGATGGAGCTCAGTGCCTGTGGGGGTGTGAAATGAATGCCTCTCTCCAGGGCTCCAGCAGGATAGACTCAGCTGTTGGGAGATCTTTTGGAATGTGTAGTTCAAGCTCCCAGTGCAGGGCTGTCACTAGGGGCAGAGTTCCTGACCCTCAGCTCCTGGCTCTTTCTGTAGCATGACCACAGGAGGTTGGTTGGTTTGTTTTGGAAAGCCCAAAGCAACCCTCCAGGCAGAGGTGGGCACTGCAACAGGAGGCTGAGCTCTCAGGGGAGAGCTGGCTGCTGGATCTGGGCAGCTTACAAAGCTTGCAGCCTCTCCAGCCCTGGGAGCAAGCTGGGGAACAGCCTGAGCCCCTCTGTCTGCTGGAGGGGAGAGAGAGGCTGGGCCAGGTGGCAGCCTCAGCCAGCAGGGGTGGGGTGTCCCAGCCAGGCACCCCCAAGCCCTCTGCAGCCTCAGGCTGGCTTCACTCCCTTGGCAGTGGAGGTGCCTGCCCTGGGGCTTGCCCACAGCCTGGCATCCTCTAAAGGCTGAGCTGCAGAGGAGCTTAGCCTCCAGGCAGGCTGCTGAAGGTGCTTGGGCTCAGTGTCTCCACCTGTCCTGGGAGCAGCTGTGGCCAGGCCCTGGTGGCTTCACCTCCTGGGGGCTGGGGAGGAGCTGAGGGGACCTGATCCTGGTAACTGCACCACTTTCCTAGTGGATTCCTTACTTCTTGCTCTGCCATCCAGGCCAGAGTGGTGTTTGGGAAGGGAAGAAGCTGGCCCTGGGCCCTGGGTCCCCGCTGCTGTGGGTGGAGGTTGGTTTTGCTCTGGGTTTGGGTTTGGTTCCACATTAACAACACATTTCCATTCTTCCCCTGGTACAGGCATGGAATGTTCTGGCCCTGGATGGCAGCAACTGGCAGAGAATTGACCTGTTTGATTTCCAGAGGGACATTGAGGTATAATTGAGTGCCCTGCAAAGCCATTTCTCCTGTAAAGTGTAATTACAGCCTAGAATGGATTCCTGCTCCCAGCCTACCCCTTTCTACCTTCCCTGGAGACAGAAATCATTCATTTCAGTTCTTCTTAGCTTCAGGGAGTCTCTTAAAGCCTTGGCAACCCATTCAGCTTCTGAACGTGGCAGAGTTCTGTCTCTGGATCAAGAGGTAAAGGCAGTAACAGAGGGAGAGTGTTTGTGTGTTCTGGAAACAGAAATCAGTTGGATCTGGCCCTGGGGGAAGCTGCTGCTCCTGGACAGCAGGATTTGGGCTACTTCTCCTTCCCTCAAGCACTGACTTAGCCCATCAAGACTGAATGCCCTTTGCCACGTGGTCTGCAGTGTGTCCTGGCCTCTGCTGTCTTCCCTTCAGCAGCAGGGATGGAAGTGGAAAGGGTGGGGAGCTCAGGGTGGTCCCTAAAGGCTGCAGCCCTGGCAGTGCTGTAGTGGAGCTGTTCTGAACCTGTTGGATGTGGCTGCTCAGCACCAGCAGGAGGGGATCCTGCTCTCCTGCTCTTCTGAAGGAGGCAGCTGGGGAGCTTGTGCTGCTTTACAGACAGGGACAGAGGAGGTGGTGGCTGAAGAGTCACCCTGGGGGTGAGCTGGGGAGAAACACAGACATTGGCTGTGGGGGAAAGGGTTAAATAATCTCCTTTTTCTGCCAGCTGTGGATCAGAGCAGCTGAGGCACAGCCCAAGGAACAGGCCTGTGCTGCTGCTGCCAGCTTGCAGGGGGCTGAGCAGCCAGAGCCTTCTTGCAGGAAGGAACCAGGGTGATTTTTGTTCTTGATGATAAATACTTGATCTCTTTAATGTGCCCTGAAACTTCTGGGCCCATGGAATGATTGATGTGCCTGGAGGTAGAGCAGAGCTGCCAGGGTGCCTGCTCTGTGGTGCTGCTGCTGCTGCCCTGGGTCCCTGCAGGAGTGCTCTGAATACAAAGGAGGCTTTGCTCATTCCTCACTGCTTTTTGCATGCTTTTAATGTCTCTTTGTTCTCCCACACCTCTCTGGCCATCAAACACATGTTCCTGCAGAAGCACAGGCTCCCCCTTTCCAAACCCAGTGCTTGAATCTGCTGTGCCTGAGCTGGAAGCACCTGCTGACCTTCCTGGGGTCCTGAGCGCTGCTTGCTCTAGAGGAGTGGAACCCAGCAGGTGATGGCAGCTCCCTAGGTGCAAAGGGCTTGGAACTCTCTGTTCCAAGCCTGTGGCTCCAGAGGCTCTCTGAAGGCATTGCAAACCACCCAGAGCAGGTCCAGCTCTTCCACAGAGATGTGGAGGTCGAGCTCCAGCCAGGCCAGCACCCTCAGGCCTGAGAGCAAGGGCCAGGTGTCAGCAGAGGATCCTGCAGATCTAGATAAGCTGGGGTCCCTTATCTGCAGTGTTGCCTTATGCTGAGCCTGGGCCTTGATGTTTCATTGGAGAAAGGTTACAGAAGAACATCTTCATCATAAAGGAGGTCTCCTGGGCTGGCTCTGCCTCCTCCCTGCTCTGCAGAGCAAGTGGCAGTGGAGCCACTGGAGCCCCCTGGATGGGCTCACATGCTGCCCATGCTGCAGCAGGAGCATTTGCTGCTCTCCTCTTTCCTGAGCACTCAGTGTCCATGTCTGGGAGCTGGAGGAGACTCCTCAGTCAGTAGCCTGAGTGGCTTTGGGGGATTGTTCCTTGTCTCTCCACCTTCAGAAGCTGACTGGTTCTCCCCCTCCCTGCCTGGGGTGCTTCTCATGGCATCTCTTTCCTTAGCACTGGGGTAACAAACTGCTGGTTATCTGCAAAGTGTTGGATTCAGCTTTTGGAACTCTCCAGTGGCTTCTGGATGTTGATGTGGTTCCTGCTGTCTCCCCCAGGGCCGGGTAGTGGAGAACATCTCCAAGAGGTGTGGAGGGTTCCTGCGGAAGCTGAGCCTGCGCGGCTGCCTGGGCGTGGGGGACAACGCGCTCAGGTAGGGCACAGCCTCCTCCTCCTGCTGCTCAGGGTCCTCTGCAGGCTCCCAAACCCCAAACCCCAGCGTGGGGAGGGCTGCAAGGAACCTCTGGGGATCAGCCAGCCCAATCCCCCTGCCCCAGCAGGGTCACCCACAGCAGCTTGCCCAGGATCACCTCCAGCTGCCTGGGGAATCTCTCCACACAAGGAGACTCCACAGCCTCTCTGGGCAGCCTGGGCCAGGGCTCCAACACCCTCACACCAAACAAGCTTCTCCTCCTGCTCAGCTGGCACCTCCTGGCTTCCAGTCTGTGCCTAGTGCCCTTTTGGGCTGTCCCTGGGCACCCCTGAGCAGAGCCTGGCCCCAGCCTCTCACCCCCAGCCTTCAGACTATGGCCAGCATTGAGCAGATCCCCAAGAGAATGCTTCCATTTCTGCACCCACAGAGGCCTGGGGTCGTTTATGAAGACTCTGGAACTGAGCTCCTTAGCCTGTGTCTAGCTGGCAGCACTGAGAGCAGTGACATATTAGCCTTTTTAATTGATCCTATTTGAACTTCACCCAGGAGCCATTTCTCTCAGTTCTCATTCAAATAACAGCAGCTGCCACTGAGCTGCAGCCTTAGCTGCCACTGAGCTCCAGCCTTTGCTTTTGGGCTGGGAAATCCCAGGGCAGGAGCTGGAACAACCCAAATGATTTATTGTTGGGTAGCTGTTTAGCCTGAGGCAGCTCTGTACAGTGATACCTGATGTGTCCTGGTTGGAACAAGAGCTGTAAGCCATCTGAAGGCCTGCAGGCTGAGGAGTGACTGTCTTCCCTTCCCTTCCCTTCCCTCAGGACATTTGCACACAACTGCAGGAACATTGAAGTGCTGAACCTCAATGGCTGCACCAAGATCACAGATGCGTGAGTGCAGCTCCCCTGGCTGTCCCTGGGCCTCCTGCTCTGTCTGCAGCACAGCACAGCCTTGTGCCCTGGAGCTGACCTGCAGGGAGCCTCTGGCCCTCAGTGTCTCTTCTGTCTCTCTCTTTCAGCACTTGCACCAGCCTCAGTAAGTTCTGCTCCAAACTCAGGCACCTTGATCTGGCTTCCTGCACTTCCATAACCAACCTGTCCCTGAAGGCCCTGAGGTAGGAGGCACATCCTACAGCTGCCAAGAGCTGGGAGGGACCTTAAAGATCAGCCAGTCCCAACCCCCTGCCTGCCAGGGACACCTCCTGTGAGCAGGTTGCCCACAGCCCCAGCCAGCCTAGCCTTGAACACTGCCAGGGCTGGAGCTTCCACAGCCTCTCTGGGCAACCTGTGCCAGTGTCTCCCCACCCTGACAGGGAAGAACTTCCTCCTCATATCCAACCTAAATCTCCCCTCCTCTAGTTTGCATCCATTCTCCCTACTCCTGTCACTCCCTGACCTCCTACCCAGTCCCTCCCCAGCTTTCTTGTAGCCCCTTCAGATACTGAAGCCACCAGAAGGTCTCCTTGGAGCCTTCCCTTCTCCCATCACCTGTGAGGAACTGCTTTAGAGCTCCTGGCACTGGCTCTGGAGAGCTCTTCCCATCTGGAAGGGGTGTTGGCAGCAGTGTTCCCCCTGGGGGTGTCTGTCTCTGTTCCAGAGATGGAATGGCCTAGGAAGGAGGATTTCTTCCCAGAGCAAATGTCTCAAGTTCCCACCTGCTTTTCCCTCTCCCTTCCACAGTGAGGGCTGCCCACTGCTGGAACAGCTGAACATCTCCTGGTGTGACCAAGTGACCAAGGATGGCATCCAGGCCCTGGTGAGAGGCTGTGCTGGACTCAAAGCCCTGTTCCTGAAGGGCTGCACACAGGTATGGCTCTGGAGAGTGCTCAGCCTGGAGCCAGGCAGCTGCCTTGGGTTCTGCTCTACCCAGCAGGCTGGGGATGAAGCCTGGAGGCTTTTCTGTGGCCAGAGATGGGATGTGACTGCAGTTACTCCCAATCTCTGCTGGAGATAAACTGCTTTTACATGGCTCAGCATGACTGGGAGACAGGGAACAAATGGCAGAGCTGGCTCTGGGGTCATTTTTATTCTCCCACACTGAGTAAACCTTTCTAAGGAGGAGATAACTGTCACTCCTGGCCAGAACCATCCATTTCTGGAGGAACAGCAACCCTCAGAGTCTGGCAGTGCTGCTAGCTTCCTCTGGGTGTTAGTTGGAGCTTCTAGCTCTTCCCAGGGAATGCCTGCACTGGGCAGGCAGGCCAAGGGAGGAGCCAAGATGTACCTCAGAACCTTCTCCTTGAGAAAGGAGAAGAAACCTGACTCCCAAAGACTCCCAAAAGCTGAAGAACCTCAAGGTAGAGCTGGAAGGTGACCTCTGGGCTGGCAGGGCCTTGTAGCCAAACATCAACAGTGGTTATTTTTGGTGTGCTATTGTGGGCTGCAGGGTCCAGGCTCCTCCAGGAGCCTGGACCCTGCAGCCCACAATAGCACACCACAGCTATTTCTTTGTTATTTGGGGTTCTCTTTGTTCCTTGTGTTCCCCTGCCTGCTTGGGGGTAGTTGTTTGATCAGCTCAGCCTCTCTTTCAATCACTAACTGGTGCTGGGGCTGCTTGACCTCTGCTCCTGAGGTGATGACAGAGAGAAGTAAAAAGCAATCAGAACAGACAAGCAGTGAGTTCTCTGCCTTTGGAGGCTGCAGTGCCTTCCCCTCCTCCCCCCAGAGGTATTCAAACCACAGGGTTGCTTCAGTCTCTTGATTTTTTTTCTCTTTGCAGCTGGAGGATGAAGCTCTGAAGTACATTGGTGCCCATTGTCCTGACCTGGTGACTTTAAACCTTCAGACATGCTTAGTAAGTAAAGCTGCTTGGGATTTCACTCCTCCAGAGTCTGCTCCAGCCCTAGACCTCCTCCTGGGTTGGGGGGAAGGCTTTGAGAAGTAGCTTTGAAACAGCTTTTGGAGTGGCATCACTAGTGGTGAGGGAGTCACCAGCACCAGAGTCATCTCCTCTGCTCTGCCAGAACTGCTTCTCCCTCTGCCTTGCCCTTGAGGCTTCAAAACTCCTCTGCAGGAGTGGCTGGGGAAGTTCTTCCTCTCAAGCTGGAGAGGTTGTGTGGTTCTTCAGCCAATCTTCCCCTGCTCCCTGCAGTAGATGGAACCAAGTCCAGTTTCCTTGCACAGAAGGGCTCTAAGCCAGTCCCTCTGAGTGTCCAAGATGTGGAATGGGCTGTGTGTGCATCTCAGCAGGTGGCTGCTCTGGTACAGGGAGAGCAGGAGAGGTCTGGGGGAGCTGCAGGGCTTGGTCTTGCCCTGTCCTGCTTCAGGAGCAGCTTCCCAAGTCACTAGGCTGGTGCCCAGCAGCTTGCAGAGGAGGAGCTGAACTGGGGGCAAGTTCCAGGCTTGGTTCTGGGCTCTGGGGGAGAGGCAGAAAGGGCAGAAGGGAGAAGAGAACTGAAGGAAGATGAGGAGAGGCTTTTAGCAGGGGCAGGACAGGGGCTGATGGCTTGAAACTAACAGAGATTTAGACTGGAGGTAAGGAGATGGTTTTTGTGCTGAGGGTGGGCAGAGCCTGGCCCAGGCTGCCCAGAGAGGTGGGAGATGCCCCAGCCCTGGAACCCTCCCAGCTCAGGCTGCTAGGGCTCTGAGCACCCTGATCCAGTTGGAGATGTCCCTGCTGAGGGCAGGGGGTTGGCCTAGGTGACCTCGAAGGGTCCCTTCCCACCCAAGCCACTCTGTGATTGACTCTAACAGGCTGTCTGTAGAAGCATTCTGGTGTGTGTTTGGTGGCTAGCTCTGCCTGCCAGGTGCTCTCCTGGCTTGAGCCTCAGCCCAGGTGGCCTCTGCAAAGGGGGACAGGAGACAGAGCCCAGGCTGCCTGCTCCCATGCCTTCCACCCAGCTCAGAAACACTGCCCTGCATGTGGAATCCCTTTCTGAACGTTCACAAGTCACTTTCCAAGTGGCTTCTCCTCTGTCAGCTGCTCCAGTGAAGCATTTTGAGTGCATTTTGGGGTTGAAAGAAGCAGAACTTGGCCCTCAGCTGAGTGCCTGCTTGGAAGCCCGAGGAGAAGAGGCAGTGCCTTGCACCTCCAGCTGGGTTCCTATGGCTTGGTGATGTTGTTGTTGTTTTTCTTGTAGCAAATAACAGATGATGGTCTCATTACAATATGCAGAGGATGCCACAAGTTACAATCCTTGTGTGCTTCAGGCTGCTCTAACATTACAGATGCCATCCTGAATGCCCTGGGACAGAACTGCCCACGCCTCAGGTAACTTCCCTCACCTCTCAGTGCCATGCTCCTGTCCTGCCTGAGCCACTTCAAACCCTGAAGCCTTTCTGAAAGGGCCCTTTTTGTCCCCTCAGCTTCTCCTAGCTGTTGGCTGTGGGGTGGTGGTAGCTGGACAAACCTGGGGGAGGGCAGCAGTGGTGGCAGAGCTCCCTGCTCCCTGCCCTGCTGCCTGGGCTGCCAGCAGCAGGCTCCTTGTACACCATGGTGCAGCTGCTGTTGTTCTTGGATGAAAAGCTGTTGAGGTTAGGTTACCTGTGCACTGGGAGCTGGAAGCAGCTTTGAACAACACAGTTTCCTCTCACCATGGGGTGTTAGCAGGGTGTTCCTGAGGAGTTTAGTTCCTAGCAGGTGGAACCAGTGCAGCCTCTCCCTCCCTCTGCCTGCCAGAGTGGGCTTCCAGCAGCACCTCTGCAGGGCCTTGCTGCTCCTTAGGACTTCTGGAGACCTTTTTGTTGGCATCAGGAGAGATTTCTTCCAGAAGGCTTTGCTCTAACTCAGAATGTGGCCAGGAGCAGAGAGGAGAGACAGTTTATCTGCTGCCAGCTGTACCAGCTGAGTGGCCTGGGCTAGGTGGCATAAGAGATGTCCTCCAGGGGAAAGGAGAAGCCAGCTGTCTCCTGCAGCACCTCCCTGAGAGAGGTGTGGGTGCAAAGGGCAGCATCCAGGGCTGTGGGGGCCAGTTCTGATGAGGAAGGTAAAAGGCAGTGTTGGTTCCAAATGGGTTCTGTGTTTGTGTTCAGCTGCAGCTTTAGAGTTCAGCTCCATGCAGCACACTGCTCAGAGCACCTCAGGCAGGTTGGCTTCCTCTTCTCTCAGGGTAGATCAGTGAGTGGACACAGGGAGAGAAGCCTCTGTGGAACTGTGTCTGCCAGGAGCCTGTCTGCTGTCCCAGGGGCAAGCAGTTGGCCTCTTGGGAGACTCCAGACTCTCTCTGGTGCCATTCAGTGTCTACCTCTAAAGCTCCTCTGCCAGGCTGTGATGTCCCTGTTCCACTGCAGGATCTGCACTTGGGCTGGAAACCAGAGGAGATCACTTGGGGAGGCTGTGGAATGTCCAGCAGGGAAGGTTTTTGGGAGCTCCTTAGTGTCCCATCACCTGTGGGCCTGGCCCTCCCTACCCCACAGCAGGACCTGGGCTGGGTGCCTCCTTGTTCTCTGCCCTGTGAGCTGCACTCAGGGGCAGAGGGTGGCTGCTCTGGGTAAACTCCTCTCAGGGAGCACAGCCTGAGCTGGGGGCAGCTGTTCTGGGTTGCTGGAAGCTTTCAGTGCAGACTGCAGAGCAGCTGACTGCCCCATGGTCACTGTCAACTCTTTCTGTGCAGAATATTAGAAGTTGCCAGGTGTTCTCAGCTGACAGATGTGGGCTTCACCACTCTAGCTAGGGTAAGTGCTCCTTTCCACTGCTTCATCAAGTCTCTGCTTTCTTTTCCTGCTAGCTCTGAACAAACAGGAGCTTGCTCTTGAATCTAGAGTGTTTCTGTAGTGGTTTGGGTCTCCAGCTTTGGGTGGAGCCAGGTTACAAAGATGAGATTGTGTCTCTGATCTGTGGCATTGTCCTGACCCACAGATTGTGCATCCAAATCTTTACATCCTTGGGAGTTAGGAACTTTACTGTTGGGGGTTTTTGTTCTAGTTCAATGTATTGTGTGCAGTGAAATTCACTCCTTTCCTTCCTGTGAGTGAAGAGAAAACCTCTGTGCCTTTGCATGAGTGCAGTTCTGCAGCCTTCCCTTACTGTCCCTGGAGCTTTTCATGCCAGAGCAGCAGACTTGCCTTCCAGTCTTGATGTCTGGGGGAGAAAAACCCTTTTGGAGAGAAGTGCCTGGCTTGTGGTTGTGTTTCTGCTTGGGGCCTGAGCTTTGCCCTCAGTTTGTGTTTGCTTTCTTCCTAGAACTGCCATGAGCTTGAGAAGATGGACCTGGAGGAGTGTGTCCAGGTAGGAGGTGCCACCTCTGGCTCTTCACCTTCCAGCACAGCCACAGCAGGGGGGGGAGAGGGGTGGGAAAGCAGCAGATTGTCTCCAAGTGGGAGCTTGGGTTAGGATCCTGAGGAAGCAGATCAGATCTACTGGATGAGCAAGCCCAAAAAAGGAAGAACTAGAAGTGGGCTGGTGTCTTTGGGCTGCCTGCATTGCCCAGAGCCATCCCAGCTGGCTCCTCTGGGAGGGCACTTGGGTTAGAAATCCACTCTGCTGGCTCTCAGCTCCTGGAGAGCAGAGAGGAGCAGCTGAGCCACCCACTGAGGGGGCTGGGACACCTCCTGTGCTTTGGGACAGACATTCCTCACCCAGAGGGTGCTGAGCCACTGGTACAGGCTGCCCAGAGAGGCTGTGGCTGCCCCATCCCTGGCAGGGTTCAGGGCCAGGCTGGATGTGGCCCTGGGCAGCCTGCTCTAGTGAGTGGTGTCCCTGCCAGGCAGGGGGTTGGAGCTAGGTGATCTCTGGGGTCCCTTCCAACCTGGGCCAGTCTAGGACTTAGGAGACATTGGTGGGGAAGAGCTCTGCTCCCTCCTAAGCGTGAGCTTGTTTCAGGAGAGGTTGAACCACAGCAGCTCCTTGGGGAGGTTCAGGAGCCCAGTAATTCCTCTCCCTTAAGTGTCCTTTGAGGACAGGAGCTGGTTCTGGAAGGGACCAGAGGAATCTGTGCATCTGAAACTGGGTCCTGCAGGAGATGGGGGGCTGTGGGAAACACTGCCATGGATTAGGCAAAGTTGGCAGTTCTTCCTCTGCAGGGAGGGGGGGAAAGCCCCTGGGCAGAGCCCCCAGCATGAAAGGGCTGCCTCTCCTCTCTTCCAGATCACAGACAGCACCCTGATCCAGCTCTCCATACACTGTCCACGCCTCCAGGTCCTGGTGAGTGCTTCCCTCAGGCTTCCAGCATTTCCCTTCCAGAGCCAGGGGGTTTCAAGCACTCCCTCTGGGGATTTGTCTCTCTGACTTCCTAGACATGTTGGAAAGGCCTGGAAGAATTCAGCTAGAAACTTGACCCTGAGGAACCTATTGTCTGTCCCCTGTTGCCACACTGATGGTGCTCCAGGCACTTAGTCTTGGTCTCCTCTGGGTCCCTGGCTGTCACCATGAGAGAGCCTGTCCTGGGAGGTGGGGGGTGCAGTCAGAGGGTTCCCCTGTGCCCCTCAGCAGAGGAACAGCCTGATGCTGTGTGCTAGCTCAAGCCCTCCTTCCTCCTGGAGGACTCCTGAGGTGCAGCCCCCCCTCCAGAGGCCAGAGACCCTCCCCAGTAGGTGCCACTGTGTTTCTGCAGGTCCTTAGGGCCAGTGGCAGGGCTCTTCCCACCATGGGTAAGGCCCCAGGTTTCCCAAAGGTGCTTTCTTCACTACCAAAGGTATTTATTCCCTGTCAATGCCATCTGCCCCCCCCCTTAGCCTTCTCTTCCAGCAGTTCCCTTTCCCACTGCTCCTCAGCTCTGGCTTTCCCCTCGCAGGCAGATGAGTCCCCAGAGGCCCCCAGCGCAAGGAGAGACTCTAGACCCCTCCAAACCCAGTCCAAAGCTGTGAAACATGGACCCTCTTCTCTCCTGCCCCCCAGTGCCCCCCAGCAGGGTGCAGGCTGCTGCTAACAGGCTGTGTTTGGCTGCAGAGCTTGTCCCACTGCGAGCTGATCACCGACGACGGCATTCGGCACCTGGGCAACGGGGCCTGCGCCCACGACCGCCTGGAGGTGATCGAGCTGGACAACTGCCCCCTGATCACAGATGCCTCCCTGGAGCACCTGAAGAGCTGCCACAGCTTGGAGAGGATAGAACTCTATGACTGTCAGCAAATCACACGGGCAGGGATCAAGAGACTCAGGGTAAACAAAGGCCTGAAGGCGCTGGGAAGGCTGCGGCCTGACCCTTCTGGGCGGTGGGGAGGGTGTCAGGGTCCTCAGGAGGTGATGCTCACCCCTAAACCCTGGTGAGAACCAGCATCTCTGGGCTTAACAGCTGTCCTGCACCCAGACAGTGGGCTTGAGGGTGAAGTGGTGAGGAAGAGAGGTAACTGTTGTGCCTACAGCGTGGCGACAGAGGCTGAGAGGAGCCCAGCCTGAGTGCTCCTCTGACAGGCACTCGTGTTCAGGGAGACTAAGAAGAGGAAGCCTCAAGCTGAGCCAGGGGAGGTTTAGGTTGCATATTGGGGGGTTTTCTCTTCAGTGACAGAGTGGTTAGGCACTGGCCCAGGCTGCCCAGGGCAGTGGGGGAGTCTCCATCCCTGGAGGGTTTGACATAGATGCAGCTGTGGTGCTGAGGGCCATGGGCTGGTGGTGACCTGGCAGTGGAGGAGTCCCCATGCCTGGAGGGGTCTGACACAGATGCAGCTGTGATGCTGAGGACCATGGGCTGGTGGTGACCTGGCAGGGTTGGGGCCATGGGTTAGCAGTGACCTGGCAGTGGGGGAGTCCCCATCCCTGGAGGGGTCTGACACAGATGCAGCTGTGGTGCTGAGGGCCATGGGTTAGCAGTGACCTGGCAGGGTTGGGTTGCTGGTTGGACTCGATGGTCTCAGAGATCTTCTCCAGCCTTCGTGATTCTGGGATTCTGTTTCCTGCTCTGAAGACAACAAGCAAAGCCAGAGCTAGTCCAGCTTCTCTCTGGCTCTTGTGCTGCCCCCTGTCAGCTCCCCCACCCTGTCTCTGTTTTCCAGACCCACCTACCCAACATCAAAGTCCACGCCTACTTCGCCCCGGTCACCCCCCCGCCCTCTGTGGGCGGCAGCAGGCAGCGCTTCTGCAGATGCTGCATCATCCTATGACACTGGAAGTGGCCATCCCTGCAAACTGAGTATTTCGTGGCACCTGGAGAGCTCTGGTGGACACCAGGACCTTCAAGGAAAGCGAGACCAGTGTCACCTGCAAGGGGCAGCCAGCAGGGCTGCGGTGCCAGGCCCCTGTAGCCACCCACACACCTGCATTCACACCCCCCACCCGCTCCAGCCAGCAGGAACTCTGCAGCAGGGGAGAGCTGGAGCCCTGCTGGCTCTTGCTGTAGGTGGATTGGTGTAATTCTGAACCATTCCTGCTGGGCATGCTCAGATGAAGGCCTTGTGGTAAGGAGGGGAGGTTTTGGTGAACCCAGAAGGGACTGTTGGCTGCTGTTGAGCTTGGAATAGGAACTGAGATGCTGAGAGAGAGAGGGGGAGAGGAAAGGAACTTGCTTTAAACCCCTGCATCCTTTATCCAGAAGATGAAACAGAAACAAAAGCAAACCTGAAAATCCCAACAAGCTTTGTGTCCATCTTCCAGTGAGGGAATGAAGCAGCAGCTGTTGTGAGACATGATTTCCTTGTGCTTCTTGACTTCCCATTCCCTGCTGAGCACCCTGAGCATGCTCACATCGAAGGTTCACCTGGTTCTTCTGTGTTCTGTAGCATCCAGCTCAGAGGCTTCCTAGATTGTTGTGATATAGCTTGAAACCTGTCATGTCTGGCTCAGTTTTGGTTTGTTTTTTACCCTCTCTACATCCTGGGTTGGGGTTTTTTTTTTTGGGGGGGGGGGGTTTGTTTGTTTGGTTTTGGTTTGGGTTTTTCTTTTCTACAGCTTTCTAATTCCAATCCTTTTCCTTTTGAGATTTCCCAGAGGAAAAATTCTGAGTCAGTAATTGAGATTTCCCAAAGTCCTTTTTGCCCTTGGAAGCCTCAGCCTGTAAGGACCTGCTGGGAAGGTGCTTCTGTTTTTCCAATGGCAGAGAAGCTGCACTCCAGGCTGGGCTCATGCAGGCTCCTGGCCTGGTTCCATCAGCCATGGGGTCTCTGAGTTTGTTTTGCATTTCAGGTTTTACCCCAGTGACAAGAATATTAACTCTTGCTAGAGGGGGAACAGGTTACAGTCTCTGTGCCAGTGACTGTAAGTTCCCTGCTCCTCCTGGTCCTGTCCCTCTGACTCTTCATCCTTCCACCCAAGGAAAAGCAAAGTAGAATCTCTTTGCTTCTTGCCCTGATCAAGAAATCCTGGCTCAGGAGGCCGAGCAGAGCTGGGACTGTGCCTGGGGCCAGTGCTGGTGCTGACGCCGAGCTGCGAGCTCTGGGGCACTTGGGCTTTTGCCTCTTCCACAGGTAAGTGTCTTGCCCCAGAGAGGGAACCACCTGAGTGCAGAGGAGCTTTGCTGTGGGCCAGCCCTTCCCAGCTGTCAGAGCAGCTGGCTCTGAGGCCTTTCAGGCAAGAGGAGCCCAGGTTGCTTCAGAGAGGAGCATAGGCAGCTCTCTGAACTCCTCCAGGCTGGCAGCTGCAGCTGCCCAGGGTGAAAGATGTCAACAGATGGGCTTTAATGGGGCAGAACTTGGCCAGAGCCTGATGGCTCTCTGGAGGACTAGCTGACATGTGAGTGATTGCTCTCTTCCTGCTGCCTGCACCCAGGGCTGGACGGGAGCATCCAGGGGTGGTTCCCAGCTGCCTGGGACAGGAGCAGGGCTGTTCCATCCTCCTGGCTGCAGCAGCCAGGGCGGTGCTGCTTCACCTTCGTGTGGGGGAGGAGCAGGGTGCAGCATCAGGTGTGGCTGCTTCAGGGTCCTGGGGGTTTGCTTGGAGGACAGGGTGTTGCCTCCCACCCTCCTAGAGCTGTCTGAGCTCTTTGGGCAGGCAGCAGGGTCTCGGTCCTACCAAAGCTGTGTCCTCACCTGCAGCTGCAGTTCCCCTGCCCCTTCTCTAGGCTTACCAAGGTCTCCCAGAGGCACAGTGCTGGGAGGAGATCCAGAGTGCTGTGGTTAAAAGGATACTGTCAACCCCTGTCCTCTAGCTCCCTTTTAACCCTTCATATTTATCCAGCTCCTCTCTAGCCCTGTGGATCTCTCCCTCTCCTCAAGGAGCTCATTCCCAGGCTGCACTGGCTTCCAGCTCTCAGGGTGGCAGAAGAGGCAGGCCCACAGAGGGGGCCAGGGGGCCTGGGGCAGCACTCAGCAGGCTCAGTCCTGGCACAGCTTGGGGAAGAACTTCTCTGTTGAGCTGAGTTTTGTGGCAGGGGAGAGCTGAACTGGATTTGTAAGCCAGGGTGTAGTTGGCTGCCTGGTTTCTTTGGAACAGAGCAAGAGTTCTCCAGGGGAAACTCCAGAACACAGAACCCAAAGCATTCTTTTCTTCTCTCCAAACAGGTGACAGCATTAAGGTAGCTCAAACTACTTGACAGTGTCCTTTTAAGTCAATTATCTGTCTCCAAATGGACTCTTCCTGATGTTTGTATTTATAAATACCAATAAACACCATTTTCCAAGCTGTGGCTCACTGGAGGAATCCCTTGGTAGAGCAGAAGGCAGGCCCTGGGCTCTGCTTCTTCACCCTTGTCTTCTGCCAGGCTGGAGCAGAGCTGGGCTCTGGCCCAAGCTCTGGCTGTGATCTGGTGGCCAGAGAGTGCACTGAGCTCTGGGATTCAGAGGAATGTCTTTGCTCTGTCCTCCTGAAGGGTAAGTGATGCAGAATGCTGGGAGGTTGAGTCAGGAGCAAGCCCTGGGTGAAAACCTAATCATTTTGAAAGCTCTTCCTTCTGCCAGATCTCTTCTCCAGCTTGAGCTGCTCTCTGTTCCCTTTCCTTGCCCTCCCTTGGGAGCCAGCCCCAGCACCCCAAGATGCCTCTTTTGGTCCCCAAGTCGAGGAGCAGAGGCTGGGCTGGGTGCTAGCACCCCAAAAAGCAGCATGTGGCAGCAGCCATGGAGCAACAGTTCCTGGGAGCTGCCCTGGGGCAAGAGCCTGAGACCTGCTGGACTACTGCTGCCCCAGGGAGGTGGGAGGAGATCTAATGCAGCCAAAAATGAGGCTTTCTGCTCCCTCAAGACACACAGCAGCACTGTTTGTCCTGTGACTGCTCCTGAAGAGGATGAGGATCAGGGCAAGTGTAACGTTGCTGTCACAGGCCTTGCTGGGAGCAGAGACTGCAACAGATTCCTCTGTTCTGGACATCATTTGTGTTGTTCTCAGCATGTGGTGTTCCTGGCTGGCTCTGGGGTCTTGATGTTGAGGTGGTTTAGGGCTTTTCTGGTGGGGTGAGGGGTGGGTGGGAGATCAGTGACAAGGTTCTTCACTGCAGTGTCCTGGGGTGGGAGCTGAAAACATCTTGGCCTCTTCTGATGAAGGGTTGTGGGGATGGGGAGTTGGGGTTCTTTGTGTTTTGGGGAGGGTTGTTTGGGGTTTGTTGCTGTTTTTTGGCATCCCAAGAAGCTGGCCAAGGTTTCTCTTCTCCTGTGCTGCAGCCTGGCAGAGGTGCCCAGCTCCACCCCCAGCTGCCGAGGGCCTTGTGCTGCAGCTGAGGGAGTTGTGTGGGGCCAAAACAAAACCCCAAAGCCAGGCTGTGGGGATGAAGCCACTTCCCTCCCTCAGGCCCTGCCTGGACCATGCCTTCCCCAGCCCCTTGCTCCCCTAGGAACCCTGGTGGCTGCTGTCAGCAAGGCTCCTGTACAGAGGAGACATCTCGAGGGGAGCTGCCCTCGCTGGTGCCACCTCTGCCCCTCGTCCCCTGGCACTGACGTGGCCCTGGCTGCTGTGGTGAGATGGGGGCTGGGTGCTGCTGGGCTCTGCTGCTCTGGCTGCAGCTGCTGCCTGTGGCCATGCTGGTGCCAGTGGCTGTGACCTCCAGGGAGCTTTGGAGCTCGGTTTGAAGAGATGATTCCAGCCCCTGCTCTCACCAGCCAGAACACCACACAGCCACCCAGGCTCTGCCAGCCCCTGCCCGGCCCCAGGAGGGCACCCAGGCTACTGGGGGCAGGGGGTGTGGTCCTGTAAATGCTACCCCTCTGCCACCCACCCCCAGCACCCTGCATCCCCCTGGGACACTTCATGCTGCAGCCACCAACCTTCCTGCATCCCTCAAGCTGCATCTGAGCTCTCCGTGGGGCTTCCCCCAGCCCCCACTGTCTGCCAGCTGGGATTATTCCTCCTGAGGGTTCCCTGGCCTCATCCCCCAGCTCCCTTCCCACCTCCCAGGAGCCGTGGGGCAGCGTTGGGGTTGCTGTGCCCACAGCCCCCCGTGCTGGGAGGGGGGGACTGGCACTGGAGGGAACAGATGGAAAAGGGCTCCTGGGCCCCAGCTCTGGCTCCCCTCAGCTCTGTTTTGGGAGGGGTCAGGGGTGTTTCCTCCTTCCCCCCTCCAGCCCCCAGGGATGGATGGATCCATGCTGGCTCTGCCCCCACGCTCGCTGCCGTCTCCAACACCCTGCTGTCGGCCCCAGGCTGGAGGATGTCCCCGTGCCCTCTCCCTGCTTCTGCTCCCTGTTCTCTGCCTCCTCTCGGCCTCTGTCCTTCCTCTCTGGGGAAACTTTTGTTTACCCCAAACCTGTCCTTTGCCCTGGGAGCTGTTTCCTCCTGCTCTCGCTCCACCACCCAGCTCTGCCCTTGGTGCCAGCAGCAGCAGCAGCTCTGGACGATGCTCAGGGGAGAGGTGAGATGTAGAAAGAACTCGTTTCCTGAGCCAAAAGGCAGCCAGGAGCCTCCGGTGGAGTTGGGTTTGCCGTGGCCACTTCCATCCCTGCTGGGGGGGTAGGAGCTGCCCTGCCTGGGCTTTGTCCTCACAGCCCCAGCAGCTGCCAGGGGCTCAGGGGGAGCAGGAGCCGTGTCCGTGTCCTGCCCACTTCCCCAACCCGGCCAAGGGCTCCCCGAGGAGTTCCCAGCCCACAGCTGGGGCAGTACCCCAGGGACCCCTCCCCCAAGGCCCAGCAGGTGCTGCAGGGATGAGGCCACGCTCGGGGCTGGCTCCCTCCATCCTTTAATAGAAAAGGGATAGAAGGAGGAAGAGGAGAAGGCAGCGAGGCAGGGGAGGGGACCCAGGGAGAGGGGGATGGAGGGGAGCCGGGCTGGGACCCTTCCCTCCCTCTGCACGAGGGGCCAGGGGAGCCGGGCAGGGGTGGAGGGAGGAGGGAGCTGCCTCCGGAGGGTGAGCTCTTGGGGGTGGTGCCAGCCTCGGGCTCCTCTCTCCATCCTCGCTCTGGCACCGGTGGGAGATCTCCCTTCCCAGGGGTGATGCAGCTCCAGGGGCCGAGTCCTACCGCAGCACCAGGTGATATCCCTCCGGGCCAGGTGCTGCCCAGAGACACAGCTCAGCTGGGGCTATTGTCCCCTGCCCAGGGCCCCTGGCCCCCTTCTTACCTTTGCTGATGGTCACCACAAAGCAAGTCTCATCCAGGAGGTTCCTGATCATCTGCAGGACCATGGGGTGGGGGGTGGGGATCAGGCTGGGGTTGTGTTCCCCATCCCAGCGTCCAGATCTCCAGCCCACTGCAGGGAGGGGCACCCATGGGGGCTGAGCCTCACTGGGAGCTCGTTGGGGACCCCGAGGCTGGGGATGGCTGCAGGGTCTGGCCCTGCCCCGTGTCCCTTACCGCGTCACTGACGAGGATGTGGATGCCAGAGGGTCCCTGCCGGGACACTCGCAGGATCTGGCCCCCAGGCAGCCCCAGCAGCTCTGCCAGCTTCCCAGACAGCTCAGCCACTGTCAGCTCCTCCAGGTGCAGCTCCTGGTACAGCCCTGGGGATGAGCCTGTGAGCATAGAGCACAGAATCCCTGAATCCCAGCGTGCCCAAGGGACTTCTGGGGATCATCTAGCACAACCTCCCTGCTCCAGCAACTGATGTGGCCTGACTAGGGCAGAGTAGAGGTGGAGGAGAACCTCCCTTGACCTGCTGGTCACACACCTCTTCACCCACCCCCGGAGACCACTGGCTTTCTTGGCTGTAAGAGCACAGGCTGGCGCCTGAGTAACTTCTTGTCCACCAGCACTCCCAGGTCCTCCTCTGCAGAGCTGCTTCCCAGCAGGTCAGGTCCTGCCTCCGCTGGCCTGGAGACCACTGCCCCAGGCAGTTCGTACCTGAGCACCCATCCTCTGCCCCCTCAGCCACACCAGCAGGATCCCGTGACACGTAGAGGGTCAGCCGTGGCCGTGGGCACCTGCGGAGGCAGAGAGTGGCCTGGCAGGGGGTGGGGAAGATCCATCCAGGAACCACAGAGGGTCCTGGGGGACCCCCAGAGAGAGGCAGTGGGAGCCCCAGGGGGGCACCCGAGCTCACCTGCCCGTCAGCGCGTTGCAGAGGCGAATGCCCTCCGGAGCTCCACAGATCTGGATCAGGTCCCTGCGGGAGAGCTTCAGCAGATCTGCACCTGAGGAAGAAGGGGCTCAGGGNAAGCTGGCGAAGACACGAGCGTAGGCAGAGAAGCGATGTTTGTGCAGCCACTGCTGCGTCTCCAGGGGGGATGCACAGGGGCTCAGCGCCTGCAGGATTGGACCCTCAGCCGGGGCACGGACCGAGCCCAGGCAGCCTCTCTTGGGGGGTTGAGGGGTGTAACCTCACCTCGCCAGGAGCCTCCGTGGGGCTCTCGGCAGCGCAGGTGGGAGACACGCAGACCCTGAGGGGAGCGGGGCCGGGGGTGAGAGGGGAACCACGGCAGTGGGTGGGGGTCTAGGGGGACCCCGCTTACCTCTCGGGGCTCAGCAGCTTGAAGGGGTGAGGAGATGACAGCCCTGGGGTGCTTGGGGGGCTGTGGGGTGCACCCAGCGCATCCGGCCACGGGGCACACTGAGGATGGGAGGGTAAGGGGTCAGGG
>VWZX01011114.1:1432221-1442655 GCA_013399015.1 Galbula dea
CCACAGCCGGGGGGCGGGGGAGGGGGGGACAGCTCTGACCTCCCCACACAGCCCTGCCCATTGCTGCCCCACAGCCTCACCGGCAAAGCTGGCGAAGACACGAGCGTAGGCAGAGAAGCGATGTTTGTGCAGCCACTGCTGCGTCTCCAGGGGGGATGCACAGGGGCTCAGCGCCTGCAGGATTGGACCCTCAGCCGGGGCACGGACCGAGCCCAGGCAGCCTCTCTTGGGGGGTTGAGGGGTGTAACCTCACCTCGCCAGGAGCCTCCGTGGGGCTCTCGGCAGCGCAGGTGGGAGACACGCAGACCCTGAGGGGAGCGGGGCCGGGGGTGAGAGGGGAACCACGGCAGTGGGTGGGGGTCTAGGGGGACCCCGCTTACCTCTCGGGGCTCAGCAGCTTGAAGGGGTGAGGAGATGACAGCCCTGGGGTGCTTGGGGGGCTGTGGGGTGCACCCAGCGCATCCGGCCACGGGGCACACTGAGGATGGGAGGGTAAGGGGTCAGGGAGTGCAGGGTCCTGGGGGATCACCCCGCAGGGCACCGCAGGGTGGGGGTGCCAGAGGCAGGTCCCACCTCGACCAGCACCGTGCTCTCGTAAGCTGGTTGGAACTTCTCACGCTCTGGAGCTGGCTGCTTCTCCACCTTCTCCCGATCTGTCTTCTGCTTCCTATCAGCCCCCTTGGGCTAGGGTCGGTGGGAGAGTGGCCCCGGGGACCATGGGCAATGGAGACCCCAGACCCCCGGGCACCCAGAGCCCCGAGGCACCCACACCTCCGGGGTGCTCAGACCCTCCATGCACCCACCCCCTTGCTCCCCCCTCCCCCCGCCAAGGATGCTGCAGGAGATGCTGCCCCTTGCTCAAAGGAGGATTTCCCAGGAACAGGTTTGGGGACACCGGTCACCCTGGGGGCTGGGGGGGGTCACTGTTTTCCCCCCCTCCCTTGATACCTTGAAGACCTTGACGAGGCAGCTAGCAGAGTGGAGGTGCTCGGGGGGCTCCCCCTTGCCCCCCACCCCAAAGGTGTCGATCTGGATGCGGAAGGGGACCCCTTTCTCCCCCCCGTTCTTCCGCAGCGTGAACTCGGTGCTGATGCAGTGAACCTAACCAGAGACAGCTGGCTTAGGGGTGGCAGTCACGGACCCCCCCAGTGCCCCCCAGTCTCTCCCAGTCCCTCAGCCAGGCCTGGCTCCCACCTGCACGAAGACCGATGTCCTCCTCGAGGGGTCCCAGAGGAACTCCACTGTGTTGAGCAGCGTGGGGTGGATCTGCGGGTCCAGGATGCCGACGGAGAGGGGGATGTNGGGGGGGGGGGGGGGGGGGGGGGGGGGGGGGAGGTGTGAGAAGGGAACCCCCCCCCGGGACCCCCCCGGCCTCCCCTCAGCCTCCAGCGGCTCAGCTCGCACCGATGTCGAGGATGCGATCCCCAGGACGGTTCCATCGCCAACCCTCCAGGTGCTGCTGCTCCGAGTACTGCAGCCGCCTGTCGTGGAACACCACCCGAACCGTGCTCTGGGGGGGAAACCGGCACCGGAACCGGGGTGAGACCACGGCACCGGCAGCGGAACCGGAACCGGCGTGAGACGACAGCAACTGACGCTGACACCGGCGTGAAACCACAGAACCGGAGTGAGCTCACGGCACCGGCACCGACAGCAGGGTGACACCACGCAACCGGCAGCAGAACCGGCACTGGGGTGAGACCACGGCAACTAGCACTGGCACCGGCACCGGCGTGAAACCACGGAACCGGGGTGAGCTCACGGCACCAGGACCGGGGCACGGGGCTGGACCGGGGCTGAGCTGCGCTGGGCCGAGTTGAGCTGCGGCTGGACTGGGACAGAACCGGTACCTGGTGCCGAGCTTTGCCCCAGGCTGTGCCCCAAGCCTTCACCCCAGTTTTCTTGGGGTCCCTCCCCAACATCTCACCTTCAGCATCCTCCTGCCCTCCCCGGCAGGCTCCGCCCGAGGGTTCCCCAGCATCCGGATCTCATACGACTGCCCTGGGGGGGGTGCAAAAGTGGGTGCTGAGCCCCAAGGGGGGGTCCCCACCTCCCAGGGTCCCTGCTGGGGTCATCGCCATCCTGGGGAGGTGTCTCTGTCACCCTAGGGGTGGGGGTTCCCTTGGCATTTCCCCTGTCCCTGCCACCCTTTGAGGGGACCCCTGGGGAGGTCTCTGTCACTCCGGTGAGGGGTTCCCTGCCCCCTCGTGGGGTTCCCCCACCCCCCCAAAGCTCACCCTGGTTGAGGTAGGTGAGGGTCTCCTCGTGGTGCCGGACAGCAGGAGAAGTCGGGGCGCAGAGGATGTACTGGAGGGGGGCACAGGGGGGCTGCGAGGTGGAGATGCCATTGGCTTCCTCCTGCTTCAAGTAAGGCAACATGGGAGGGTCCCTGCGGGAAATAACAACCCCCCCACCCCCGAAGAGGGTCAGCACTCGGCTGTGCCTCAGTTTCCCCCCAAAAAGGGATGGTCTGGGGTTTTATTGGGGGGGGTGGGGGTTACCTGAGCACCCCAGAGCTGGCCATGGGGTACATCTCCCCAGGGCTGGACCAGTAGTGCTCAGACTGACCATGCCAGAAGAGCATGATTGGGGGGGGGGGTCCCAGGGGGGGACACACACAGAGGTGGCAGCAAGGAGGTGACAGCTTCGGTTTCCCCCCCCCAAGCTTTTATAGGAGAAGGGGAGGGGTGGGGAGAGAGAGGCTGGCCCAGTTTGGCCCAGTTAGGTCCAGTCTGGGGAGGGAGTTGACAGTAAACAGAGGGCTAGGGGTGGGGACACCCCCCCCCCGTTTGTTGTTAAAACAGAGTGAGGGAGGGTGGGGAGCAAGCATCAGGAGACAACTGTATCCTGGTGGGCCCAGCACCTGTGTGAGGAGCTGGGAGGGTCTCAGCTGTGTTTCCTGTGGGTGGGGACCCCCCACCCAGCTCATAAAGCCCCTTTTTGGCCCCAAGGCTTGGGGAAAGTTTGTTCCTCTCTGTCCCTACAGCAGGGACAGTCCCAGTGTGGGGATGGTAGTGCCTGCAGTTGGGGGCTTCGTAAGGAGCTGTGTGGGTGAGGATGGGGTGTCCTGAGGGGGGCTGTGGGGTGTCTGGAGGAGCTGGCTCTGGGAGAGGTTCCTTGGGGAGACTTCTGGCCCCAGCTCCCTCCCACCGGTGCCTGGGGGTGCAGACCCCTGCCCCTTCCTGTCCCAGCCCTCGGTGTCCTTGTCCCCTGCAAGGTGCCACCAGGCTGAGCTTGCAGGAGCTGCCCGAGGGGCTGCAGGGGAGCAGACCCCTCCCCCAAGCTTCCCCTGGCAGCTGCTCTGGCCTGAGCCCAGCAGTGTAGGGGCTGCAGCACATCCCCTGTCCTTGGGGGGGTCTCCAGCCCCTCCAAAGGACCACAGGGCTGGGAGCCTGCTGGCCTTCAGGGCCTGCTCCTGGGGGTGCTGGAGCCCCAGCCTGGGCATCTTGGGTTTTCTGATGGGTGTCAGGGATGCACTGGTGCCTTCAGCTGCTCCCCAAAATGCCACCCGTTAGCTCCTTCCCTGGTTGAGCTGCAGAGGCCACCCCTAGCCCTGGCAGGGAGCAGGCTGTGGGGTTTGGCCACCACAGGGAGGCTGAGGGCTCTGTGCCCTCCTCTGGCCTGGCTCTGCCACCAGCCACCTCCCCTCAGGGCCCAGTGACTTGCTGGGGTCCTTGCCTCCAGCCAAGGCTTCTCTTGAGGGCTCAGGCTGGGCCTGAGGAACCTTCTGAGCCTCCCTGCACCAGGACCTGTCCTTCAGCAGAGGATCCACGGGCTGTGGGTGAAGATGCTGCCAAGCAGGGACAAGCCCAAGCCCTGGCACTGCCCGAAGAGCTGCTGCTTATCTCCCTGCCTGTGCCAGGCTGCCCTGGGCTCATGGCTCCCCCCTGAGCCACTCGTTTGGCTTCCAAGCAGCCAGCAGGGGGTTGGGGAGCAGCGGTTCCCCCCCCCAGCCCTTCCCTCCCAGATCCAGCAAGACACAGACAGTGAGAGGAGTCCTGGAGGTGTTTTATTGACTGCTCCCGGCTGGAAAGCACTATGTACAGCAGGCAGCCAGCCTTCACTTCTTGGTCTCCTCCTCCTTGGAGAGGGTCTTGATGATCTCCTCCTTCTTGGCCTGCAGCCGCTCCTCCCGCCGCTTGCGAGCCTCCTTGGTCTTGGACCTGCGAGCTTCAGCCTGGTCCCTGCCAGAGGAGAGAGAGCTGGATGCACAGGGATCCCTCCACAGCCTCAAGGAAGCCCTTAGCACCAGCCCTGCCTCCTCCCCCTCTCTCCACAGGACCTTGTTCCACCCGGCCAGCTGCTGCGGGCAGCTCCTGTGCCACCCGCAGCTCCAGCAGTGCTGCCCTGCTGCTGCTCAGCCCCCAGCCAGGGCCCTGGGCTCTGCTGCCCTCCCTGCCAGGCTGCTGCTCCTGGCCAAGGTCACCCCTTTCTAGAGAGCACAGTTATGACACCAGCTCTCTCACACAGCAGGGCTCTGAAATGCCTCAGCTCCTTTGCCTCCTCCCCTCCCTCCTCAGTCAACCACGGACTGATCCCAGTGGATCAGCCACTCTCCAGCCCCAGGAGCGGCCAACATCTGCTGCACCTGCACTGGAGCACAACAACCCCCTGCTGGCATCGTTCCTGCCTCTGCTTCCAGCCAGCCCTACCCAGTTCTGGTTTGATTCTTCACCAGGGCTCCAGCTGGGGCTCCCAGCAGCAAGGAGCCACCCAGGACTGCCTGGCCGAGGAGGTACGTGAAAGGAAATTGACTCCACGCGGTGCAGAGCCCCAGAGGGAGGCGGGACTTACGCCAAGAGCTTCTTGCGAGCTTTATCTGCCTTCAGCTTGTGGATGTGCTCCATCAGGATCCTCTTGTTCTTGAACACGTTACCCTTGACCTTCAGGTACAGGCTGTGGTACCTAAGGGAGCACAACAGGCTCAGATCAGACCACAGCAGAGCCCTGGCCCATAGCAGCACTGCACCTGTGTGCTGTGAGGAGCAGGTGGAGGACTGCATGGATGGCTCTGGAGGAGCTCTCCAGTGCCATGCTTCCTGCAGAGGATTTACCCCCCCCATCCCAGAGGCCTTCTCCAACCTCCAGGATTCCATGGCTCTAGCTCCACCCCCAGGAGCCGCCCACAGCGAGACAGGGGTGCCTGGGGCCACGGTTCAGTGGGGAGCATAGCAGGGGTGGACTGGATGATCCCAGAGGGCTGATTCCATGCTAGCCAAGTGTGGGACAGGAGCCAGAGCTGGGCCTGGCTTACATGTGGCGATCAATCTTCTTGGACTCCCTGTATCTGCGCAGCAGGCGCCGCAGGATTCGCATCCTCCTCATCCAGGTCACCTTCTCGGGCATCCTGGCGTTGGCTGTGCCCTTCCTCTTCCCTGCAGAGGGGAAAGCAGGAGGAGAATGAGGCCAAGCTCCCGCCAGCTGAACACCAGCATCCTGCCGGAGTGCTTCATCCTCCTCCTGACTGCCAGAAGGAGACTGCTAAGGCCCAAGCTGCGTGGCTTCAGGCCCTGCCAGCAGGGTGTTGGGGCTCAGGGCTCGGGGGAAGGCTGGAGAGGGCCCTGGCCCCTGGTAGAGGCACCACTGGAGCCAGCACTCACCGATGCCCATGTGCCTGCCCTTCCGGCGTGCCAGGGTGTTCTTCCTGCAGCGGGCCCGGGAGTGCACGGTCACCGGCTTGCGGATGATCAGCCCATCCTTGATCAGCTTCCTGATCTGCTGGCCTGGGGACAGAAACTCCACCTGTAACATCCCCACCTGCAGCCAGGGGACACCTTGAGGGAGTTCTGACTCCAATCCCACTCGTGTCCCAAGGATCCAACGCAAGGGAGACGCCAGATCTTTTCCCCAAAGCTCCACTGTGCTGCTGGAGTTGCTCCTCTCCCTTCACTGTTACCCTGGAGAACCCCATGCCCTAGAGCCACCTCCAGGAGCTCAGCAGGCACCACACCAGGGCACTGAGGGGCTCCCGAAATCCTGCTGATGGGCTCACAGAGTCATCAAGGTTGGAGGAGACCTCTAAGATCATCAAGTTTGACCATCAACCTAGCACCCCCATGCCACTAAACCACGTCCCTAAGGACCACATCTAGATGTTTCTGAAACCCCTGCAGGGATGGGGACTCCACCACTGCCCTGGGCAGCCTGGGCCAATGCCTGACAACTCTTTCAGGCAAGAACTCGTTCCTGATCTTTTTCCTGCTCTCCGAAATGCAAAGCAGTTGCTCAAGCATCAGGATTAGTGTCCTTAGTGACGCACAGCTGTCGCCAGCCGCCCAGCTAGCCAAAAGCCTCTTCCTCCCGTGTCCCCGACTCCTCCCTTTCCCACAGGGCGACACAAGCCACGCGTGGCCCGGCCCTGCCCCCGGCCTGAGGTCCCCTTACGGGAGTTGGCGTTGGCGATCTCATTGGTCTCGTTGGGATCCAGCCAGACCTTCTTCTTGCCGCAGCGCAGCACGCTGGAGGCCAGCCTCTTCTGGAGCCGGAGCATACTGCGGAGAAGCACGCACAGGCCTCAGGGCCAGGCCCTGGAGCCCGGCGCAGGCCGCGGGGCCAGGCCCTGGAGCCCGGCGCAGGCCGCAGCGAGCTCTGCTAGGCACAGACCGCGCACGGCCGGCAAGGGGCGAGCAGCCAACGGCCGCAGGGCCCGAGCCCAGCCCCGCTCCGCAGCCTCCCGGCCGCCATTTCTCCCCCTCCCCGGTGCGCGGCCCGAGCGCCATCTTCCCGCCCCCTCCCGAGGCCTAAGAGGGCCTGGAACCGCCCGGAACGGCCCCGCACGGCCCGGAACGGCCCCGCACGGCCCGAGGCCTCTCCAGACACTCTCCCGTTACAGAGGCCACCCCACCCGTTCACCCCCCGGACCCCGCGGCAGCCCCGGGGAAGGCAGAGCAGCTCCAACGCTCACCTCATGGCTGCGGCTGGGCCCAGAGGAAGAGGCGGAGCCAGGCCTGGCCTCGCCCCGCGCCGCCGGCAGCGGCACGTACCACCCCGGCAGGGCCCGCAACGGCCCCCGGGCTCGCAGCGGGCAGCAGGGGAGGGAGAGGGAGGCGGAGGCGAGAGAGGAGTCCCGGAGGGGTGGAGGGTTCGCAGGGCAAAGAGGGAGCTCGGCCCCGCTCGGGACGGAGGAGGAGGGATGCGGTTCTCTTGCACGGCCGCCCTCCCCCTGCCTCCCCGTGGGGTGGTACAGCCCCAGAGGGGTCGGCGTGTGGCGGGGGGGTGCGGGCAGCGTGGGGGCACTGGGGGGAACTGGGAGGGGACGGGGGGGCAGGGACTGGAGAGCTATGGGGGGAACTGGGAGGGAACTGGGTTGCACTGGGGTGAGCTGGCCTGAGGGTTAGGGGCTGGGGACCACTGGGTTGCATTGGAGTGAAGTGAGAGCTGGGGACTAGGGAGCACTGGGCTGAACTGGGATTCTGTCCTTCAGTCCTAAGGAGCTTCCATTGTTGTTATCCTGGGCTCAAACCGCTTCATTAAATGCTTATTCAGCCTGAAAGGTTCTAACTCTCTCCTTTCATCATCATCCTCATGCCAGAGCTCCCCCTCACCCCAGGGGCTGCTGCAGGTCATCCTGAGCCCTGGTTCAGGCTCACCTGAGGGTGCAGGTTGTCCTTCCTCACCCTCCTCACCTGCTTGGGAAGCCAGAGGTTAGGAGGAGTCCAACATCAGCTTTGTCACATCGCTTTCCACAGCAAGAAATGGGATCTGTGCCCTTCCCTGCCCTCAGCAGGGACATCCCCAACCAGAGCAGGCTGCTCAGAGCCCCAGCCAACCTGACCTGGGATGGTGCCAGGGATGGGACCTCTCCCACCTCTCTGGGCAACCTAGGCCAGGCTCTCCCCACCCTCAGCAGAAAATAATTGACTTTCCCAGCATTTTCCAGTTGCAGTCATGAGTTCTGGGCCCAGAACCATTTTGGTGACCCCAGTTTGCAGCTGGAAAGTGCCATCTGGTGCCTCTCCCAGTCAGAAGCACCTCCGTGGAGAGGGGGGAGGTTTGAGATGAGCCTGGTGGCAACTGGAGACCTTTGTGTGGGACAGGAGACCCAGAAAAGTGCTGGAGCCTCTCCAGGAAGATAACTGGTGAAGAGTTCCTGGAGGAAGAGAGGAGTTCCTGGAGGAAGGAAATACTTGCAGGATGGGAATGGGTAGCTCAGGACTGGCCTCCAAACACAAGGATTTCTCCATGGCTCAATTCCTGCTTCAGAACAAACTCATCCAGCAAAAACGTGGCTTTTTCACCTCCCCAGTGCTAGCTAGGACCCAAATTCATCATTTTGCCTCCATTCTTTTCCCTTTTTCCTTCCAGCTGCTCCAGGTTGCAAGTGGCTGGAGGGTGAGAGGCCCTGGGAGCTCCTTGTTAGGCACCAGAGAGAAGCTGCTGAGGGTTCCTCTGGAATCTGGCAGCCCCAGCACTGTCAGCATATGGCAGGAGAAGAGGAGCTGCTGGCAACAGATTTTGGGTTCCTTTGGAGAGAAAAACACAGATAAACACAGGCTTGTGCTGTTTAAAAACCAGCTCAGCATTTGCATCAAACACACAGCAAAATCTGGAGGCTCCTGAGGCAGGAGAGGGATTGGGGTGGCCCAGGAGTGGCTCCAGGCTTTTCCCAGTGGAATTCCATGTCCTGGGAAGCTTTTGGCCCAGTGGCATGGGCTGGGGGTGGGAGAGGGCATGTGGGGTGTGAGTGTGTCCCTGAGCCCTCTGGAAGTGTCTCTGTGCTCCATGCTTCCAGGGGGGCAGGGATGAAGAGGGGGATCCCCAAATCCAGCATGGATGGGGTTGGAAGGGACCTCTGGGGATCAGCCAGCCCAACCCCCTGCTCCAGCAGGGCACCCACAGCAGCTTGCCCAGGGTCACCTCCAGCTGCCTTGGCAATCTCTCCCCAGGAGGAGACTCCACAGCCTCTCTGGGCAGCCTGGGCCAGGGCTCCAACACCCTCACAACAAACAAGCTTCTCCTCCTGCTCACCTGGCACCTCCTGGGTTCCAGTTTGTGCCCAGTGCCCCTTGGGCTGTCCCTGGGCACCACTGAGCAGAGTCTGGCCCCAGCCTCTTGCCCCCAGCCTTCAGCTCTTGCTGGGCATTGAGCAGCTCCCCTCTGGGGCTGCTCTTCCCCAGGCAGAGGGCACAGAGCTGGCCATGGTTGGGGCCCTGGGGTCATCTCCTGGGGTCGGTGGTGCCAGGCTGGTGACCTTGGGCAGCTCATCCTGCTCTGAGCCTCCCTCCCTCCCCGGTGCCACCCTGGACACCTTGCAGAGCTGGTGATGGATGGGAACTGACAATGGAAACTGTGGTGTCAGCTGTCCCCCCTCCCCCAGCATTGTCCCACAGCTGCAGGGGTGGGAAGGGAGCAGGAGAAGTCCTCCTGGCATGTGGGGGTGGGAGGGGGGAGTTGGGACAGGGAGGGGGAGGAGGAATCTTGAACTTTCCAACAGCTGGTGGCAGTGGCTCCTGGGGTGCAGCTGATGTGTGATGAGTGGGGCAGGTCTCAGCCTGGGGGTGCCAAGGGAGCAGGTGAGGAGCCTCGTTGCTGGCAGGGCCCTGGGGAGAGGGCAAGGGGAAGCCACCTCCTGCCTGACACAAGCCAGCACCCATGGGTGCTGTCAGCAGCCCTCGGCACGCTGGCACTTGTGCTCTGTCCTCTGCAACCACTGGTGCAAGAAGAGGCAGGGACAGTCCTGGGGTCCCTGCAGGGCTGCATGGGGGCTGGGTGGTGCCAAGTGCAGCCCCTTCCCCAACCCCCCTCCATGAGCTCCACCAGCCCTGGGTGTCATTCTGCAGGGTTCCTGGGGTGTCTTTTCCACATGGGGCATGTGGGTGGCTCTGGGTGACCATGGATGCCCCTGGGGAGCAGAGAGAGCTCAGAGGGTTGCTCTGAGGCTGTGATTGTCTCAGCTAGGGGGGGCCGGGGGGGGGGGGGGGTCGCTAAGCTGGAGGTTTAGGTACCCTGAAGGAGCTCCATGCTCTCCAGCTCATGCTCCTGGCACTGCTATTTGAGGAAGGGGGCACAGCTTACCCCCCACACCCCCTCTCCAGCTATACAACAGCCTGGGGGGGGGGCCTTATATCCCCTCCCATCTATTTTTGGAGTCGTCTCCCCCCCCCTCAGCAATTTGATGTGCTCCAGGGGATCATCATCCTCATCCTCCTCCTCCTCCTCCTACCTCCTCCTATTGGTTTCTTTTCCACCCTCGCCCAAGCCCCCCGGGAAAAAGAGACATTTTGGGGGGTCCCTTACCTGGAAAAGGGAATAGGGGGGGTGTAGGGGTGGGGGTCTTATCCCACCTCCCAGCCGGGAATGCGATGGGAGCTTCCAAGGCGGAGGCAAGTCGCTCAGCATCCACACTCCTCCTCCTCCTCCTCCTTCTCCTCCTCCTCTTCTAGCTCACTCCACGCCCCAACGGAGGCCAGGCCTGGAGCTCCATCGTCATCATCA
>VWZX01011114.1:1451466-1507813 GCA_013399015.1 Galbula dea
CCACCACCCACCCGCCTGGCCCCCCATGGCCTGGCCCGCCAGGATACCTTCGACTCGGAGCCCCCTGGCAGCCGGGGTTCAGCCGGCACGGAGCCTGCTGATTCCTGCTGCATGGACATGGAGCTGGACCCTGCAGAAGAGGAGCCTCCAGGACCCCCCAGGGCTGGGCCCCGTGGCCCCCCCCGTGGCCACCAGCACCCCAATACCTGGGACCAGGAGGAGAAGCAGGGGCTGCGGGGCCGAGCCAAGGGCCAGGACCACCCTGACGCTCCGGAGACCCTCGGCCTCGACCGCAGCGAGGTGGAGGGCTGGGGTCAGGAGGTCTATATCCGTTAGGGTGAGGGGCTGCAGGCAGGGGGGGGACAACCCCATGCCCCCCCCCCCAACTTTGGGGTGGGGGAGAGAAAGAGCCTCACTGTTGCCTTTGTGCCCTCCCCAAAGCCCACCCAGCCGTGCCATGGGGAGCCCCCACTTTGTCCTGTGGGCTCTCCCTGCCCCACTCCTTGCTGTGTGTGTGGGGGGGAGAGGGGGTCTCCATCCCACCCCACTGCAGCCCCCCCAGCATCTCACGGTGCCTCGAGCCCTCCCAAGTGACCAAAGGGGACCCCAGGGGCTTGCAGCCAGCTTGTCACCATCCCCTGTCCCGTGGGTTGGGGGCTGAGGGGTCGGGGGGAGGCTCATGCTCCTCACCCAGCCCTTGCCTGGTGCCTGCCCCCCCACACCCCGAGGGTACCCCCTGCTTTTCCATGGTGCTGTTTGCCACCCAGCCCTGAGCTGGCTGTGGCAATGGGAGGGGTCCCTGCCAGCTCTGCCCCCAGCCCCTCCCCACCCCAGTGCCTGCACCCCTGCAGAACTGTGACCCACAGACCTCCCCAGGCCAAGAGTCTATTTGGGGGGGATGTGCATGTGTGTGCAGTGTATGCAGGGCTTTGGGGTGCTCCAGTTATGGAGAAGGGGTCCCTGCTGCCTCAGGCCTTGGCCCCCACCACCACCCCTGGGGTGCTGCCTGCCTAGGGAGTGTGTGGGGGGGGCAATTTGCATGTGTTTGCCTTGGAGGGGCTCTGCCTGAACTGGGGGGGGGGTAGGCAAATCTGAGCCAGTTTTGGGTTTTTTTGCGGGGAGTCTAACACATGCTAACAGCTGCCCTGTCCTGGCCTGCCCTGGCAGCACCCAGAGGGTCCCTCTGCCCTTGGGGGGTGGGGGGTCCGTGGGGTGTATCAGGCAGTGCCAGGTCCTTGCCCCCCAATCCTCCCGTGTGCCAACCTCCCTTTCCCCATCGTGCCTGTCTGCTCTCACCCTGTCCAGCTGTGTCTGTCTGTCCATCTGTGAGCCTGTCTGTCTGTCCCTTCCCTGACCGGCAGGGCTGACTTTGTCCTCCAGCACTGCAAGGCACTGCCTTCTCCTGTGCCTGCCCCAGGGAGGGGGAGGGAGTTCCCTCACCCCTTCCTCTATGAGGGCACTGGGGTGGGGGACACCCCACATCCAGCCCTCACTATGGGGCTGGGCTCACCCCACTTAGGGGGCAGTCCTTTGCCCCCACCCCAGAGTGATGCTGGGGGTTCTGTGGGGAGTCATTGCCTTACCCAGAGCACCAGCCTTGCCAGCCCAGGCTGGGGGCGGGGGCGAGGGGCAGGCTTGGGGGCACCCAGCTGCTGCCAAGCCACCTCCACCCATTGCGTGCCTCAGTTTCCCCTTAGTTTTTGTTTTCCTGGGGGGAAGTCAGTGTCACTGCCTGCCAAGTGCTTTGAGACCTTCATGCCCTGGAGGTGGCTGGGGGGGTCCAGGCAGTAGAGACCCCCCCCTCCCACAGGCAGAAGGCCATCCCCTATTTATGACACTCCACAAACTTTATTTAAAGCCCCAGCAAAGTGTATTTTATTTATTTATTCTCGTTGGTGTCAGGGTTGGGGGGGTTGGNGCAGCCACCGGGGCTAGCGCTGAAAGCGGGCGCAACTCAGCTCTGCAGTGACACCTGTAGCTCGCCCCAGGGGAGCCTTCAGCAGGAGATGGGGATTGAACTGGGACCTGCCCAGCTCCTGGGTAGGGGCTGAGATCCCCCGAGGCAGGGGTTACTGGGGCTCCTGCTGCCAGTGTGGTGGTGGTGGTGGTGGTGGTAACAGCCGGGCTTGGCACGGCTCGGGTGGTTTATCGGCACTGGGCCGGTTCTGGACGTGCTATTTACAGGGAATGGATGCAGCTCTGCGGTTCAGGGCTGCCGGCACCTCCACTCGCTCTTCTCTGGCCAGTACTCAAATGCCTTCCTGCAGAGAGGACATCCAGGATGTAAACTCCTGACCCTGACCCCGTCCCTTATCCAAACCCTGATCCCATCCCGATTGCAACCCTAAGTCCATCTCAGACCCCAATGCTGGCTCCATCCTTGACTCTAGGCCAGACCTCAGCCCTTGTCCCAACCCCAATCCTAACGCTGATCCTAACCCTGGCTCTACCCCTGACCCCATCCCTGATCCCAACCCTGACCCCATCCTTAATCTCAACCCTGGCTCTACCCCAACTCCATCCCTGATCTCAGCCCTGGCTCTACCCCTGATCCCAACCCTGACCCCATCTCTGATCCCAACCCAAACCCTGGCTCCAAGCCCAACCCCACTCAGTACCACCTTGGTCCCTGCCCCGTTTCCATCACCCCAGACCCAGGGCAGGACCCAGGTGTCCCCCACGCCCCCTCCCCATCTCAGGGGGACCCCCAAGAGCCCCTGTACTCACTCTCTCCTAGGCGTGGAAGGTCTGCAGACCAGCCCAGCCTGGCAGGGGCACACTTGGTTGATGCTGAAGGCCAGACCCCCCGGTGGCACATGGCAGCTCTGGGCCAGCGCCAGTCTCCGCTGGCACACACGCTCGCCGTGCTGCCGGGCACAGCACCCACCCGCACCACAATCCTGGTCTTGCTGGCACCGGGCTCCTGGGGGGGCACAAAGTAGGGTTATGAGGACAGTGAGGACGAGCACCACCCCATCCCCAGGCTGGGCATCCCCAGTACCCCTTGGCTCGGCACTATCAGGGCTGATGTTGGAGCTTGGTGCCCACCCCATCATCATCGTGGCTCCCAGCTCCCAGGGTGGAGGCTGGGGGTGGGGCAGCTGTTCCCTGTGTCTGTGTACTCCTCAAGCCCACCCCAGTCCCCTGCTTACCCTCCTGCCCGTCGGGCACAGGCTGCTGGCACTTCCCAAACATGCAGAGGAGGCCGTGGGCGCAGTGGGGGTCCTGGCGGCAGTATTGTCCTGGGGGACGTCTGGGCAGGCACAGCCCAAAGTGCTCATCACAGAAGTGGCCGTGGGCACAGGGGGCGCCTGGGCTGCACGGAGTCACCTGGGAGAGGGGAGACGCAGCATGGCAGGTGAGCAGACCCCATTCCTGACCCCAGTTCTGAGTCCATACTCTAACCCTGACTCATCTCTGCCCCAAATCTTGATTCCATCCCCTACTCCATCCCTGATCCCAGCCCTGACCCCATTCCCAGCTCCAGCTCTGATCCCATCCCTGACTCTATCAAGTCTATCACTCCATCCCTGACCTCATCCTCGACCCCATCTCTGAGTCTATCCTGGACCCCAGATATCTGATTCCATCCTCGACTCCATCCCTGGTCCCGGGACAGGCCAGAAACAGCAGCATGGAGCAGACTCTTCCCCCGTCACGAAGCACGGTTGGATGTTGGGGTGCAGGAGCGTTTTGCGGGGGGAGGGCTAAGACTAAGAGCTGAGCCAGTCTGGGGTGGCCTTGGGGAGCTCCTCCCCTTTGGGAACAATCTGTCCCCGCAGAGGCTCCCAGATTTTTTTCCTCGGGAAAAGAAAACCCTTGGATGTGCGTGAGAGCAGCGGGCGTGGGGCGGAGAAGGGGGCAGCGGAGCCTGTAAAAGTCATGCTCCAGGTGAGGCTCGAACTCACAACCTCGGCATTGCTCCGCGTACTGCCCTATAAGTACCGCGCGCTGACCGATTGCGCCACTGGAGCGCACGCGCCGCCCTTCTCGGCCCTCCCCCCCCAGCTGCCGTCCGGCTCCGCACCGCGATCCTGCTGCCCATCCCGATCCTGGTCCGCATCCTGATCCTGGTCCCCATCCCGATCCTGGAACCCATCCCGATCCTGGTCCCCATCCTGATCCTGGTCCCCATCCCGATCCTGGTCTCCATTCCGATCCTGGTCCCCATCCCGACCCTGGTCCCCATCCTGATCCTGGTCCCTATCCTGATCCTAGACCCCACCCTGGTCCCGGTCCCGGTTCCCATCCTGGTCCCCATCCCCATCCCGATCCTGCCCAGGCTGCAAATTCTGCATCCCGCCTGCTGCAAACTCAGCTCCCACCCTTATACCCACCCTGCTGCCAACCCCGCTGCTGCTCCTGTACCCATCCCAGCTCCCTCCCTGCTGCCTTTGCACCCCTTCCTTCTCCTCCTCTCCCCCAGGAATCCCACGCTGAGCTTGGCACCCACCACTCACCTCCTCCAGCTTGTCCCCGGGGCTACCACTCCTGCCCAGTGCAGCATCCTCGGGTAGGTGCTGGGGCAAGGAGTACATCCAGGCCCAGAGGTATCCAGAGACGGTGGGCAGGAGCCAGGAGAGCAGGCAGAGGATGCTTGGGGACATGCTGCTGGTGGCTGCTGGTGGCTTCAGCTGTGCTTCTCGGGCCTGGGGCACTGCCTATATGTAGCCCACAGCCTATCTTGGACACCCGCCCCCCCCCGCTGCTAAAACTGTTTGCCCACCTAATGGGGAAGGAGGAGGCAATCACGGGTTAAGGGATTACCATAATTGCCAGCCTGCCCCTGGCTGGGGGCTAACAGCCCCAAAGTAAACGACCCCCTTGGAGCAGTCTGGCTCCGGGTCGCCTGCTTGGCTCCAGCGCCAGCCTTGGGTGGCATTTCAGGGTGCCGTGGGGTCCCCCCCCAGCCTCTCAGGGTGGTGCTGGGTGCCAGCACCCTGCCAAGCACCAGTGCTCCTTGTTCCTGGGTTTGTGTCCCCCTCCCCTTGGCTTGCAGTGATGGGACACGGGTGGGCAGGGGGGATGAGAGGAAGGAGGGAGTAGGGGGCAAGCACGGTGACGCCCCCAGGAAAGGTAGTAGGGGGCAAATGCTGTGACATCCAGGAAGGGCAGAGGGGGACAAATGTGGTGACCCCCAGGATGGGCAATGGAGGGCAAACACTGCAACCTCCAGGAAGGGTGTCTGGGAGGGAAACATGGTGACATCCAGGGAGGGTAGCAAGGGACAAATGTGATGATGCTCAGGAAGGGCAGTGGGGGTCAAACGCTGACCCCCAGGAAGGGTGGCAATAGGCACACAATTGGCACCTGACCTGTGTTTCGTCCCCGTCCCCCCTCTCGGGTGCATGTCCCCCCTGCCCCCCCAGCTCCAGGGGGGTGACAGGCTTTGCACCTTCCCTAACAGCTTTGCAAACGAAGTGTTTGCCTGTCCCAGTCCTTATCTCCTGGCTGAGCTGGCACCAGCGCTGGGCAAACCTGCAAATGGCCTCCCCTGGGCAGATCCCCAGACAATGTCACCACCGTGTCCCCAGACGCGCTGGGCGGGGGGGAGGGTGTGCTTAGCCAAGGCCACTCTATGCTCCCCTCGACCACTCCAATACACTTAGCAGCTCAAAGAGTCACCCCAGGACTGGTTCCCAGTTGCTGGACTGTGGCACAGGAGTTGTGACAATGCCTCAGGTGGGTTTTGTCTCCAGGGATGGCCAGGGCAGGATAGGAGCTGGTGGCTCACTGGGATTGGGGTACACCAGGGTCTCCCCTCCTTTAGGCTCCAGGGATGAAACCTTCCCTTGGGGTTTCAGAGAATCATTAAGGTTGGAAAAGATCTCCAAGGTCATCAAGTCCAGCTGGTGACCCAACACCCTCATGCTACTAAACCATGTCCCTCAGCACCACATCTACACGGTTTTTGAACCCCTTCAGGGGTGGTGACTCCACCACTGCCCTGGGCAGCCTGGGCCAGGGCATGGGAACCCTTTTGGGGAAGAAATTGTTCCTAAAGTTCAACCTAAACCTCCCCTGGTGCAACTTCAGGCTGCTTCCTGTTGTCTCACTTGTTCCTTGGGAGAAGAGACCAACCCCCAGCTGGCTCCAACCTCATGTCAGGGAGCTGCAGAGTGTGAGAAGGTCTCCCCTGAGCCTCCTCTTCTCCAGGCTAACAAAGCCCAGTTCCCTCAGCTGCTCCTCACAACACTTGTGTTCTAAACCCTTCACCAGCTTCGTTGTCCTTCTCTGGCCACACTCCAGCACCTCAATGTCCTTCCTGTAGTGAGAGGCCCAAAACTGAGCCCAGGATTTGATGTGTGGCCTCCCCAGTGCCCAGTCCAGGAGGATGATCACTGTCCTAGTCCTGCTGGCCACACTGTTTTCATCTCCAAGCCAGGATGCTGTCGGTCGCCTTGGCCACCAAGAGGGTTTGCCTCTGTGAGACTCTGCTGCCCCGGGCCATTCCCCTTCGTGCCTCAGTTTCCCCATCTGTAAGAAGAAGGGCAGGGAGGCTGATGGGTGACTCAGGGACATTCTGGACTGGTGGCTGGAAAACCACCGTGGCCACTTGCACTGGGGTGACCCCAAACCTCCTTTCTCCCCATGATCCTGGTGGTGCCAGTGGCCAGGGCAGGCTGCAGGGCCAGGACATCCGGATCCAGCTCCATATGTTTGCACAGCAGCTTAAGGAGCAAATATTGACCTTGCTCCTCACAGCTCTCCCCATCTGTCTCCTGCTGGGTGCTTGCCCGACACTGCTGTCTCTGGCTAATCCCCCTCAGTGCCATAGAATCCCTTCAGGGCAGCTCTGCTCTCCCAAACTGGGGCTCTCCCAGTCCTGCCAGCTGGGGGGTGGAGGGGGGGAAGTGCGGGGGTATGCAGTCCCACAGCCCTGGATGGGATGTTCAAACCCTGTGGGATCCCTGTGGGATGTTCAAACTGGGCAGAAAACTCAGAATTTGGCTCCGTCCCATGCTCTGCAGATGAGGTTTAGTGGTGCCACATCCCCCAGGGGATGAGTGTGGGGCCGGATCCTGCCTCTGCCCCCCAGCACCCTGCTGTGAAAGCAGCGGTGGGGAGACCTGTGGGGCAGGTGAGGTGGAGTGTGTGCAATGGGTGTGTGGAGGGGTACAATGCGTGTGCAATGACTGTGCATGAGTGTGTGTGCATGCTATGGGTGTACAACGAGTGTGCAACGGGCCTGGAGAGTGCAGAGATGCACAATGGGTGTCCAGGGATGTGCAATAGGTGTGTAACGAGCATGCAGTGGGTGTACAAGCGTGTGTGCAATGAGTGTGTGTGTGTATGCGTGCAATGGGTGTGTAGGGGTGTGCAAGGAATTTGGAGTGTGCAATGGGTACTGAGTGTGCAAAGAACACTCAACTTATCCTCTCGCGAGCCACAGAGACACGGGGGTATAGCTCAGTGGTAGAGCATTTGACTGCAGATCAAGAGGTCCCCGGTTCAAATCCGGGTGCCCCCTCTTTTCCTTCTTCTCTCCTGGGGGATCCTTTCTCCCTCCACCTCTTTTATTTGCTCCCCAGCCTCTCTGTCAGTGAGGAGAGGGCGTGTTTGTGTCCTCGCCTGTCCCCGGGGTCGCTTTATCCTGCACAGATCCACCTACACATCAGGGATTCCCAGAGTGTTGCCCCCTCCCCAAAATCTTCCTCAGTTCAGAGCAGCTGAAGAGCTGCAGAGCCCCACCTCGCTCCTGTACCCCCAGACTCGGCCACTGGCTGGGGTGCAGTGCTTGGTGGGGGGAGAGGTTGGCGTCGCTACCCAGGCTCTCAGCAAGGAACCTGGGTGTCTCCATCCTCCTCCTGGCTCCCCCCCTGTACCCAGGGTGCCTCTGCCCTTCTCACCCAGGGCTGAGCCACTTCCCGGGAAACCAAGGGTGGAGAAGGGCTGGGGTGCAGCCTGAGCCCCCCCAGAATGCTGCCCAAATCACGGCGTGGCCAGAAACCAGCTGAGCATGGGGCTGGAGCGTTGGGCTGCTGCCGGGGCTCTGCTGTGCCAGCCGGATCCTCTCTCTGGGACCCTCACCCTGGGGCCCCCACACTGAGGACCCCCCACACGTCACAGCCCCCACCGCCCCAGTAACCAGAGCTTCCCATTCCTATCCCCATCCCCGTCCTCCGGCTCTACCCTCAGCCGTTCCCCTGTCCTTATCCCTATTCCCACCCCCGACTCCATCCCCATCCGTGTTCCGTATCCCTATCTCCATCCCATTCCCATCCCTATCCCCACCCCTAGCCCCACCCCCGGTCCCACCCCCCCTCCTTGCTCTGTCCCCGTTCCCGTTCCCTCTCCGGTTCGGTGCGCGGCTCCCCGGGGGGTGCTGGCCCATGGCGGGGTGCTGAGGCCCCCCCCAGCGCCAGCAGAGCCACCATGCACTGGGGGGGCCTGATCCTGCTCTGCCTGCTGCACGGGGCGCTAAGTGCAGGTAGGAGAGGATCGGGGTGGGGTGTGGGCTGGGAAATGGGGGAGGGGGACATGTCCAGGGGGTCCCCGGGGCTTGCTATGGGCAGCGGGAGGGGTCAAGCACCCCCCGAGCTCTTTGAGTGCTCCCCCTCCTCCTCCCGCTACGGAGTGGGCAGCGCTTTGGGGGTGTCTCTGAGCCCCCTCCCCACGCAGGTGCATGTCACACTGCATCCCACCACCGGCTGTACCCGCAGAAGCCACTCGAGGGGTGGGACCTGCCGTGGGGGTCCCTCCCCGCTGCCCACCCCACATCCTTCCCTGCCCCAGCATCTCCACGGTGCCCGGATTCCTCCCCCAAAGCTGTGAGGAGCAGCTCTGGAGGGTTTGGGGAGGGGTGTGTGTCTGTGGGTGCCCCCACGCAGGACTCCCCTACTCGTGGCACCCCATGGCATGTCTGGTGCTGTCCTGGCTGTGGGTCCAGTCACCTGGTGAGATATTGGGGGTGATACTGGAGCCTCCGCGGGGAGAAAAACAGCCTCTGGGGGACATCAGGGTTGGGGCCCCCCAGGGAAGGTGATTGTGACCCCCAACCCCATCCCTTGGCAGTGGGGTACATGCCACCAGCTGCCAGCTCAGCTCTGCTCCCCCCTGCCTCAGTTTCCCCTCGCACAGGTGCTGGGAACAGAAACCAGCCCCACGGGACAGCTCAGGAGGGCACCGGGAGCTCATTAGGGAGCAATGAGCTCATTAAGGAGCAATTAGCTCCTTCTTCCAGAGGGATGAAAGCAGGAGGGGAGCAGCCCACGGCCCCGCGGGGGGGTGTTTGCCGTCCCCTCGCTGGGGACAGACGTCCTGGCTCTGTCCCTGCCTGTGGGCGAGTGTGTGCTTGTCTGTGCCTGTGCTGAGCTGCCAGGAAATCTCATCAATCTCTGCAGATTTGGTCCCAAATGGCTTTTTCCTTCCTCCACTCCCCACCCCCCCAGTGCTGGGCCATGTTTCCAGCCTCTACTCCCTCCCCAGCGCTGGAGACCTGGCAGGAGGGGACAAGGGACATAGAGGTGGATGCTTGGAGTCTGCCCTGGCACCTTGACCCCATACCAGCCTGGAGGAGGGGACAGGTGGCTTGGGGACACGGAGGACACGGTCACACTGCAGCTGAAGCCTCAGCTACACTATTCCTAGGGTCTTATGGTGCCCAGGGGTGTAAGTTGAGCTGGGGGGGGGTGGAATTGGAGGTGTTCTGCCTCCTTTCACCTCTCCATCACAGCTCTCCTGCCCTGGCCGTGGGTGTCTGCCACCTGTCCCCACCCCTGACCCCAGAAGTCCTTCCCTCCATCTCCATCCTTTCAGTGATGCAGCTTCTCAGGGCTGAGACCTCCCGAGCTTGTCTCACCTCAGCAGAAGCTGCTTTGCTGATCCCAGCCTGCAGGTGGGTGAATGCCCTCTCAGCACAGGACCCTACTGACCCGTCCCCGTGTCCTCACCCCCCCCTCCCCTCCAGGGCACCCTCCCTGGAGCCTGGCGGTGGGCGAAGGGCGACGGAGAGCTCGGGAGACCCCCGAGGGGACCCGCATCAGCCAGGACCTGGTGGGGGGCAGCCTGGCCATCGACACGCTGCCAGACAACGAGACACGGATCGTGGTGAGTCCAGACATGGAGGGTGGTGAGCTGGGGACCCTGCTGCTGCCTCTGCCTGCCCCAAGGCAGGATCTGGCTGTGCCTGACCGCCGAGAGCTATTTCCAGGCTGGGCAGGGAGCTGGTGGAGATGCTGGCTCTGGTTTAAGGTGTGGAGCTGGATCCCAGCAGCCCAGAGGGTAATTACAGCCCAGAGCAGAGAGAATTGCTCTGAGCTCTGTGGCTGTCCCTGCCCATGAGCACTGCCAGCTCCTGGGGCCATCTCTGGTCTGGAAAAGCCAAGGACACTTTGCTTGCCATGATGCCACGTGTGCTGCTGAGGTTACCTCGGGGCCACGGTGGGGTGAGGAGCAGTTGCACCACTGCTAACCAGTCCTGCAGCATTGGCACCTCCTGGGACATCTCCCCTGGTTCTCACATCCTGCCTTCTGCCTAATTACCTGCCCTCAATTAGTTCCTGGTAATTTGGGGCCATGTGTCTCTCAGCAGCTCAAGGGGGCTCCAGGATGGGAGAGTGTGGTGGTGGCTGAAGGTGGGTTCTGGTGAAGGACACACTGCTCATGGTGACTTGTCCTGGGAAGGACCTGGCCTGGTGTTTCTGTCAGCAGCTGTGAGTGGATTTGGTGGAATTAGGGCCCCCAGCACACAGGGGAGGAAGAGCTGTGGCTGTTTCCACCCTGCTCAAGCTCCATCCTGACCTTGCTTGTTGACCCTGAGGGCTGAAGAAGGAGCAGGAGCCAGGAAAGTCTCTGATGTGGAAGTGTTTAAAAATAAAACCCAAACCCAGCAGTGGCCACCACAGTGCTTGGTGATGCCAGGGAGCCTCAGGGAGGGTGCTTATGGTTCCTAAGAGGCCAAGGCATTTTTCCCATCAATTCCCAAATTTCCCAGGCAATTTCCCAAGGCTTGGTGCTGTCAAGGGTTGGGGAACACCTGCCCTGAGAGCAGGGCCACGGTTCAAGGTCAGAGATGCTGTTCCTCTGCTGCATCTCACCGTGTCTGACCTGCAGAAGGTGTGATCCCACCTTGGAATGTGCCAGCTCAGGGTCTGGAGGGGTTTCTCCTCTCTCTCCCCCAATATAGGCCAGGTTTGGGGTGCAGAGGTGCAGCTCTGGACCCAGAGGATGAAGTTGGATGTGATGCTAGGCATCACTGCTGTCCCACCCTGAGCTCTGCCCCAGTCCTTGGTGTCCCCAAAGCCTACTCCAAACCTCTGCCTTCCTGCTGCAAGTAAAGCAAGGTGCTGGGTCAGGACATGCTGATGAGCCAGTGAGGAGGTCAGGAGCTCTGCAGCTACCTCCTGCCTGCTCCCAGCCCTGATGATTTTCATCCTTGTTTGTTTGGAACTCGTTGGGAAGGCAGGTGGAGGGAGGGGATGAGGGCATGGGAGCTTTTGTCCTTTGTCACCCTGTCCCTGCATCCTAAGGGGTTTCCAAGAGAAAGTGTGTGCTGGGATGCAGAAGGCACCAGCAGAGCCTTTCCTGTGCCTCAATTTCCCCATCCATAGAGAAGGGAGGACTCTGAGCTGCACCAGTCCCTCCTGCTGTAGGGAAGAGCTGGGGAAGCTTTCCCTGGAGTCAGGGCTCTCCTGGGAGGCAGAGGAGTGCCATGACTCTCTCTGAACTTTGCCCAAGCAGAAATCAAAATCACACATTACAGGATTTTTCCAGCAGTATCTAATTCCCTTTGCCTCCTGCAGAGCTCCAGCAGCTCTCTGGGAAACACCAGGAGGCTGTTCAAAGCTTGAGAGAGGGGTGGGGGAAGCTTTGCTTTCTCTGTTTTACCCCCTCCAACCCATTAAATCCTGGGCTGATGATTCCTTCCCTGCCTCCAGCACCCGGATCTGTGTGCAGGGAGCAGGTCTGGGGGTCAGCCTGGGCAGGGAGAGCTGCAGGCAGGGGACTGGGGTGGTGGTGGTGGTGGGAGGGGAAGATGCTGGAGGAGAGGGGTCAGAGGGGACTGGGCAGCAGAAGCAGATGAGGATGAGTGGTGACTGAGGCGGCAAGCCAGGAGCTGGCACGGAGCAGTGGATTTTTCCCAAGGAAAGTGAAGATGCTTCCTGTCCCCTCCTCTCCAGCCTCCTCTGGCAGGAGACAGCTCCCAGCTGTGTCCCAGCTTGGGTCACAGGCTGAAGGCCATCAGAAAGGCATGGTGAGGCCAAGGTGGCCAGAGCATGGGCTGGGTGTGCCCTGGGAAGTCACCTGCTCTGCCCATGCCCCCAGTCTGCTGCTGTTGAACCTCGTGTGCAGAACCCCAACAAGGGTCTGTGTCCTTCAGCAGGTCCCTGACCAGCCTGAGAGGGCTTTTAGCAGAGCTGCTGCCTGCTCCATGCGCTGGTCTGTCAGGGAGAGGAGNGTGGTGAGGTCAGCGTGGGCTGGGTGTGCCCTGGGAAGTCACCTGCTCTGCCCATGCCCCCAGTCTGCTGCTGTTGAACCTCGTGTGCAGAACCCCAACAAGGGTCTGTGTCCTTCAGCAGGTCCCTGACCAGCCTGAGAGGGCTTTTAGCAGAGCTGCTGCCTGCTCCATGCGCTGGTCTGTCAGGGAGAGGAGGCTCAGGGAGCCTGGGGGCTGCTGCGGAGTGCTTGGGGATGTCCAAGGTCTCTCTCCTTGGTCTGGGTGAGAACATCAAGTGGAGATCCGATCACCCCTGCTGTCCTGAGCAAACAGAGGGGCTGGAGCCAGCTGAACCTCACTGCCCCCATCCTCAGCCCCTTGCTCCTGCTCAGCTGGTGGCCATAGCTCAGCCAGGTTCCTTTCACTGCTTGTTCCAAAGTTAATCATTTCCTCTCTGGGCTTCCACGTCTTTACTTGTTTTGCTTCACTTGTAAGTGGTCACTTGAGCCATAACTTCCAGCCCCTGGCTTTAGATCAGGAGATTTTCCTCCCAGGAAGGTTGCATCTGCTTTGTTGGAGTCTCTGGTTGAGTCACATCCCTCCCTCACCAGCCAGCACATCCTCTCCATGCTCTCTGGCTCTCCTCTGCACCTTCTCCAGCTGCTCTCCTCCTTCCCTGGCTTCACACAGGGTTTTGCTGTGCCACTTTTGTTGCTGCTTCGGGCTGAGGTCAGGTCCTGGCTGCTCTGAGCCATGCCTGGGAGGTTTGCATCTCCCTGGAGCGAGCTGAGTCCCATTGTGCCCTGTCCTCCCGGCTGCAGGAGGACAACCACAGCTACTACGTGTCGAGGATCTACGGGCCAGGGGACACCCATCTGAGGGGGCTGTGGGTCAACATGGAGGCAGCCAACAGGAGCCAAGTGAAGATCCATGGCATCCTCTCCAACACGCACCGGCAGGCCTCGGTGAGCTCCTGGAGCTGGGCTGGAGCCTGGGCTGCCCACCAGGGATTTCCTTACCCGGGGCAGCAGCATCCCTTCCACCTCCCCATGACAACCTGCTGGACACCAGGGATGGGGAAGGCTTTGGCCTCTCCCAGCCCAGAGCTGAAAGGGATGAGCTGTGGGGAGTGGGCACCTGTAGGAACCCCATCCCCCCCACCCCACCTCACCCTCCCCCATCCCTCTCCCACCCTTCCAGGCACTTACCCCAGGAGCTTGCTCTGAGGGCAGAGCTGGTGCTGGTGGGCATGAACATGTCCCCCAGCATTCCCAGCAGGAATTGTCCCAAAGGCTGAGTGTGGTTCTCCCCCTGCCTCCCTCCCACAGAGAGTTGTCCTCTCCTTCGACTTCCCCTTCTACGGCCACCTCCTGCGGCAGGTCACCATCGCCACCGGCGGTGAGTCGGGACCCGGGGAGAGGTGAGGGATGGACACGGCTCTGGTGCTGGCTCTGACCTCCCCACACAGCCCAGAGCGGGGGGCTGCAGCCCTTCCACCTTTCTCCCTGCACCCCAGGTCTAACCCCTGCCCTTCTGCTGGCGCTCAGCGACTTGGGGGCTGCCGGTGCCTCGGTGCCCGCAGGAGCTGGGGAGCTGCAGAGCTCACCCGGGCTGGGGGGGAACCTGGGAGGGGATGCTGTGGGGGTCAGAAAAAGATCAAGGGTGGGTGAGGGCATGGCAGGGCGGTGTGGGAGGTCAGAAAGAGCATCTCAGGGTGGCGGAGGGGAGTGTGAGCTGCTTCCTCCTCCTCTGCTCGCTCAGGTTTTATCTTCATGGGGGATGTGATCCACCGCATGCTGACGGCCACGCAGTACATCGCGCCCCTGATGGCCAACTTCAACCCCAGCTACTCCCGCAACTCCACCGTCCAGTACATGGACAATGGTGAGTCCTGCCCCGGCCAGGGGGCTGCCAGGTGCTGCCCAGTCCCTGGGCAGTGGTGAGTCCTGCCCCAGCCAGGGGGCTGCCGTGTGCTGCCCCCTCCATGGGCAGTGGTGAGTCCTGCCCCAGCCAGGGGGCTGCCGTGTGCTGCCCCCTCCATGGGCAGTGGTGAGTCCTGCCCCAGCCAGGGGGCTGCCATAGGTGCAGGGCACCAGCCAACCACCTGCCCACTGCTTCCTGGGCAAAGCTGAGCCCTCCAGAGCACAGAGAGGGGCTGGAGCTAGGGGAGGGGGTGGGGAAGGGGAACCTAGGGCAACAGAGGCTGTTCAGGTGCCCACGGAGGGGACTGGGGGAAGGGGGGCAGGGGCTTGCTGATGAGTCTGCCCAGAGTGATGTGCTGGAGGCTGTGGGAAGAGGCCAGGGTTAGGGGATGAGGTGATGTGGAGCTTTGCTGACAGAAGAGCTGCTGAGATGTGGAGCAAGGAGAGCTGAGAGGACTGACCTGCTCTTGGTCTCTTCCCCCAGGGACAGTTTTTGTGGTGCAGTGGGACAAGGTCTATCTGCAGGGGAAGGAGGACATGGGAAGCTTCACCTTTCAGGCAGCTCTGCACAGCACTGGCAGGATTGTCTTTGGGTACAAGGAGGTGAGAGATGTTTCTGCTGAGCAAGGTCCCTGTGGGGAATCCCTGGGGGTCTGGGAGGAGATTTGGTCTTGGTACTGTTCACATACTGGCTCTGGGCATTCCCAGTGCCACCAGAGCCCTGGAGAGCTCTGCAGGAGCTCAGGGCAGGGCTGGAATCCCTCATGTCCTCTCTCCCTGGCTGCAGATCCCTGTGCCAGTCCTCCAGATCAGTGCCACCCAGCACCCTGTGAAGGCTGGCCTCTCTGATGCCTTCATGATCCTCAACCCCTCTCCTGATGTGCCTGGTGAGTCCCTGAGACTGAGGAAGGAGGAGGAAGAGGCTGCTGGGGCTGGGAAGCAGCTGATCCCACAGGGAGGCTGGGGCTCTCCTGACCTTTGGGCTCTTCAGGCTGCAGAGCTTGGCTTCACAGTGGGGAGCAAGGGAATGTGAGATGTGTGGGGCTCAGCTGCATGGGTGCCCCTTGAGCCCCATGTCCCCTGGAGCACCTCTTTGGGGTGCATCTCTCCATGGTCAAGGCCATCACATGGCCTTGTGCTCAGGGTGTCCCCAGCCCAGGAGCACTCTGAGCTCTGGGGAGCTGCTGCAGGCCAAAAGGGCTTCGTGCTTCTCCCCCAGCACGTTCAGGATCTCTGTCAGCAGCCAAGCTATCACTTCCCTCACCTCCAGCTGATGAGGAGGAGGGGAAGAACCGTTGCAAACCAGACTGCAGGTGGAGGAGAGGCCTGGGGGGGGGTTCTGGGTGCCCTGTTCCTGTAGACATGAGGGTTTAGAGGAGCTGCTCCAGGCTGTTCTTGAATGGCTGTCATGGCATGGGTGCTGTGGGCAGGGCTGGGGTCTGCCCCCATGTCTGCAGGAGGTGGGAATGACTCCATACATCCCCACATGCTTGTTTCACATGTGCCAGGAGCTGCAGGCATGGGGTGAGCTCCCCAACAAGGCTCTTCCAGCTTCTCCTGTCCCCTCTTGTCTCTCCTGCCTCCCCATGCTGCACCCAGGGCTGTTGCCTTTCCCAGTTATTTGTGGCTCTTGCCATCTGGCCTCATTTACCACCCATTCACAACAATCTGCCTAAAAACCTGAGCCAGGCTGGATGGTGCCTCCCCTCCCACCCCACCAGCCTGGCCCATGCTGGGCTGGTGCCCCTCCACTCCCCATGGGCTTGTTGAACTCTGCCTGTGCCTCCTGCCTGCTCCAGGGGAAGGGAGAGGCAAAGCAATGCAAGAACTGGGCACAAAAAGACCTCATGAGATGAAGGAACAAGGCTGGAAGGGGAGGAGAGGACTGGGAGGGAGGGAGAGGGCTCCATCCTGCTCATCTGCTGGTCTCCAAGTGTGGAGCAGAGCTGTGAGCAGCTGAAGGACAGGTCTGGTTACCCTCCCAGGCCAACATGACGCCAGAGAAGCATCTTGGCTTGGTGTCACCCTGTCAATTAGCAGGAGAAACCCTGGGAGGAGAAGGCTGAGGCCAGGATAGAGCCCTCTGGCCCCCAGGATGAAGGGGAAAGAGAAGGAGGAGGGCAAGCAGGGGGAAAGGAGGAGGCCCTGGGGGAAGGCTGCTGCAGGACAGGATCCTGGGGAGCCAGCACCGAGCAGGGGGGAGGCTCAGGGCCCCGTGAGTCACTGCCCAGCAATGTGTTTGTTTAGAGTGATGCAGGGCTGGAGCATATCCATCTCCCGGAGCCTCTGCTTGGGGAGAGGGGGGCAGAGACTTCCAAGCTCCTCCTAGCAGAAGTGGGAAGAGATCTGTGCCCCTGACACCCCTCCTGCAGCCTGACAGCCTCTGCCGGCTGTCCTCTAGCCCGGGGGTGACCCCAGAGCTCCCAGCACAGCCCCCAGCAGCTCTCCCCACAGATGCAGGGGGGGTTGGGGCCAGCCTAAAGCCCAGGCTCCCTCTTGCAGAGTCTCGCCGCCGAACCATCTACGAGTACCACCGTGTGGACCTGGACACCAGCAGGATCAGCAACCTCTCAGCTGTGGAGTTTACCCCCCTGCCCAGTGAGTCAGCCCAGGCTGGACTGGGGGTCCCAGAGCCTGTTCTCCTCCCCTGGTCTCACCCAACATCTCCATCAGCCTCCTGTTGACAGCCCAAAGGCTGGAGGAGACAGGTTCAGTGGGTGCTGGAAGGCTGTGGGTGGCTGCCACCCATCATCACCTGAAGGTTGGGATCCTGCTGTGCTCTGGAGGATGTGCTGTTGGCTGGGTCCAGCCCTGGGCTCCCCTAATCATTCTGCCTTCATGAGAAGGTCACTGAACACCTCATACCTTCAGCCCAGCCTCAGCCAACAGCAGACCCCATGCCTGTGCCAGCCTGGCTGTTCTGGAGGTGGCAGCCTGGGATCCAGCAGAGCCATGGGAGAGGCTGATAAAGGAGAGCAGGGACAGATCAGTCTGCTCAGAGAAGTGATAAGAGCAGTGGTGCCAGCCTCGAGGTCCCCAGGGTCCCATCCTGCTCCCTGCTGCTCTGCCACAGCTGAGCCCATGGCCCCTGCTGCTCACCAGCAGCTCTCCTCTCACCTCAGCACTTGCATTCCCTTTCTTCCTGCTCCCCCCACCTGTCCAGCCCCTGAAACTCAGTCTCTTTGCTCCATAAGCTGCAGCTGATGTGGCTGGGCACAGGTCCCCATCAGGTTTATCTCCAGGACAGTTCATACCCCTCCCCACTCAGGAGCCTGGTAAATAATCAGGCTTTTAGTGTTTGGGATCCAAGGATGCATGTGCAGGAGGCAGAGGAGACCCTGGAGAGTAAATCTGTCATGAAGAGACCAAGGTTGGGCACTGGAAGCTCTCCCCAGGATATCTGATGACCCTTTTAGCTGGGGAGCAGGCCCTGAAGGAGCATTCTGCAGTAACTCTGGGCTTTCTCCTCCAGACTTGCTGGTTTGGGTTTCTTTCCCAGCAGCTAGGGCAGCTGAGGGCAGCATCTTCAGGGCAGCCACAGAGCTGGAGAGAGCTAGACTTCACTTTTTCTTCTGGGGGTTTCATTTTTAGCCTTATTCAGGTCAGAAGTGGTTGAGCTCGGTTGGGCTCTGCCTCTCCAGAGGAGCCTCCTTGCTCCCTGCCTCCACGTGGCAGTCAGCTCAGGGGGAGCTGAGGATGGGAGAGTGGAGGAGGTCAGGACAGGTCAGTCAGCCCTCTTGGCCATCTCTTCTAGACAGGGGAAGGCTCTCCAAGCAGCAGGTCCTCTGCAGTGCAGAGAAGTTCTTGCAGAGCTTAGTATGGACACAGGCACAGGGAGCTGAAGTGATGGCACTGCTCCTGAGGAGCACCCTCTGCCCCAGGAGAAAGGGCCTGGCTCCCAGGTGGGTTTGGCTTCCCAGCTGAACAGAGTGGAGAGGTGTTCACAGATGGACTAGGAGCCCCCTCCTGCTGGAAGGGTGCTGCCTTGTCCTGCAGGCCCATGGCAGAGAGGTTGGGTTGGAGGCTCCTCTGCCCTGGCAGATCCTGGTGTGTCACAGCCCCTTCTCTCCTCTCTCCTTTGACAGCTTGTCTGCAGCACCAGAGCTGTGAAATGTGTGTGACCTCAGAGCTGACCTTCAACTGCAGCTGGTGCCACGTCCTGCAGAGGTAGCTGGATGAGTTTCCTTCCCTCCTCTTCTCTTGCTCAGGTTTCTCTGGCTGGGAGCAGCAGGGTGGCTGCAGCTCTGAGGCCTCTGTCACTCTGGCTGCTTTCCTGTTATTGTGCTTTCTGTGCTGGGTTTCTGATGTTTGCTTGGTTGGGCTCCTGCTGCTCTTCAGGTGTCACCCTCAGAGTCTCCTAGCCATGGCTAAGCAGTTGGTCTGGTCTCCAGTTACAAGCCACTGGAAGGAGATATCTCCCAGGGCTTGGATGTTCTTGGTCCTGAGGTTTAGCTGCAGCAGCTGGAACAAGCTGAGACCAGAAGCAAGACTCAGGTTGTTGGCAGTGACCTCACAGGGGGAGGAACCTCAGCCTGGCTTAGAGAGGGGCAGGGCAGGGAGCCTGGGGCAGCAGGGAGGTTCCCAGAGCTGGAGATGCTCCTGGGAGACATCTCCTCCTTGGTGGAGATGAGACACAGCAGAAGTGGGGGGTGACACTTGCTGGGGTTTTTTTTGGGGGGCAAAAGGAGGATCTTTGGGGGACAGGGCTGGCTCTGCTGCCATCCCAGCCCTGCAGCAGTCCTGCTCCACGCTCTCCTTCAGCTGGTGCAGCGTGGCAGGGAGCAGGGGAGGCTTTAATGAGATCCTGCTGCAGTATTTATCTGGAGCTGGTGGCAGGGGAGAGGACCCAGTAACACAGATCCTCAGAGGCAGCACGGGGACAGCAGGGCCTGGGAAATGCCCAGCTCTCCCAGGAGGGAACTCTGGCCACCTCCTGCAAGAGCTCAGGCAGCACAGCTCCTGGGGCACCTCTCTCCTTTCTCTCTCCCTCTCCATGCTCAGCACTTGTCACCCTGTCCTTACCTGCAGTGATTCCAGCGAGGTGTGAGCAGGGGCAGGGGAAGATCCTGAGACACCAGCAGAGCCAGACTGCAAATCAGCTTTGATCCCTGCCTCTCAGGGGGCTGGAACACAGCCCCAGCCAAGGGAACATCATCTGTCACTGCCAGTTGCTCAGTGGTGGCTTCAGAGCAGAGAATCTGATGTTCTCCCAGCTGGGGGAGATGCATGAGCCCAGATGTGGCTTTGGTAGCAAACCCAAGCCTGGAATACAGCAGCTTCTCCTGGATCTTGTTTGGGATGAAACTCCAGGGGTCAAGAACTCTGTGGTTCTGCTCTTTCCAAGGTCATGCTGTTGGCAAACCCCAACTTCCAAACCCCAGGTGGCTGTTGCTGATGCTTGCTCTTCATCACCACCCCAGGCCAGGCTGGCTGGGGCTCTGAGCACCCTGATCTAGCTGGAGATGTCCCTGCTGACTGCAGGGGGTTGGCCTACATGACCTTTCATGCTCCCTTCAACCCAAACCACTCTATGGTTCTGCAAGAGGGAGGTGATTTCCTGATGTCTGGGCTAAAAGCCATGGCCCCTGCAGCTGTGGCTGCCTCTGAAGAGCTGAGCTGAAGAGCTTGGGTTACAGAGGACAAGCATGGTGGAAACCACAGGCCAGAGCAAGCCCATTGCTATCTCCTTGGCTCTCAACCAGGGTGGTTTGGCAAAGCCAACATGATCCTTCCCCAGGAAGGAGGGAGCCTGGCTCCCAGGGTTTGAACCTCTAGCCTAGAGCTCAGTGATTTAGCCCCAGAGCCCTCTCAGCTCTCCTCTGGGCAGAGGAGTTTTGTCTTCTTGCTTTTGCTGAGCCTGGAATCCCACAGGAACTGTGCTTTCAGCAGTGACTCAGCAGGACCTGAGCTTTTCTGGGGCTTCTCTTTTCCTAGCTGGTGGTTGGGTGGATTAGTGCCTGTAGGAGCTGAAGCCCTGATTCATGCTTTGGTGTCTCCAGGGACTTCCCAAAGGTCAGGGTCTTGTTTCATTGCCTCTCTTTCTGGAGAGGTCTCTCTAGCTGGTGCTTTCCTGGTGCCATTCCCTTCATGGGTTTTTCCTGTGCAGATGTTGCTGGAAAACAACAACAACAACAACAGCAGCAGCCCCAAACCCAACCCAAGCCACAGAGCTGGTGGAGGTCATGGCCTCAGCCTGGCCCAGAGTCAGGGAATGGAAACTCCCACTCCACTCTCTCTTTTTCCTATTTCTCTGCTCCTCTCTTTCCCTTGGAGGAGAGATGTTGCCCCTGGAACCTCCTGTCTCTGGAGACCAGCTTGTGCCAAACCCTCCCAGCCCTCAGATGTCTGCCCAAGCAGCTGCAGAGAGTCCATGCCCAGCAGGGCAGCAGGAGAGACCCTTGGGCAGCTCAAGCACTCCTCAGGTGTGGCTCCAGCCACCTGGAGAAGGCAGAGGAGCATTCCTTGGGCTCTGTCTCTCTGGGATTCACCTGCCCCAGGTTCATTCTGCTTTTCTCCACAGATGTTCCAGTGGCTTTGACAGATACCGTGAGGAGTGGCTGTCCTATGGCTGTGGCCAGCAGGTGAGCCTGGCAGGGACACCCCTTCCCCAAGGGCCTCTGCTAGGAGTGGTGCTGAGCTGCAGGAAACAACCCCAGGGACCCAAACTCACTCAGCTCCACTTGACCCAAGCTGCTCTGGAACAGGCTGAGGAGCTCTTTAGATGTCCCAGTCCCAGGACACTGCTCCAGAGGTTGATCTGAGCCAGCTTTGGCCTTGCTGGTGCTTGGATCCTGTGTTGCTTGGGGCTGGATGTCCAGTAAAGGTGCAGAGAGACCTCCCTGAGGCACCAGCTGCTGCCATTCCAGCACAAGGGGATGTTGTTTTCTTCACCTTCTGAAGCATGACTCTTACTCACTCCCAAGCATGAAGAAATCAGCCCTTGGGAGAGGTTTTTTTTTTGTCCTTGTTAGCACAATTCTCTCCACATTGGCTGAATCAGTGCCTTTGTCTCCAAAAGATCAGCTCTGAAGAAACATCTGGTTCTGCTTTGGGATGCTTTAGGTGGTTTCTTGTTTTCTCCTCCCTTTTCTTCTCCCTTTTCTTCTTCTCCCTTCTCCCTTTTCTTCTTCTCCCTTCTCCCTCTTCTTCTTCTCCCTTCTNGGTCACCCAGCGGCGCAGGGAGCTCAGCCCTTGCCATCTCTCTGGCACCAGCTACTGAAGCGGCTCCCAAACATTCCTCCCCCCCGGCCCCATGCCGCTCCCCTGCACACCCGGGCACCTCTGCCCCATGCCGCCTGCCCCCAGCCCAGGCTCTGAACCCCAGCAGCCCCGAGCTTGGGACGCAGAGTGCTCCCCTCCGAGCCCCGTGGGGCTCTGGCTGGAGGAGCCCTGGCCAAAGCAGCTCTTCTCTCTCCTTCCTTCCAGTCCGCGGAGATGTGTGAGGATCTAGCCGAAGGCAATGGCTCCCCAGCCCCCCCCGACAGCTCTGCCTCCCTGCTGGAGCAGGAGGTCACCACCTCCGTGTCCTCGCTCTTCATTGACAGCCTCACCACAGAAGGTAGGGGCTGGGGAGGGAGGAGCTGTGCTGGGGACACCTCATCCTCAGCGCTTAGCCTGGCAGAGGGCTTTCACTCGGAGACCTCCTAAAGCCAACCCCTACCCAAAGAAATGCAGTAACAATCCCATCCTGGCAGCTCAGGGCACAGGGGGTAGAGGAAGGAGAGCCCCAGGGGTGAGACCTGAGCTGCTGCAGCAAGGGGAGGGGTGAAAGCCTTGGGTGGGAAGAGTTTTTCAGCTGCATCCTAGCCTTCTCAGGCCTTTGTGGAGGTCAACAAGCAGCCAGTCCCTGGGGGACAATGCTCCCCAGCATCCCAGCAGGTGAATACTTGTGCTTTTAATGTGCTTGGTCCTAGCTGTGGCCCAGGTGTGCATGAGGAGCTCTGAGTGTTTCTTCTTTCTGGAATAGCTCTGTATCCTATCCAAAAACCTTTTGGCTACCAACAGCAAACCCCTCCACCCCTTTGGCCATATTTGGGTTGGTTTTCACCCACTCCTCAGGGCTTTTTCCTTATCAACAGGCAGACTGAACTCCTTTCTTCTTTCTAGACACCTTCCCCTTCCACATCCACCCCTTCCCTTCCCTGTATCCATCCCCCACATCCATCCCCTCACCAGCCTCCAGCTGGGAAAGTCTGATGTTTATTAAGACCTCAGACCTGAGATACTTAGTTTTGGTCCTTTCTCCTCTCTGGATTGCTCAGACACTTCAGGTCTGGAGTGGTGCAGCTGTGACTGTATCCCACAGCCAGGGCTCTCTGTGCCCCCAGACTGCCACCAGCAAAGGCTAAGGCTTGGGACTGGCCTCTGCTCACTGCCATCCCAGCACAGGAGAGCTCCATGGAAGGACCCAAGTGTCCCTGGAGACACCCATGGTCTAAAGCTGGAGAGTCCCAGTACGACAGAGCTGGCTCCTGGGCTCCTAGGGGCAGGGATCACTTCAATTTGGCTGCTAATAGTCCCTAACCCAAGCTGCTAATTAGAGTAAGTAGAAAGGAACATTGGTAATTGTCCTTCAGCAGTGGGAAGGAGCTGGGGGGAGGAGGAGGAGGAGGAGGAAGGCAGTAGCTGGCTGCCAGGGTTGACTTTGAAAGCAGCAATTAGAGGAAGGTGGGGGGGAGGGAGTGCAGCCACCACTGAGGTTGTTTTTCCAACTCGTTGGTGGTTCTTGGAAAAAGGAGAAGAGGCTTTTCTGTGCCACAGGCAAGTGTGAAGTTCATCTGTGATCTTGGAAGGAAGCAAAGAGCCAGCTGGGGGAGGAAGAAGGGAAGCAAAAGAGTGGACCCAGAGCCCTCTGCAGCCAGCCCAGCTCGCTGGGGCTGCGCCTGGAGGGGTTTGGGGACGTGGCTGAGTGTCAGGGCTGCAGCTAGGACCACACCAGCCAAGCAGGAGGAGCTGGGCTCAGGAGGGGGGTGGTGTGGAGAGCATCAGGAGATGAAGCCTTCTTCAATATATCCATCACCAGGATGTTTTTATCCTGGTTCTTCCAGGAGATGAAGGATGGAATTGGGTTTTGTGGCCCAGTGTAACCCTGCTGTATCCCACTGCTTCATTTGGGCTCTGTTAGCAGTGAATGGCTGCCACTGGCACAGCCTGACAGCCCCCAGGGCTGGGGTCTCTCCCAGCACCCTCCCCCTGTTCTGCTTTCACACTGAGCCTGTTTCAAGACAGCTTTCCTCAGCTGTTTGTGCTCCAAAGGTGCCACCTTTGTGCAGGAAGAGAATCCACCACCAGCCACATGCTTCCACCCAGCCCAGAGGTTCCAAGCTGTCAGTGGCCAGGTAAATGCAGTGCAGGAGCTGTGTTCTGCCAGTGCCCCCAGCCCAGAGGGGTGGAAGCAGGAGGCAAGCACACAGAATGTCAGAGGAGGCTCCTAACTTTATTGTTTTGCCTTTGTTTCCTTCTTTGAGACGACACAAAGCTAACCCAGAATGCAGGAAGGGAAGGTAAGTCCTGGCTCCTCTCTCTGCCTCTCCCCTGGCTTCCAATGCAAACACCTTCCCCTGGGGGCACATGCAGGAGGGAGCTGTGCTCAGCCAGCAGGGGGGCAGGGGAGACTGAGACTGGGGACATGGCATCAGGAGAAGGCTCCTGCTGTCCCTGCAGGGAGTGAACAGTGAGAGTCAGGCCCAGCCTGGTTGACCCTGATGCTGTTTGTCCACCCAGTCCTGCTGTGCAGCCCAAGACCAGGAGCTTTCCCTCTCCTTGCCGTTGCCTTTCTTTGCAGGTTCTGCAGAGACACAAAGGCCTCTCTTCTCCTTTCCCCCTCCTGAATTTCCCCTGCCTGTACCAAAGAGCAGACAGCCTCAGCCCAGCTCTGCCCTGTTTCATCTCTGTTGCCCTGGATCCTCTCTCTGCCAGCCCCAAGGAGCAGGGACCCAAGCTGCTGCCAGAATGCTCTTGCTCATGCCAGAGGATGGGAAGGCTCTGAGCCCTCCTGGCCTGATGTCAGGGTTGTAAGCCCACCCCAAACCCACCCCTCTTACCTGAGAGGAGCTCAGGGAGGTTAAACTGGGCAGGGGGTCAGTTCCCTTGCAGGCCTGGAGCCTCTGAAGTGCACAGCCTTCCCAGTGGCAGCCAGATTGTTCCCCCAGTGGCTGCTGGGGTCCCTCTGCAGCTCGGTGCTGGTGCCACTGCCACTCCAGGGCAGGCTGGAGGGCTGGGGCTGAGCCACTGAGGACCCCACTCAGCCTGTGGCTAAAGGCTTTTAGTCAGAGTGAGCAGCCAATAGGTAAAGAATATGGATTGGGGAGGGGGCTGGGGGGGTTCCTGCAAGGTGCTGATTTAATCCTGCACCCAGAAGGGATGCTGGAGCTCAGGGATCTCTCTGCTGCATCATTGCCTCTAGCTGAGCAGACAGCAGCAGCTGGAGGTGCAGGGCTCTGCAGGGTCCTGCCTGCCTTTTCTCTCCTCTCCTTCCTTCCCCAAGGTCCCAGCACAGTTCAGACTCTGCTGAACCCTTTCTTTTCTCCCCTGGCAGGTGTGGGGAGCAGCCTCCCCTCCAAGGGAGCAGGAGCCCCCATTCCCACAGGGGCCATCGTGGGCATTGTCCTGGCTGTGCTGCTCCTTGCAGTTATTATCCTTGCTGGGATTTACATCAGCAGCCACCCCACCTCTACTGCTGCCCTCTTCTTCCTCGAGGTGAGTGGAAAACCTCCTCCTTGGCTGGCTTGGCTTTCCTCTGCCACCACCAGCAGGCCTGACCTTCTAGAGGAGAGCAGAGAGAGGTTTGGTAGAGTTCAGAGCTGAGTTTCTCTTCATGGTCCTAGAGCCACAGCTTATCTCCCAGCCTCCAGCTGCTGATGTTTCAAGCTCAGGCTCTCTCCCTCCCACACTGGTTTATTTTCCTCCCTTTCACACATTGCCTGCCTCCCCCCACACCATGTTTGACTCCTCCACCTGCTCCCCTGAGCAGTCCCCACCCAAGCCTGGCTGGAGCTAGGGCACCAGTGAGGTGTTTGCCTTTGGGACTGCCCAGCTGGACTGGGCTTGCCTCAACCTCTCAGCCTCCCCTGCTGCCATGCCACCAGCTCCTGCCTGAGTGCTGGTGGGAAGGCTCCCAAAGGCAGATTTTCTCAGCTAGCCAGGAGGGCCAGCAACCTCCATCTGCTGTTAGAAGCCAGAAGATTGCTCAGTGTGGGATCCTGAGGCAGGCAGGAGTGGGCTGGATCCTGGCAGGAGGATTCAGAGGAGCTGCTGGGGAGGGAGTGAGCAGCACTTAGCCCTTAGCCTTTCCTTCTCCCTCTCTGCCTTCTTCCTAGAGAGCTTCTCCTTCCTCCAGCTGTCCTCTTTGCAGAGGCTTCAGAGAACTGCTCTCCATGGCCTCCCCCAGCTCAGTGCCACAGCCCTCAGCTGAGAAGGGGCAGACAGAGGAGACACAGAGCTGATCTCTGGGTGGTGACCCCATGGCCACCCTCAGCTCCTACCCTGGCACAGGCCATCCTTGTTCTGAGGCTGATGGGAGACTTCCCTGGGAGTTTCCACACCTCTTCCCCAGTCCCCACCTTAACCTCATCACTGGGTGAGCTCAGGGAGATCAGTTACCTCTCATGAACTCCTTTAAGCATGAAGAGAGAGCTTCAAATTGAGTTTTATCAGTAGGAAGCCAAACTTTCCCAAAGACAGCTCTGGTTTGGGGTCAGGACTGAGTTTGTTTCCAGTTTCATTGAATCATAGAATCTAGGTTGAAAAAAGACCTTCAAGATCACCAAGTCCAGCAGCCCCATGGCCCTCAGTGCCACAGCTCCATGTCCTTTAAACCCCTCCAGGGCTGGTGACTCCACCCCTGCCCTGGGCAGCCTGGGCCAGGCCTTGACAACCTTTTCAGGGGCAAATTGTTTTCTCATGTCCAACCTAAACCTCCTCTGGTGCAACTTGAGGCTGGTTCCTCCTGTCCTATCACTTGATCCTCCAGCCTCCTCTCAGGGAGCTGCAGAGAGTGAGAAGGTCTCCCCTGAGCCTCCTCTTCTCCAGGCTAACCAAGCCCAGTTCCCTCAGCTGCTCCTCATGAGACTCATGCTCCAAACCCTTCCCCACCTCCCCTGCCCTTCTCTGGCCACACTCCAGCAGCACCTCCCTGTCCTCCATGGAGTGAAGGCCCCAGAGCTGCCCCCAGGACTCATGCAGGTCTGGGTGGGGGCTTGGGCTGGCTGCTGAAGGGGCTGTGTCTCTCCCACAGCAGAGGCCTCAGCACTGGCCAGCCATGAAGTTCCGAAATCACAGCAACCACACAAGCTACTCGGAGGTGGAGCCAAGCAGCCAGGAGAAGGAGAGCTTTGTGGAAGCAGAACAGTGCTGAGCACTTCTCCCCCTGCCTCTCAGACCTCTCCCGTGTCTCAAGTGTTGGAGCCTTCTCTTATTCTACTGCAAAGTCTTTCCCCTCTTGGAGAAGAAATGGCAAGCAGAGGAAAAGAACCAAACAGACACCTGCTGGAGCTCTGGACAAGAGCAAGTCAGGGTGGGGGGAGGCTGGATGGGAGGCTGAACTTGCCTGGTGCCCTCAGAGGACAGCAGAGCCTGCAGTGGTGGCAGGCAGCTGGGACATCAGCCTCTGCCTGCAGCCCTGGCACCGAAGCCCTGGATGCTGTGGTAGCAAAGGGCAGGGAATTCTCTAGCCTGCTGTGGGCTGATGGTTTGGGGGTTGGGGTTTTCTCCCCACCCTGTGTGTGGCTGACCTCTTCGCTCCTCCCCCAGGAGCCTAAAGAGGGGCAGCAAAGAGGATGACAGCTCAGGGTAGGGACAGAAGATGTGGCTGCCTCAAGCAGCAGGTCCTTGGGGCCAGCAGATTGCTGCAGCCTGGCTCTGCCTGTGCTCAGGACAGAGCTGGCTGGAGGCAGGTGCTGTTGGTGGCCCAGGAGAGGTGAGGTTGGCTCTCCAGGGCTCACCTCCCCTCTCCTATTCCCCTTCTCCCCCAGCTCTGGCCTTTGCTCTGCTCTCCTCTTCACCTTCTTTTTGGGGCAGGTGACATTTAGTTTTGCCTTCAGAGCTGAGAAGCCTCGAGCCCTTCTTTATCCATCCCACAGTTGCTCTTCCACCATCCTGCCTCCAGCTCCTTGCCCTCCTCTCCTTCTAAAGCAACAGCTTCCACCTCCTGCCCTGGAGAAAGGGAAACCTGATCTCTCTGAAGGGCAAAACCCTGCAGAGGCTTCACCCCCAGGAGTGCTGGGGAGCCAAGGGCTCTGCTCTGCTGCTTGGCATCTCATTAGTTGGCTGGGTTCCTAAGGATGACTCTTGCCCTCATGGGTGGAAAACAAGAATAACCTGAGCTTCCTTCAACATCCTCCTCCTGGTGTGGCCACTGAGCCAGCAGGAACAGGGGGAGGGGGAAGGAAGGGGATGGAGGAGGATGGGGACAAAAGCAAAAGCAGTGTCCTCCTGTGGGCTAAATCCTGATGCAAAACCAAGCCCATTCCTGGGCATCTCAGATCCCTAAGGACTGCAGACATCCATGCCTTGCTACCATGGGAAAGCTGAACATCCACCCTGTTAGCACCAGAGGCTGCAGAGCCTCCTCAGTCAGTGGAGTCTGGCTTTGTCTCCTATTTTAGGCTGTCTGTGCCAAGCCCTGGGCTGGATCTGGATGTGCAGTGTGATTCCAGAACCTTCCCCTAGCCAAGGGCTTCCACACTAGGACCTCTCAGGGTTTTCTACTCCTTCAGTGCAATCAGAGCTCAAGAGTAACCTGCAGCAAGAGCTTCCAGAGACACCAGCTGCAGGGCTGGGCTCTGAACTGCCTAACCCAGAGGCCAGTGGCAGGTACAAGCTTTGTTCCCACACCAAAATAAAAGGTGTTGGGGGGAGGAAAGGAAAGGAAAAAAGCCCCATTCCTCCTTTTCTGTTTCTGTTGTTCTACTTTTCTCCTGCTCCTCAGTTTTTTATGCTGGTAACCAGGTCTGGTTCAGCTGCCACTGCTGCTGGCCCCTGCCAAAGGCAGGCTCTGCCTCATGCCTGCTTTCCCCTCTCATCTGCTGGATTTATATAGCCATTCAAGCTAACTATGGATGCTTTGGGGCATGTAGAGCCCAGATTCTCCTTGCTCACACATAGCCACTAGGGAGACTTTGTGCTGCATCTTCTTATGGCCTAAAGGCACCAAAAATGCCCAGGCAGGGGCAGTCAGGCTGAGCTGTGCCAAGTGGTTCTGCTCTCTTTGGACAGTTTGAGGAGCAGCTTTACTCCCAGATAAAGCTTTCCACTGGGAGGCTGCTGTTTCCCTGAGGCAGGAAGAACTCCAAGAGGTGATGCTGGTGTCTAGTCCTCACCCAGGAGCTGATCTCTGGAAGGGTTCTGAGCTGGGAAGAGTTTTTCTCTGGATTTAACTCATGCAGTAATGGCCTTGCTTTCCCTCTTTCCAGGCACCCAGAGTAACAGCAGCATTTTGGGTGTCCCTCTTCCCCTCTAGCCCCTGGCAGTGCCAGGGAACAGCCAGGGGTTCTGAAATGGAAAGAAAAGAGAGTTTCAGTCCCCTGGAGCTGAGCTGTGCAAAGCTCTGGTGCTTTCCTGCAGCCAGGATCTTAGGGGGCAGAAGAGATCAGATGCCCAGGTGAGGAACAGCAACCCCCATCTGCTGCAGCACAGGAACCACTGAGCTAGGGGAAGCCCTTGGACTCCGGGGGGGGGGATGCCAAGCTCTGAGTGCCTGGAGTGAAACAAAAACCCCAATGTTTTATTCTCTTTCCTCTAAGGAAAGACCCAAACCCAGGCAGGCTGCTCTGTAGGTGTGCACCAGCTCTCTGCTCTGCCTCCCACTGGGGAATGGGGCCTGGGGGTGGCCAGGCAGAGCTTTAACAGCTCCAGCTCATCACCTCTGAGGCCTGGGGAGAATTTACTGCCCCTGGTCATGTGCAGGCTCTGAGCTGAAGGTTTGGATCCCACTGCCTGCAGAAGGAAGCCACCAAGATCTTGTGGCTCAAGGAGGAGGAGAAAAGAAATCTCCTACCCTGGGACATGAGCTCTGGCTCTGGGCACTTGAAGTTCACTGGAAGTCAGCAGGGAGCCAGATCCTGCCTGAACAGTCCCTGCAGGTGGCTCTGGAGTTGAAGAGGTTGCCTAGGACATCCCAGAGAGCCCCAGGTAGTGGTGCCAGTGTCTAGAAGGTAGAGGGAAATGTCTCTGCCATCACCAAGGACTGGTCTGGTGTTGGACAGGAGAGTCTGGGCTCAAGCAGGCTGCTGGCTGCACCCAGCCTTAGGATCATGAAGTCATTTAGGTTGGAAAAGACCTTTAAGATCAAGTCCAACTGTTGACTCCAGCCCCTCAGGGTCAATCCTCTGTCCCCCTCTGGGTAACCCTGGCTTCAGGATGCTGCTAGTGTTGGGAGCCAGGGGTGCTGAAGCAGGAACATTGCAACGGCCACTGGGGCAGAAAGAGACTTTGAGATTTGCTTGTAATCACTTGGCTTCTCTAGCCCCAGCCTGAGGTGTTCCTCTGGGTTCTGGTGACCCCAAGCCCCTGGGCTGGCTTCAGAACAGTCTGCACAGCACACATGTGTAGAGTGACCTGGGTATTTGGGGCTGCTGGCTGTGCTCAGCCACTCAGCTGCTGAAGAGAGAAGGTGCAAAACCCACAACCAGCTGCTCTGGCTCCTCCTCTGCCTCTCCAAGCAGCATGTCCTGGCACTCTGGGGCAGAAGGCAGACAATGCCCTCAGGTAGCTGCTCCTCCCCAATGCTCAGGTGTTCAGCAGCTGGGAAAACACAGCCCAGGGTTGGTTCTGCTCCTGGGAAAGCTGGGGGCTAACCTGCCCCACTTCTGATGGCAGTGGGAGCAGCACCCAGATGGAAAACAAACCCCAGCAACTATTCCCTGAATAACTCTAAAGGCCTAATTTCCACATACTTGAATTTCCAGCACAGCTGGACTATTCTGAGGGACTAAAGGCACTTTAACTGTCTCTTCCTGCAATGTATTTGCTATGGATTCTCTGCATGGAATACAGTCTTCAGATTAAAGACAAACACAGCCAGAAACCAACTTTCCTTTGGGGCTGCTTTCTTTTCCAAATGAAACCTGCCAAGGATTATTGGGGATGTTGTGGGAGCTTCCAGGCAGGGTGGGAAGTCTCCTCCTCTGGTGCTCTTGTCATTGAGGCTGTGAGAACACAAGGATTTGATGATCTTCTTTCTTTAAGACATCCTTTCCTGTCTTAATAACACCACCTCAGCAGCAGGAGCTGTTCCCAAGGACAGAGCTAGGACAAAACCTCATGGAACTGAGGTTTGAACCCAGACTAGCACTGTCTCCTCCTCTTCCTCTGCTCAGCTCACTCAGGTTGGTTCCTCTCTTGTTTTCAGGCTCCTCAGCTTGAGCACTGAAGTTTGCTTTGCTCTGCTGCCCTGAGTCAGGTTTGGTGCCTTGGTCCCTGCACCAGCACCAAGGTCACTCTCTGCCAGCTCTGGGTGGCACCTCTGTGCCCAGGCTTCCTTCAGTGCTGGCTGTGAAGAGCAAGAACAGCCACAGAAGAGTGAAGTGCCTGGTGCAGGAACTGAAAGGAGAGGCAGAAGTGCAGGGAAAGGCTCAGCCTGCAGTTACCTACAGCTCCCAAGAGATTGCTTCCTCTGGGAGCTCTGGCAGCACCCTGAGGTGCATGTTACAGCTTGAGGAAGTGATCAGGGCATCAGCAGGACAAGGACTGACCTGTGACCCTGGCCATGCACTCCCCTGGCAAGCAGCTGCTCCACGCAGGAACAGCCAAGGCAGCACAGAGCTTGGAAGCACTCAGCCCTGCTGGCACCTCCCTAGCAGAGCTGAAGAGGAGCCTCAGGAGACACAGAGCTGGTAGGAGGTGTTGGCAGGGGCAGGATGGAGCTCAGGTAAGGTTGTGGGCCAGGAGATGCAAGTCAAGGATCTCCTGGTCCCCCAGATGTGAGCAGTAACACATGGTGGTTGCCTGGGGCTGGTTCCTGGCAGGTTCCTGTGCTGTTCTTGGCCTTGCTTCTGCTGGAGACATCCTCTTCTAAGCAGAACTTTGTCCCTGTTGCCCTTCTGCAGTGAACATCACCCTTTTTGGTGCCTCCTTTCAGTGCCTAGGACCATGCTGCATCATCAGAGCAAGCAGGAACAGATCAGCCTCTTCTCATTATCCCTCTCCCCTCCCAAGGCTCCTCACTCCTGCTCCTCCCCCTCTCCATCTCCCCTTCCCCAGGAGGCCTTTCCAGGTCAGGAGAAACTGTGCTAATGCAACACAACAGCAGCTAGGAGTTAATTTAGCTATGACACAAGGATTCTGCTCTCCCCATGCCTTGTGCTGTTTCTCTGAGCAGAGATGGAGCAGATATAATTAGAACAGATACATATTCCCTATTTAAACACACACACACCCCCCCAAAACACACACTTTAGAACAGCTAAACAGGCACAAATGTCAGCTTTCCTGAGAAATCCTCTTCATCCTAAACACCAGGCCAGAAAGAGAGGGGGAAATAAAGAATCCTTTAGCCATTGTGCAAAGGAAGAAGGGTTTAGACCCTGGAAATGCCCCAGCACCACCCTGAGCCCCAATTAACAGCACTGGAGGCAAGCAGGGAGCAGACTGCTACAACAGGGCCTGCAGGTGGTGGAATAAATCTGAAAGAGCTGCAGGGTTCTGAGCCTGTGCTTGACAAGTGCTCTGGTTCCAAGTGGGAGCAGGGAATTAGGGTTCCTGAAGTCCTCCCCTGGCTGGATAGGAGATGTCTTCATGCCTTGGGCTGCCTCCCCTGGAGAGGGAGGTTGGGAATCATCTCCTCTCTCACAGATGAGCTGTATGGTTGCTAATGTTGGTGAGATACCCACAGATGCTCCTGGGAAAGGTGGCTTCAAGGTGGGGTGGCTGCTGAGGGGGCTGCAAGCATCCATGTCCCCCTCAGGAGCTGCCTTCTTTAATCTCTCATGCTCACTGAAAAGAAATGGGGGAGAGATCTGGAGGCAGCTTTGGAGATGAGGAAAGCTGGCTCCATGCAGCCCTGCTCCCCTCATCCAAACCTCCTCCCTGTTTCTGCCACCACTGCTATTTTTACCAGGCTTGCAGAATGCTGCTCCCAGGTTTTGGTGTGGGCAAGGCAAAGATAAATGAGGGAGACAAGGCAAGGCCACTCCTGCAGAGAGCCAGCAGTTAGCACTCTCTCAGAGCCATCCCCATCCTTTGCAACAGCTCCAGTCTACTTTTGGCCTTATTAGTTTTCATCCTGTCATCCCCAAACAGTTGACAAACACTGACTGGATTAGAGAGCCTCAAATGAAAACCAAACCAAGCCAAGGACCCCCCCCAAAAAGTACCCCAACCAATCAAACAAACAAAGAGCCCAAACAAAACCCAATCCAACTGTGACTCCCTCAACCCACTTAAAGCAAACCCAGGATAATACTTTCACCACACAAGACAATTCCAGGGCAGAGCTTGGTGCCACTGCTGCTGTCCTTAATTAAGCCAATCATTACAGTTAGATGTATTTATGGGTCCACTGCTGCCTATTAAACCTGGGAGTCTGGATGTGCTTCAGGCTCAGGAAACCCTTAAACCACTCTCAGGCTCCAGGCAGCTGTACCAGAAGGAAAATGCTCCACAGCCATCCCAGTCTGTTATCTTCTTTACCCAGGCAAAGGGCTCTGGCACTAGAAACATTCAGACTGGTGGCCATCAACAAACAGAGTCATCTGAAATGCTTTCTCCTGGCACTCCTGAAACACAGCTCTGTTGGGGTGGAACAGAGATGCAAAGCAGCAAAATGCTGCTGGAGCTGCTGGAATGTGGCCAGAGAAGGGCAGGGGAGCTGGGGAAGGGTCTGGAGCATGAGTCTCATGAGGAGCAGCTGAGGGAGCTGGGCTTGGTTAGCCTGGAGAAGAGGAGGCTCAGGGGAGACCTTCTCACTCTGCAGCTCCCTGAGAGGAGGTTGGAGCCAGCTGGGGCTTGGGCTCTTCTCCCAGGGAACAAGTGACAGGACAAGAGGAAACAGCCTCAGCTTGCACCAGGGGAGGTTCAGGTTGGATATTAGGAACAATTTCTTCCCTGCCAGAGTGGTTAAGCCTTGGCCCAGGCTGCCCAGAGAGGTTGTGGAGTCTTCTCCTCTGGAAAGGTTTAAAAGCCACTTAGATGTGGTCCTGAGGGCCATGGCTTAGTGGTGACTTGGCAGTGCTTGGTTAATGCTTGGACTTGATGATCTTGGAGGTCTTTTCTACCCCTAATGATGCCCTGGTCAGATCCTCATGGCACTCCCACTCTCCTTGCCATCAATCCAAGCAGCAGGTATCAGATGCTGCCACACCATGGTGTCTGGGGCTGATTTTTGTTGTTTCCATCTCACTAAGGAAAGTTCTTCCCTCAATAAAACTCCGGGGGAGGGAGGGGAGGGGGGAATCCCCAAAACCCCAAGCAAACCAAACCAATGAATTGTCTTCATTGGGGGGGGGGGAAATCCTCCTGGGGAGAAGTCCTTCAAAGCAGCTGCAGTGCTCTGCTGCCACCGTATGGGAACTGCCTTCAGAGCAGCCAGAAAACCTCTCCTGAGAGCTTCCATTCCCATCCCCAGGAGAGCTAGCTCTTTATAGCCACTTAACTTGGGGAGTTTGTATAAAGAAAGAGTGATTTTGAAATGCAGTTGGTCAGCTAACACAAGCTGCTGGCTGCTCTCATGGAGAATCACAGCTTGCCATGGCTGTCCTGAGGTCACAGCACCATGGAACACCACAGGATGAGACCACAGTGTCCACGGGCTGCTTGGCACAGCACAGCCTCTGCTAACAATGCTTGCAGCTGCTTTGGTGCCATGCCTTTGTTTCCAGAGAATCCTTAAGGTTGGATAAGACCTCTGAGATCCTCAGGTCAAACCATTAACCTAACACTGCCAGGTCACCACTAACCCGTGGCCCTCAGTGCCACATCTCCACGGTTTTTGAAGCCCTCAGGGATGGTGACTCCACCACTGCCCTGGGCAGCCTGGGCCAGTGCTTAAACATCAGTCAGGGAGGAATTTTTTTCCCCCCCAATATCCAACCTAAACCTCCCCCCTGGCACAATTCCAGGCTGTTTCCTCTTGTCCTGTCACTTGTTACCTGGGAGAAGAGATCAACTGCCACCTGGCTCCAACCTCCTGTCAGGATTTGGTGGGCCTGGTCTCAGACAGAAGCAACTTTGCAGGATGTGTGGTTGTGCTGCAACACAGGCTGGTGGTGCACTGAAACCTGGTCACAGCAGCAACCTGGAGAGCAGCCCTACAGCTCCAGGTCACAGCAGGGACATAGAGAGCAGCACTACAGCTCCAGGTCACGGCAGGGACATAGAGAGCAGCCCTACAGCTCCAGGTCACAGCAGCAATCTGGAGAGCAGCCCTACAGCTCCAGGTCACAGCAGCAACCTGGAGAGCAGCCCTACAGCTCCAGGTCACGGCAGGGACATAGAGAGCAGCCCTACAGCTCCAGGTCACAGCAGACCTCCAACTCCCCCACTGCCCCAGGAGCGATGCCCCCGGTGTTGCCCCCACTGGGCTGGGCACACACAGGCTCTCAGCACCCCTCCTGCTCCCGCCCCACGGTGGGACACAGCCTAAGGACATCAAACCACCCCTGGGAGCCCTTACAGCCAACTTCGGCCAGGCAGGATGCGGCTGGAAGCCATCCCCAAGTCGTCTTCACCCAACCCTTCCCAAGTTCGCCATCACCTCGACGGGGCCGGAGGCTCCCGGGTCGGTAAGGAGCGATGAGAGGGCAGGGCCCAGGCGGCGCCAGTGCCTGCCCGGGGCGGGGACGCTCATTAGCATCCTCCTGAGGGCGGGGACGAGAGGGCGGGAAAGCCCCGCGCCAGGCGCCCCGCTCTTAAAGGGGCGGCGGGCCAACAAACAGGCAGAAAACCCCAGTTCCGAAGGGTGAAATCAGCGCCAAACACGCGGCGGGAGCGGGGCAGGATCATTAATTACGCTAATGAAACGCTGCTGTTGCCCAGAGTCGTTTCCGCCCTCCCCACACAACTGTGGCCACCGCCTCCTTCCCCACCCACCTTCCAATAACCACTGCCTCCAAACCCAGGTCTTTTGGTTTGCTTCCCCGTTTGCAGTGACTTTGAATGGAAATCATCCTTTGAGAAATGATTTTACATAATAACAATTAAAAATATAGGGTGTTTTTTCTTCCCTNAAGGGTCTGCTGCCCTGCACCCCCCACCCTCCTGCGGCTCCCCTCAGGAGGGTCTTTGTAGGGAGGGAGTTTTCCTGAGGTAAAACCCCGCTCAGAAGGTGTTGGCTGTAAGTAGGCATTGAAAGGGAGACCTTCTTTTTCACTTGTGTGTCGGTTTGGGGGTGCAGGTCCCCATGTTCAGCTCCCTAACCCCAATTTGGGCAGGCTGAGGGGGGGAGAGAGGGGCCGCAGAGGGTGGAGGACAGGAGAATGTGGCCTAGCTGGTCCTCATGCCTCAAGGTCTGTCACAGCCTCGATAAATCTCCCCAAAAGCAGAGGTAAAAGGCCAAATACGACTCAGTCCCTCAAACAGTGCCATCTGAGGAGCAAACTCAGCCTGGGCTGGGGCAAAACCAAGCATTTTTCCTCCGAGAGGACCCTGGGCCAGCCCTGCCTCAGCAAAGCAATCTTCAGCCGCCATCAGCAGTGGGCTCAGGATCCACAGGGGTTTGCTTTCTCCTCACAGTTATTCACCAGTTTAGTTCCTGATGGGACTGGCTGGCACTAACAAGATGATACAGAGCCTCTAGGGTCAATAAAAAGATGGGGTTTTGGAAACTGATGGTGTAGGCAAAGGGGTAACGAGTACTGAGATAACTCCAAGGCTCCTCTAAGGCTTCTCGTTCCTTACTTGACTTTGTATGGTTTTTATTTGCAGAGAACATGGAGGGGGAAAAAAACCCAACCCCAAACCCCTCACCACCTTATCAGGTTAAAATTTGAAGCAATTCCTTGTTCTGCTGCTTGTGACCAGGCAGGGAAACAGACATGTTCCAAAGCAAACAACCTTTGGCAATAAATGTTTGCCAAATGTTAACACCGAGCTCAGAGAAATAGCAGGAGAAAAGTGCTTCCATTAGCGACAGTTTAGCAACTGCTTAAGGACAAGACACGTCCTAGAGAGGGCTGGAAGTTGATGCTTTCTGCCTTGTAAACAAATTAGCTTAGAGCAACAAACAGGATGACCCTTCTCGGCTAATGTTATGAGTTTAGCTTGTTAAATATTTAACATTTACCTTTCAATTTCCAGTCTGGATTAAGCTGTTCTCTAAACAAGTGGTGTCCCAGCAGCAGATGGAGATGCACAGACCATTGCCCTGCTCTGGCTGAACTCCCTGAGAAATAAAGAAAAACCATGTTAAGTTAAACAGGAAGCAAATGGGAGCTGTCAGGAAAGTCTCTGAGCATTGACTTTGAAACTTGCTGCTTGTACTCATTGTTATTTACATTCATTTCATCTAGCTCTGCTCTCCAAGAGTGGTAGTCAGTTCAACTTCCCTCAGACTCCACAGGAACAGATTGAAACTGGCTGAGGACTTCTGAACACCTCCCTTGTGGGGAAGTGGGGGTTTTTCTTCCACATAACACAAGGTAAGATTTAGGAAAGAAAAAAAACAACAACCAACACTTAAAAATACCCCAACTCCTTCCAGTAGATTCCTGCTAAAGACAGCAAGGGCTGTGGGGGAGGCAAAGGAAGTAGTGTGGGATTGCAGCTTTCTTTCTAAAGTCTGAAGGAGAAATGTGAATCAGATTTAGCCTGTTCTGAGGAAAATTCAGTGGTGCTCTGTCTATAGACAGGAGTGGAGATCCTCTGTGTGTTGTGCACAAGAAATTTAAGCTCCCTGGAGTCCCCAGTTGTATGTAGAAAATTTCCACTGACTTCAGACTTTGCTTTTAGAAGAGAAACACTTTTTTCCTACAGCCACATGTTGATCTACAGGTGGTGTCCTGGTTGTGCTTAATGGTGCCACAGCAGTTTTTCCTCCTCATGCCTCAGCAGTGTCAAGAACTAAAGGACCACTCATCTTAGGAGCAGTCTCATTTGCTAATGAGCCCTGTGCACATTTAGACTAGGAGCTGCTTTAGGGGGCTAGAATGATGCCACACCTAAACCAGTGAATTACAACTTCCTTCAGCATACAATGCAAACTCTATCCAGCACAGAAGCCACCCAGACCCCTTTGTAATGTGGGTCATGAAATGCTCCATGTTCTCCCAGTGGTCAGAGCAAACAGGGCTTCCATTGTGGACACAGAGCTCTTGCTCAGTGAGGTCTGGGCCTGAGAGGTTTTTGTCATAAAAATGAAGGATGTTTGGAACTTGTTTTCTGTCATTTTGGTAAATTTTTAATCTCTGACACAATGAGGTCTATTCTCTGCCTGTGTTTCCCACTGATGGTGACTGGGATGTTGCACTGCAGCTTGGATGACTTCCAGAGATGCTGCTGCCAGTGCTGCCAGCTCTTGTAATTATCCTGCAGCACTCATTTGGCCAATGGCCCTGGAGCCTCAGCTGCTGGAATCAAGAAACTGGGTTGAAAAATCTCAGTTAAAAAACAAAAAACATCATGGTAAGAGATAGCAAGTTACTAACACTCACTGTTGCCTGATGTGTAGCTGCTCTGGAGACTCAGAAACCAGAAGGCTAAGTTAAAAACATATTGATTGATCCTTTAAAGCTCATTACTCTGCAGCCCCTCATGCTCTGGGGGAAGCCTGTGACACTGAATTTTTTCCCACCACAATACTGTGCCATGTATTTGTATATCACACAGTGAGTCATCAGCTTTTGGGTTTACAGAATCCCAGCATGGTAGGGGTTGGAGGGGACCTCAGGGGATCATCCAGTCCAACCCCCCCTGCTCCAGCAGCTTGCCCAGGGTCACCTCCAGCTGCCTTGGCAATCTCTCCACACAAGGAGACTCCACAGCCTCTCTGCAAAGCCTGGGCCAGGGCTACAACACCCTCACAACAAACAAGCTTCTCCTCCTGCTCAGCTGGAACCTCCTGGCTTCCAGTTTGTGCTCAGTGCCCCTTGGCCTGGCCCTGGGCACCAGTGAGCAGAGTCTGGCCCCAGCCTCTTGCCCCCAGCCTTCAGCTCTTGCTCAGCATTCAGCAGCTCCCCTCTGGGGCTGCTCTTCTCCAGGCTCAGCAGCCCCAGGGCTCTCAGCCTTTCCTCCTGCCAGAGCTGCTCCAGTGCCCTCAGCATCTCCCTAGCCTCTGCTGGGCTCTTTCCAGCAGTTCCTTGTCTCTCTGGAACTCGAGCCCAAGGACTGCACACATTTGGCACTTTCCTCCTCTGAACACAGGACTCTCTTCTTGCCTCTCCAGGTTGACTCCATGGCAGTGCCAGGACAGTGACAGCACCCCAGGGCCCAGCTCCACCATGCTGCCCAAGCAGAAGCAGCGACGCAGCAACAGGCACTGCAGCCAAAACCAGCACTGCCACAGCCTGGGCACAGAGCCTCAGCCTCTGCCAGCACTTGGGTATTTCCAGACACTTCCCTTAGAGCTCTTTCAGATGGTCTTGAACTACCTGTCAGGTGAGAAGCTGAGAGAAAAGGTTTTGCTTCTGAGAGCTGAACATTAGCAGAAAGCTTTCCCCACTTAGAAAAAGCCATTGCTGTTGGAAACATTCTAGCTGTTAGCTGCTGAAGTCACTTTGTGCCAGTTACTCTCTCTCTGAATTTGCAGCTTTTCTGTACAAAGAACCAAATGGCCAAAATTTAGCTGATAATGACTCAACCATTTGCCTCTCATGTGTGAGAAGTATTCCTTAGATCCAGCCATGTCTAATGACTGCAGTTTGTGGGCACAGGAGATAAAACACTCACTCCATTTTCTTTGCAAATCTCATTTCTTAGCCTAGTTTTTTGGAAGCAAGATAAAGTTACTGACCAGTCATCAACCTGTTCCTTGCAGTAAAGATTTACCAATACCCTGGGCTTTGCCTTTGCAGTGAGGGATATCAGCATGCTGAGCATGGTGTCCAAGGCCATCAGCAACCACCTCATTCCTTACATCTCCACCCCATCAGGAAACAGAAGGCTCTTGCTGCAAGACTTTCATAACCTGGAGCTACCTGGCAAGAGAGAAGGAGCCTCAGTGTTAGAGCACTACAGATCTCTAGGTGATCCTTTGATGCAAGCAGTTAATCAGAGGAGGGCTACACTCACTTAAGAGGTTCCTTCTGGGGTAAAATGCAGAGGATCTGACCCAAATCACTGGTGCAGCTCCCTCTGACAGTGAAGTTCTTCTCCATATCCAACAACCCAATCAAATCTCATGAACTGGGGTGGGGAGGTGGGGGAGGAATTACCTGAAGTGATTCCAAACCCTCAGAGATATGGGGAAACAATAATCCTATCTTCTGCCTTTGCTTTCTCCTCTGAAACCTCCAGCAAGGGCTGGGCAGAAGATCAGCTCCCAGGAGTAGGTGTTTCCAAATGGAGTTTGTTTGGACACCAGCACTGGAACCTGCACTAGAAGCAAGGCCCCAGGCTGGCTGCAGGAGTTCAGCTGCTCCTGCTGCCTCCTTGTGCCATTGCACTCATTCCCATTCCTCAGCCTGGGAAAGGCAGCCACACTTCTCAAAGCCAGCCTAGTTCTGAGGCCACCACCAGAAAAACTCCTGGATCTTCAGGCTGGAATGAGCTGCAGTTCAGATTCCACCCCTAGGGAAGGAGTGTGCTCCTCACTGGTGCTATCACAGCTGCCAGTGGGGAGCATTCTCCTGTGTGGCTTGGTGTCAAGGACTGACATGGGCATGAAGAACACATTCTCCTCTTGCTCTTAGCTTAAGGGCAGTGTGAAGAAGCCTTCACTCTGGCTCTCATGGTTCACTGTGTGCTGACCAAGGCCCTTCTGGGTGAAAAGCATCATTTGTTGTTTCATTCAGCCCTCTTGGCATGATGCAATAGAAAACTAATGAAGATAAGCTGGGTTTGGTGGGAAGGAGGAGTGCTCTGCAGCCTCCTCTCACAACTGGAGCTTCTCTGCTCAGCTTTAAAGCACAGTGACTCTAAACTCATTCTAAAGCATTCTTTCAGAGAAGCAAGTTAACTCCCAACATCATTTGATCCACATTTATTTCCTGCTACCTGTCTGATAAGAAACCCCAGCACTTCATTTAACAGAAATAAAGTGATGCCATGGTTAGATACAGAACTATAAATACAGTTGGAACTGAAGGCATCAAAGAAAGGCATAAGAAAGGGAAGGAATGCTGGTGAAGCTGTTCAGGATCAGAGAACTGTTAGAAAAGAGCTCTAAGGTCATTGAGTCCAACTGTGAACCTGACACTGCCAGGGCACCACTAACCCATGGCCCTCAGTGCCACAGCTCCATGGTTTGGAAGCCCTCCAGGGGTGCTGACTCCACCACTGCCCTGGGCAGCCTGGGCCAATCCCTAACCACTCTGCCAGGGAAGAAATTGTTCCTAATATCCAACCTGAACCTCTCCTGGTGCAACTTGAGGCTGTTTCCTCTTCTCCTATCCTTTGTTCCTTGGGAGAAGAGCCCAAGCCCCACCTGGCTCCAGCCTCCTCTCAGGGAGCTGCAGAGAGACAGAAGGTCTCCCCTGAGCCTCCTCTTCTCCAGGCTAACCAAGCCCAGCTCCCTCAGCTGCTCCTCATCAGACTCATGCTCTAGACCCTTCCCCAGCTCCCCTGCCCTTCTCTGGCCACACTCCAGCACCTCCCTGTCCTTCTGGGAATGAGGAGCCCAAACCTGAGCCCATTTAGACCAAAGGCCTCCCCTATATTAAGAAATCCTTGGAGGTTCTGAGGTCATTTTCAAGAATATTAGTGGTTTCTTTTTTCAGATGAAGCCTGAAATGCTACAGTTCTTAAAACACAATTAGCCTGGGCTCTGTAGTAACCACGGGCACCATGGCAACTTGCTATTCAAATGCAGGTGTACACCCACTGCTTCAGTAGGCCTAGTGGTGAGCCCATGGCCTATTCACAACCTAAAGATCCTGGGCAATATTTGGCTCACCAGTGAATGTTTTTTGTTCACAGAGGTCAGCTGCAAAATCAATATTTACTTTCCAGCAGGAGAGAGCAGACCCTGTGGGGAAAATCCCTCCCTGCCAGAGAGCCTGACAGGGGCTGCAGGTGACAGCAGTCTCCCCTCAACCCAGGGGGCTCTGGCTCTGCTCAGACCCATGCTGAAAGCCTCCACAGCTAGTGGTGGGCTCAGAGTCTCAGTCCCTGTCTAAAATGGGCTTGATTCAGACGTGGCTGAGGCACTGTCCTGCAGCGGGAGGGGGTTGCTGTGCAAAGCCAGGAGCGGCAGCACCTTTAGCTCATCCTTTCGGCCCCAGCTCCTCCTCCACGCTCCCGGCTGCCTTCCCATGGGCAGCTCCTCTGTCTGACCAGGTTCAGCCGCTCCTCGGGGGGGTTTCTTTCCGAAGTCTAGTCTAGTCAATGGCCAATTGACTGACCTGAGCTCTGGAGCGAGCCCAAGGCTAATGAATAACCGAGGGCTGTCCCGCTGGAATGCTAACAGACTGCTAAACAAGGAAGGAGTCGATTGGGACCCGCAGCCGATGCAGAGAGCACTTGGGGATGTTGCAGCAGCTCTGGGTTTTTGGGAGGCTGAGCATTCAGAAAGAACAGTTTCCTTTGTGCTGGTTTCTTCCTTCCTCTGCCAGAAGAGCACAGGCTCTGCTGTGGATTTCTTCTTTAATTAACAACCCAGAGAGATCTCTCATTCCAGTGCAAGGGTCTGGAGCAGAAGCTGTTAACCCATTTTCTGTCAGCGCTGCTCACCAAACAGCTGTTCCAGACTGCAGTCAGCTCCAGACTCTGACAGCCTAAACACAAACCCTTTCAGCCCTGCAGAGGAAAAGAACTTTACCTCTTAGCTGTGTTTTACATGAAGCCAGTTTGGAATGTTTCCTTTTTCAGAGCACGTGGCTGTCTTGAAACACTTTGGGAAGCTTGGCTTTCCATGATGTAAGGGGAAAACCAGCACTCCCCAGGCTCCTCTGGAAAGAGAGGCAACAAGAAACCTTGATTCCCAGTATTTTTGACCAGCTGCAATTCTAAACCCAAGAAAGTCACTCACCAGAGCTCCAACTGGGACTGAACAGCACAGCAGACACCTGAGAGCACAGGAAGCCTGCCTGCTCCTGCACAGCACCTCTGCAGGAGGAGATGGCCCTGTCCAACAGTGCCCACCTCTCCTCCAAAGCACAGCTCACCGTTTTGTGCTGCTCTTCTCATGCAGCAGCATTTCCTCACTCTGTCTGTGTGTCCATGTGTGAGCTGAAGGCTTCCTTCAGTCAGGAAGGGGCCTGGCTGTGACCTCACACTTGTGTCTTCCCTTTGGTCCCAGGACTGCTGCTGAAGCGATGCACACTGCTGCTGCCCACCAAGGACAGGCTGAAGTACAGCCACAAGATCCTCTCTGAGGTAAGCCCAGGCTCCTTTCTCTACCTTTTCCAGTTCTTCCTTGCACTTGCAGAACCTTTCCTGTAAGGCAGTCACCTAGAGTAGAATCATTCAGGTTGGAAAAGGCCTCCAGGATCCCCAAGTCCAACCACTAACCCAACACTGCCCAGCCACCACTCAGCCACATCCCCCAGCACCACATCTCCACCTCTCTGGGACACTGTCTAGTCAGCACTGATGCACACAAGTAGCACAGAGCATTCCCAAGGACAGGAATGAGCTCATGGTCAGCTCAGATCAGTTACCAGTGTTTTCCACTTGCAGGTTTCCTGTTTTAAACTGAATGGTTGCCCATGTCCTCTGCAGTGCTTAGGATTGCAGTGCTATGGGGCATTTCTCCAGGTACAGTATCCTGCAGAGAAGCCAAGTATCACAGAGGTGAAAGGAAATGGAGCTGGTTTGCTGTGTTTTCACAAGATATTTAGAAGCATGAGATGGTTTGGAGCCTTCAGGGGTAGGTGGGGAAACATTTCTTCACACAGTCCTCTGAATTTCCTTTCTGGTGGTTCAAGTTGCTGAGGAGACTCTGGAGAGTTCCTTGGTCTGGGTTTCACCACCAGTCAGGCTGGATTTTGGTTAGCAATTTATTATCTAAGAAGACATGGGAGAAGGGGAGCATTTTATGACCCAGCCTCAAATTCCCAGAAGAAGGGCAGAGGTGGTGCAGCTCAGAAGTGAATGGCTGCACACCTCCTAGGCCAGAAGATGTGTTAGGTTGGGGGAGCCTAAAACTCATGTTGAAAAGTTATAAACCACTGCCCAGTGAATGAGTTCAGTACCCCACAACTTAGCCCCCTCAGAATCTAGCTCTCTCTCAGAAGAAGAGGGGGTTTGGGTGTATTTTAGATGCCTTTGAGCCTTAGAAGCTTGTCTGTCCAGGTGTTGTACACAGAGGCAGCTTTAAAGGGCTGGAGGACACAAAGCACAAAGGTGATTACCTCCCTGGGGTTGAGAGGGACAGAGTTACCTCTGCTGGGACATTTGTCTCTGGAGCAAACACCTCTGTGTGCTTTTCCATGGAGAGTTCAAAGCTAAGGCCATGGCCCTGAACACTGAGCAGCAGGAGCAGCTTTGGATCCTGGGCTGCCCTCAGCTGGAGCACAACCTCTGCCACAGGACAGAGCTCCTCTGTGGCTTCCCTCACTCCTCAGGGAGCTGCTGGGCAGGCACCACACTCCAGGTACCACTCCCTGCTCTGCTGGTACCTCACAGGACAGGTTGGATTGATCTAGCAGGAGAAATGGCATGGTGAACCGAGCCTGTGGCTCAGCCTACTCATTTCTGTCCTCTTCCTTTTGTCACTGTCAGATCCTGACAGCAGGCTGGGATGAGCTCGAGTGTCACCGAGTCTTTAACTTCCTCTGCCAGCTGAGCAACTTACCCCGGAGAGTGCAGACAGTTGTCAGCAGCAAGCCAGGTAATGAGCAGAGCAGCCAGAACTCCTACAAACCCCAATGGGCTATCAGGGAGCAGTCAGAAACTGGATCTTGATTGCTGCAGGCAAACTGTCCCTCCCCTGGGGAATGCCTTAGCTCAGCTAAGCCTGGTAGCACCCATTCTTGCCAGAGTCCCAGCTACCTTCTGTTACTCCAGCATCCTGCAGAAACTGAGCAACCTAAAGCAAGCCCTTACTTAGCCTTCACATAGATCAACACAGCTGCTTTGTTCTCTTGCTTTGGGAAGGTCTATTTTTAAACCCAAAGCCCCAGCCTCTTGCCCCCAGCCTTCAGCTCTTGCTCAGCATTGAGCAGCTCCCCTCTGGGGCTGCTCTTCTCCAGGCTCAGCAGCCCCAGGGCTCTCAGCCTTTCCTCCTGCTCCAGTGCCCTCAGCATCTCCCTAGCCTCTGCTGGACTCTCTCCAGCAGTTCCTGGTCTCTCTGGAAGTGGGGAGCCCAGTGAGTATGTACAGAGAGAAAGATGGAATCAGATCTTCCCCTCTGTACACTAGGGGCAGGGAAATCAGCAGGAAAGGAACCACCCCAGAACTGAAGGGATGCAGTGAAAAGCCAGGGCTGTGTCCCTGAGGCACAGCACTGCCATGGCCCACGCTTCTGGAGGCATTCTGATGTTCCCCAGCACGGGAGGGGGTATTCCTGTGGAACACCTTCCACACAGCCACAGCCACCCTTCCTCCTACTCCCACCTACTGCTGCCAAACCCCAGGCACCAACCACAGCTGAGAGCCCACGAAGAGACACACAAGTGCCAGCAGAAAGGGACCAGAGGCTGCACCAAGAGATTGCACAGCTCCACTGACTGCCCCACAGCCAAACAAGCCAAGCTCAGGGGGCAGTCATTAAATCCCTCCAGATGATACAGGCAGCTGAAGAAAATCCTTCCTTCAGTTCCTCTACAGACAAAAGAAGAGCTCATCTGTGTTTTGGGAGGGTTTCTAATCTCTCCACCCCCCTGCCCCAGGAAGTGCCTGCAAGCTGGAGCTGAGGATCAGGCTGTACTGCCAGAGAGTGCTGCTGAACCCCTGGCACCACCCACGGGACTCTGCATTCTGGCTCTCCCGGATCCTGAAGCCGTGGCCCATTGTCAGCCAGGCTCGTCTGCTCTACCTCATCTTTGGGCCAGTGTCCTCTCCTGATGGCAAGTAGCCCTAGGGGTGCTTCCTGGGCAAAGCTTCTGCCCTGAGAGGGAGGTTTCCTCACAGGCAAACCAAGCCAGAGCCCTCCCTAGCATCCCTTAATGCACACACATCTCATCTGGGTAGCACAGATAGGGCAGCTGTAACTCAAGGGAGGAACTTGCACCTCTCTTCACCCCTGCTTAGGGGCAATGCACCTCAAAGCAGCCTTTTTCTCCTGAAGAGAAGGAATGAACTGCTCTGGGGTTCTTTAGGTTGCCCTGCAGCTGTCACTGTCCCTCCTCCAGTGACAGCTGGGAATGACCTCACTGTCACAAAGAGCCTTACCTGAATTCCCCTCCTCTGACTCTGTCCTAACTGGGCCCTGGAGCCCCTCCCTGCTTTAAAAAGAAAACGATTTTGCCATTTAATAGCAGTTGTGATTAATGCCTTGCTCAGGACATGTGGTTTGGCAGAAAATGATAGAAGGACCAACAGATGAGAGCAGCCTGAGAGGTCTGGCAGAGGCAATTAAACTGCTGTATGACACAGAAGCTAGAGAATGGACAGCAGATGATGTTATCAGTCTTGTGGATGAGCTGTCAGGTGTGGTTTTGGCTTTATCACTAACCCCTGGGATGAAATGCTGCTGCCTTCCAAAGCTGGCAGTGTGTGTGTGTGTTTCAGGCATGGAAGTGCCTTGGGAAGCTGCCTGGGCTCTTCCTCCCAGTAGCTGTGGTGTAACTGGGAAAGTCATTGCAGTGGGAAGCTGGGCAGCAGCTGGGAGGGAGAGAGACCCAGCCCTGCTCCCAGAGTCAGCCTCTCTCTCCCCAGGGTGAGCTAGCTCCCAAATCCATGAAGCCCTTTACCATTCACATCTTGTCTAGCCACTAGGAAGGAAATGTTGTCCAAGCTGAAGCCAAAATCCTCCTGAAGAAGGTTAATGGCTGCACTGAGAGCTGCTTTGGGGTGAGGTTGGGTCAGAGGCAGCAGGAAGAGCTCTCAGTGTGCTGCTAGCAGCAACTGCCTCTGTGGCTGCAAGGCTGCAGCTGTATCCCTCCCAAACCCTGGTTAGCTATGAAGGCCAACAGCTCCTGCACTCACACCTTCCCCCAGAGCCCTGGCACCCCTCTACTCTCCTCTCCTCCCAAAATCACTGCAGTTCTCTCTCTCCCCTCTCTCCCTCCCAAGTGGTTCCCCAGGAGTGGCTGATGGAGAACAACGCTCGGCTGCTTATCCTGAGTGGCAACCCCATCTGCTTCACCTTCCTGGCCAGCAAAGCTGTGAATGGCAGAGTTCTGGAGCTAGCCAAACTGATGGTCTTCATGACTCTGGTGAGTACTCAGCCCAGTGGGCTTGGGCCTTTTGGCTCTTCACAGCCAAAGGCACCACTAGACCATGGCCCTCAGCACCACAGCTCCGGGGCTTTTCAGCCCCTCCAGGGATGGTGACTCCACCACTGCCCTGGGCAGCCTGGGCCAATGCCTAACCACTCTGCCAGGGAAGAACTTGTTCCTAATGCCCAACCTGAACCTCCCCTGGCACAGCTTCAGACCAATTCCTCCTGTCCTATCACTTGTTCCTTGGGAGAAGAGACCAACCCTCACCTGGCTGAGAGTAGGAAGGTCTCTCCTCAGCCTCCTTTACCCTAGGTCCCTCAGCTGCTCCTCATCCTCCTCACAGAAGGTGTGTTTCTCCTGCTTCCCCTGTGTGCCAGGTCTGTGAGAAGGACCTGTACTGCATGGACTGGGCAGTCAAAATGATGCAGAAGATCTGCAAAGTTTTCAGCCCCCCAGGGGAGAGGAACAGCTTCCTGCAGTGTGTGGAAAACACCTTTGCCCACATGACCATGGACATGCTCCAGGCAGTTCTGTCAGGTAAGCCCATGGCTCTGGGAGCCAGGACCAGCTCTTGAACCAGCAGCTAGCAGTGGCCAAGGTGTCCCAACATGGTTAGTGTGGTGGCATCCCAGCCTCTCCTCCCCCTCCCTCCTGGAGTGCCTGAAGCTTGATGATGGCTTTAAATAACCAACCCAGGGTCCTAATGAGCAGAGAGATTTCCAGTCTCTCTTGCCTAAGAGACTCCTACAGCCAGGGGTGGGGACACCAACAGCTTTTAAAACATCTCCCACCAAAGCAAGGTCCCCAAGGTCCTTCTGGGCCATGTCTGGAGGCAGATGCTGAGCTCCACCCCCAGCTTGGCAGCCTTGGTGAGCCCTTGAGACCGATTCTGATGGGCTGCAGAGGTGAACACCCTGCTGAGCCAGCACAGATCTGGCTCCTAACACACCAGTGCTCTTTGCCCATCTTGGGCCAGGCTGGGGAAAGGATTTTGGAGAGCATCTCCTGGGGTATTTTGCCTCCTTCACTGGAAGCACCTAACTGGGTGGAAAGGAGCCATGTATCTGCAACCCATGCAGCAGCTTGGCCTGGCTGCTTCTTACAAGCAGCAGTTTGGTCAGAAGGACTGTGGAGCAGTCCAAATGCTGCCCTTGCTGGAGCTTCCCCTTTCAGACTTAAAGGCTGCAATCAGCAGAACTGGAACCATCTGAGCATTGGCCACGAGGCAAGAACAAAGCAGTTGGGCTGCAAGGTTCCTTCACTAGGGCCAGAAATGCTCTTCAGCCACAGCTGAAAAGCCACATCAAGCTCTAGATGCCAGGAGTTTAACCCCACACTGATGTTGCTAAAACCTCCCCCTTTTTCCCCTCCTGCCCTCCAGTGCAGGAGCTGCTGCCCCACAAACCTCCAGCCTCTGCTGGAGACACTGCCTGAGGAAGATTGATCCTCCCAGGAGTCCCTGAGCTCCACTGCTCACCCTGCTCTGCTTTTCTCTGCCCTGCCAGGGGATCTGGATGAAGAGGACAGCAGCTTCTTCACTCTGGTGCACCTGGTGAATGCCCAGGCAAACTTCCACACGGAAATCCTCTCCCTGGCCATGAGGAGTGACTGCCACAGCCTCTGATGCTCTGAGTTGTGCAGACCCTTGCTCTGCTCCTGCTGGTTTCTGTTTCTGTGTTGAACATTTGCAAAGCAGTGTTGAATGATTTCTTACCTTTCCATTCCAGGAAGAGCTGGAGCAGCAGCAGCAGGAGAAGCTGCTGACATACAAGTCACTCCAGCTGGAGGGAGCCTTTGGGGAGCTCAGAGCTTTCCCTGCAGAGCTCTCTGTGCTTTGCTCCTCCAAGGCTGCACGAGGGCCACGCTGAGGAGGCCAGTTGGGGGCCTCCAGGCTTTGGGAACACCAACGGCATTCTTTTCCCACTGTGGATGTTTGGCCAGGCAATAAAAATGAGAGTTTCCACTTCTGATGTGCAGGCACCCAGGGAAGAATGTTAGCTTAGCTCAGAAGCAACAACAGCTTGGTGTCTGCCTTCTGTTTTCTCTTGGGAATCAGAGGAGAGAGAGAGAGAGAGGCAGACTCACTGAGAGCAGCACAGCCACATCCTTCCCCTTGGCCAGAGCCTCCCTCACTCCCAGCCTCTGGGACAGGAGAGCTCCCCCGAGGGGGCACTCCCCAGAGGGGGCACTCCGACTGCAGGTGCCTTGAGCCATAAAGCAGGAGGAGTTTCCTCTCCCTCTCCCCTGCCTGGTGATAACTGAGCTGTTGCAGCTCATTTGCCTGTGTAGGCCCTAGCCAAGCTGCAGACACATCAGATGCCCCTGGGCTAAGATCATTGTTTCATTGCATTAGAGAAACGTTTGCTGCTTAAGAAAGGTTCTGATTTCGCTGCTCTGTTGCCTTCCAAACAACGGCATGCAGAATAAAAGCCACTTACTTGCCTGTCGTTTGCAGCATGGTTGTTTTCTCCTCCACCTCAACCATCTCCCAACTGGTGGAGGGTTCCTTCAGAAGCAGGCTACAGCTGCAGGGACCACACTCAGCTTCCAGAGGCAGTTTTTGACTGCTGGGGATCAGCCCAAGTGGCATCAATCTGTCTCAGCTGCCCCCACTCGCTCTCCCCAGTAACGAGCTGTTAACGAGGAGCAGCTCTGCAACGCTTTGCTGGGGAGCTTGCACGAGAAAAGCTCATGTGCCCTGTGCTGACTAGACAATTCCAGGCAGGGGTTGACTCCAGGAAGGAGTGGATCTGGGCTCTGGATGTGCTGAGGATCTCCCCAGCGTGCCGGTAGATGGCAGAGGTGAAAGCTTCCCCGGGAGGAGTGGCTGCCAGCGGTTGCTGCTCACCTCCCCCTTCTCCCTCCCCTTCTCTCCCCCGTGGAAGGTTCTATTTTAGAGCACACGCTACAGCTGTGCTGCAGCTCTGCGCTGCTTCTGGGGGAAGCAGAAGGCAAAGCTCTTTGAGATCTCCTCGGTCAATCCAGTGCCTGCAAACCAAGCCCTAAAGAAGCCAGCAGAGGAGGAGGGCACAGCCTCAACACCCGGAGCGAAAGGCAGCCGAGCGGCCGCTGGTTCCACAGCCCCAGCCTCACGCACAGGAATGGCCACCGAGAAACCACCTCCAGAGCTGGGATCCTGAGGGATGGAGCCAAGCCCTGAGCTAAGCCTTGTCCCCTCAGCCCCTTGTGTGTGTGTGCAGAGGATGCTGCTGAGCTGCGATGCTGCTGAGCTGTGCCGCGGGCACAGGAGCTGCTCCGCCAGAGCCCAGCCTAACCTCTCCCTCCCCTCCCGTCCCCTCCGGGACTGAGGACACAGCAGCAATGAATTGCAGCCACCACAAGGGATGCCATTATGTGAGCTCAGCCCTACAGGAAAAGTTCCTTCTTTGATTCCCTGGCGGCAGGCAGCAGAGATGAAATGTCAGCTCTGCCAGTGCTGGCTCGCTCCCTCAGCAGATCCTCCCCGAACGAAGCTCTCTGTGGCTGCTGACTGCAAAAGATTGATGGCATTATTAATTGTGATTAACTGCTCTTTTTCTTGCACACACAATAGCTCAGCCAGGGGTTGGCCTTTGGGGGTTGCAAGGTTTGGACCCAGATCAGCATGTCCACCAGATGAGGACTTTCCCCCTCAGAGGATCAAAGCCACCACGGTGTTATGTCCCAAAGCCTCCTTTTCAAGAGCTTCTTCTGAGTGGCTCTCACAATGAAACAAATTCACTACCCCTGGGCCAAGGAGGTGAAGAGCCCCAGGCCATGCCCTGTGCCAGGGGAGCTGCCACCACAACCATGCTGGAGAATGTGGCACTTTGCTCTCCTGCTGCCCTGGGGAGTCGATAAAACCCTCCCGAGGTGAGAAGCAGAACTCCCCCTGTGCCAGCCTAGCCCTTTCAGAGCAGGGCTGCCAGCAGAGCTGCTGTGCACCACATCCTATCTGCTAAAGAGCCATCCCTGCCTGCTGTTGCCTGGGGTCTGTCCTGTCTGTCTGTCTACCTGCCTGCACACATCTCTCCTGCCTGGTGATTTCAAACCCCTCCCCTGCAGGGACTGGGTGGCTTCACCCCACCCCAGCGTGGAGCAGGCTGACTTAGGGCATGGAGGAAGGGATGGTTCCCCATGGCTGGTGGGTTTGGAAGGGCCCTCTGAGGGGAGAGGAGAGCTTGGAGGAAGAGAAAATGCTTGTTCCTGGTTTCACACTCAGCTGAGTTTCCATTCCATGCATTCCTCCTCACTCACTCTCTCTATCACTGCAGATGTTGACATCAGAGCCAGTCTCAGCAGCAGAGGTTATTGACAACATGACTTATGCTGAAGAAATTCCTCCCAGAATATTTCAGGCTCCTGGTTTTCGACTATATTTGGTGGTGGGGCAAGGAGAAGCTGCTCCACATCTCAGAGACCACCCTGGGGAGCCGGGGCTGAGGCTGCTGCCCTGGGAGCAAAGTCACCAACTTTGGGTTTCCCTTAGCAGTTTTACTAACAGGAAATTGCAGTGTCAAGGGTTTAGCTGGCGACACCAAACCACAGCCAGCATTCCCAGACTCTGAAATCCCTCTGCTTTCTGTGAATTCCATCTTTGGAAAGACTTACCACCCAGTTCCAGTGCCCCCAGTGCTGCCTGCACAGCCCCTGCTCTCCTGGAGCCTCCTCTCTCCCACTCCCTCCTGGGATGGGGCCGTGGTTAACTCAAGCAGTTTTTCTCCTTACAGACATTTCAGGTGTTTATTGCTTAAAAAAACCTAACCCAAACTCCCAGGAGTGACCAGGCACAGGAAAATTGTGTCCTCCAGGAGGATGAACCTTCCAGTCTGGTCACAGCATTGCATGTGACTGACAGTGATTGATACAGGGCTTCAAAAAAGGACAGGAAAAATCCTCCTGATGCCCCAGCTGCCTTCCCAGACCTCTCCAAGCTGGGGGAACAAAACCCTGAAGTGTTTTTTCCATCCCATAGCAATTTCCATCATCTTAAAAATGTTCCTTTTTCTATGCTGAGATGAACTGGGACCTCCAAGATCTTCCCTGGACGGGGGGGGGAGGATGAGGAGACCTGAGTGAGGATGAGCCACAGCTCAGGTACCCTCTGAGCTGGGCAGACCCTGGTTTGACATCCAGAGCAGGGACCTCTCCATGCTGGCTGCTGCTCACCCTGGGGGACACAGAGGTGTCTCAGTGTCCTGTGCCAGTATCACCCCCAGCAGCTCATTGTTCCTGGGACTCACAGGGTGCTCCCAGAAGGGGATTTGCTCCCAAAGCCATGCATGCCCCAGCAGAGCCAACCCCAGCAGACACTTGCCTCTGTCACTTCTCTTTATTTCATCTCCCTCAAGGCTTTGCATTAAAAATAGAAGAAGTGCTTCTCTAAAATGAAACCCCAACAACCCCCCTCAGAAGAGCTCAGCCCAAGGGGGAGGGCAGGACCCTTGGCATGCCTCAGGATGCCTCATGGCCACCGGGACCCGGCGCTGGCTCGGCAGCAGGATGTCACCTTGCAGCCCTCTCCTCCCCTGCCACCCCCTTTCCCTTCCTTCACCCCACTCGGCCCTGCTCGCCGTGGGGCAACCAGCTGCTGGCAGAGGGTTAATGCTTTTCCAGAAGGCTCCGAGGGAGATGGACCAGGAGGTGGCTGTGGAAGAGAAAGGAGAAGCCTGAGCTGGGCCTGAGAGCTGCTGGAGCCCCAGGGATGGTGGTGGGTGGGAATGGCAACGTGAAGCTCTCCTCCACCCTGTATGGGGTGGGCAGAGGCAACCAGCACACCCCCCCCTTTGCTTCCTTTAGAAGGATGCAGCCAGGATCCCTCCTTGCTTCTCTCCTAGGCTGATTTATTTCTCTGCCTCTCGGGAGGGAATACGAGCCCCAGGTTCATGCACTCCAAAGGGTAGGGAGCAGCTTCTCCGAAGGGGAAGGGGTCGACAGAGCCAGCAGGAGCCACGCAAGAGCCACTGCCCGTAGCAGGGGGCGAGTGGCCTGATCCATACAGCAAACCTCAGCCACCCCCTTCCAGCCCTGAGCAGGACACAGCTCAACTGCAGAGGCCAGGGGCAGCAGCCGAAGGCAACGGCATTAAACCCAAACCCAACCTCCTCTCCCCCGCTTCTCCCCATGAAATCCCGGTGGGAGAAGCAGCAGCGCCCACCTCACCTGCCTGCTGCCGCGGATGGCCAGGCTGCTGCCGAGCCACATCTTCCGCAGCAGGGCTCTAGAGCATGTAGATGATGTAGGAGAGGATCACCAGGCCGATGATGGCAAAGAACATCAGGATGAAAATATCCAGCATGGCTCCCCGCGGCGTGGCAGGGGGGTGCTGGCCACGGAGCCCCCACCTTGCGCAGCAGCCCCCGCGGCTCAGCCTCTGCCTCCTCCCCTCCCAGCCCGGGCTGCTGACGGAGCTGCTTCCCAGCAGGCAGGCGGAGAAGCCAGGGATAAAGGCAGCAGGTCAGACGTGGCTCCAACCTCGCTCGGGTGGATTCGCTGCTCAGCCCGGAGCTGGCAGCAGAGCTCCTGGACGCGGGGGGGTTGTTCCTCTGCTGGGTGGCGATGGCAGCCTCAGGCTTCCTCTGCCCCCCATCCTCCCTGCCCAAACTGCTGCCCAGTGTCTGGGGGTGCTCACGGTGATGCGATCCCTTCCCTCCGCCCTCCCCCCCACCTTCCCCTTGTTTGCAGCAGGGGAAGGAGCAGAGATGAGCTCTGGCCCCTCTCAGGTGTCACCTTTTGGAGGCTGGGGACAGCAGCATCCTTCCCTGAATGTCAGTGTCACGTCCCCTGCTTTAAAGCGTTTGGGGTTTAAGGGAGCAGCAACAGCCACGGAGCCTGCTGGGTTGAATTGGTTTAGCTGCTGCTGCTGCCAGTAACCTCCCTCCCCACCCCTGCCAGATTTGCTTTTCCCAGCTCTAAACGCTAGAGCTGCTGTAAACCCAACCTTGAGCTGGCAGCAGCTGCTCCCCAAGCACAGGGGCTGGCTGGGGACAGGACCTGGCTCTGGGGCAGTTGGGCAAAGGCAGGACCCGCTGCCCATGCTGTAATGCTGACCACTGGTTAGGGTGGGCTTGGTCTCTGGAGCAGCCACCAGCATCCCTGAAGGCCAGCAGACCCCAGAGCCATGCTGTAACTGCCACTTGACCTCCAAAAGCAAGAGACTGAGGCGGGGAGGCAGCACCTGCACCTCCAGCAGAGCGTCTCCAAGTGGCTCAGGGCTGAAGCTGAGGATCCTCTCCTCCTGTGGCCACAGCACCTCATCCAGACACACTCCAAGCTCATCCCTTGGCTTCAAGCCATGCTGAGAGCTAAAGCAGAGCCAAGATCCATCCAGGGTCAGTTCCCAGGGACAGCAGCAGTTCCCACTCCCAGGGGAACCAGGCAGAGGTAAGGACCTGACCTCCTTATCCTGGCCCCAGGGGAAGCAGGAAAAGAGCCAGAAAAGGGAACTGCAATCAGACCCAGCACAATCAGCAGGTAAAAATTAGACTTTTATTTCTGAGTAAAACCAGGAAGGGAATTGGTTGGATTGTTCTGTCCCAGGGTTGGGTGAGAAAGGCCAAAGAAGGTTCTGTTCTGGTGGGTGCTCAACCCTCAGGGGAAGGAGGAGACAAGGACAAACCCCAGCCAAGCAATGGATCCAGGAAGAAAACACATTCTAAGCTCAGCAACCAGGGAAGCTGGGAGGGACAAGGGCTATTTTACACATGATGAGAAGCAAGTTTTCTATTCCTTTCTTTTTTTTGTTCCTTTTCCCCCACTCTTTTATTTCTTTATTTTAAATACAGGTTTAGGTGCTTTTCCAGCTATGAAAAACAAACAAACAACAAACAAAAAGGCCCAAAAGTGCATAAGTCAAGAGAAAAGGCAGAAATCAAGCAAGAAGAGGTTGGTTTGGACAAGGGGCTGGGCATGGGAGGGGAGAATTAGGACAATGGTTTCAAGGTAGCATTAAAAAAGGTCTGTAGATACCAAAAAGAGAATTGCCTGTGTCATTTGGTCCATTAAAAAACAGTTGATTCACATTGCTGCTCCCCCTCCATTCCCAGACAACAAGGTGATTAAGAAGAGGATTAGCAGGGAGATGCAGACACCCCCAGCCCACCCCCACCCCCAATCCCCTGCTCCTGTGCTCACTGGTTTTAGCACCAACTGGGATTCCCATCCCAGAAAGATTATCCTGGCTGCTCCTGGGCTTCCCTTGATCCCCCCCAAGGGTGCCAGGACTCCCTGTCACCCTCCCTGCTCCCGTTGCAGCCAGCTGGGGAATAAGCCAGGAGCAAAGCACTGCCCTGGCCCCAGCTCAGGCCCTCCCAGGGGGGTCTCTGCCCTGCCAGAAGCCCCCTCTCCAACAACAGCACCTGCCCCAGCAGCCCCTGACTGTGGTCACCCCAACCCCAGCACCCTCCAGGAACCAGCCCTGCAGCCTCGTGTGCTTTGAGGAGGAGACTGCAGGAGCAAGGTGGTGGCATCCTCCCCCTCCCCAGGGCTGTGTCCCCACACAGAGCCATGGAATGTCTCAACTCAGCTGCTTTGGTCCCCAGATCCCCTCCTTGCCTTTGCCTGTGTGGCACCACGAGGCCAGGATGCTTCAAGGGGAAGCTGCCACCCTGGCTGTTCCCCAAGTCCCCAGAGCCTGGCCAGGGTCAGGCCCCTGCAGCTGCCCAGTCCCTGGGGTGAGGCTGAGCCAGGCTGGGAGCAAGCAGGAGGCTCTGGGATCACTGGAGGCAGCACCAAGGCATCACCCCTGCCTCAGTGTTCACCTTCTGTGACCCAGGAGAGGAGCAGCCTGCTCCTGCCCTCCCTGCACAGGCTCCCAGTCACACCTGCCCCCAATCCAGCACCAGCAGCTCCAGAGCCCACGAGGGAAGGGCTCAGGAATGTGCTTTGAGCTTTTGGTCCATGCCATGATCCCAAGTCAGCAGGGGCCCCAAAAGCCATAGCTGCTGGGGACCAAGGAGAGGTGCAGGGTGGCTCAGAGCCACCCAGGCTCTGCCCTTCCAGACTGAGCTGCTAGAGGGGACAGACCCCAGGAGGGTCCCCAGTGCTGTGGCAGGGAGGGAGGATCTTTCACAGTGGGATGGGGGCTGATCCCACAAGCTCCCCAGTAGGTGGAGGGTTCAGGAGGCTCCCCAAAGCCCAGCAGCAGCAGGAGAAAAGCAGGAAGGTCCAGGAGGAATTTGGGGAGCAACCACTGCTAAAAGAGGAAGAGCAGTGACATGGGCACAGAGGAACCCCAGAGTCCAGCCCTAAGAGAGAAAGCTGGAGCTGCAGGGGGGATGTGAGGTCTTGGGGTCACAGTGCTCCAGCACAGAGGAGCAGGAGCTGAGCCCATCTCCAGCCCTGCAGCAGGAGCAGCAGCCTCCAGGCAAAGCAAGGCTGTGGCTGTTACTTCACCCAGCCCAGCCCAGCCCTGGCTCGGCTCCGGAGGGGTGTGGGAGGTGGAACAAGGCAGCCAGGGCCTGAGGCAGAAGCAGCAAGAGCTGCTTCCAGGGCTGCCTGGAGCAGCCACTCTGAAGCCCAAGGAGAAAGACTTCAACTGGGAATGTTTTCCTGTTCTGAGGACTGAAGGGAGCAAAGGCTGAAAGGAAACTGCACAGAGGAGCTGGGAGAAGCAAAGGGACAAGTCAGAGCTGGAGTGGGGCAGGGTGGTGGCTCCCAGCCCATCCCTTAACCACATCCACGCAGACTTTGCCCCCCTCTGCCCACCCCCGGCAGTG